>OY757940.1:33524074-33526574 GCA_963585895.1 Sepioteuthis lessoniana | reverse complement strand
AATATATATGTATAAAGAAGATTTAGCATTAAATAACCTACAATGGTTGATATGCCATAAAATCCAACCATATAAAAAGTTCTGCAGTATTTTGGTAACGTGGCACAATTTGTCAGCTTCAGATGCTTTTGCTGAGGCCGTGAAAGTGTGTGAGATGCAATGCTCGCCTGATACTCTCCGAGTGCTACTAACTGGATTTGCCTCTATCACTTAGAGCACGTCCTCGGAATCCACGTTTTTAGGCCTACCAGATCTTACCTGATCGTCAAGGTTTCTTGTAATCCGAACGAAACTTTTTGAACTGTACTTCGATCAACTTCACCTTTCATACAACAAATGGCTTTAGTCTAATTTAGAAATTTATGCTTTAGGAGTTGAAAGCAATTAAGCTTCGCTTTCAAGGTATGAATCAATGCATAACCTGTCAGCACACCAACTACTACGATACTATCAACCACTCTGATTACTTTTCATGGCTTCTGTCACGTGAGGTACGCGCCACTAATGAGTACGTAGGAAAATATTGGGAAACTTTTGATTCGCCATAGTATATTTCAAACGTGTGGAGTATAAACAATACCTTCCCCTTAGAAATAGATGTAAGTTATTTATTTTGAAACTATTAAAAAGATCAATTTAAATACCTTTAAAGCGATCAAGGTTTGTATCATTTGATCCAAATGAGATGGTGGAAATGGTCTCCTCTAACTACGGAAATGTTTTTGTCTATTTCATTTGAGGTTTACTGTTTGACTCTAATATATTTCATAATTTCTTTCTTTTGTTAATACTAATTACTTTTTGAAAGTTAAGGTGCTACTTTACAAAAAGTGCATAGCAAGTGCAGGGTGGGAACAGCCCACCCTCTTTCTTCAGAAGGAAGAGGTGTCTTGCGTAGTATCATCATCATGTCGTGCCGCTAGCACGGATATCCCTGACCCTCTCTCGCCACTTCTCTCAATCGTACATCGCCTCTGGCAGGTCTTCAAGGCTACATCCCGTATCTTCACATAGCTGCTGTATGTATGTTCGAGCTGGTCATCCTGCTTTTGCTCGGCCATATATGGGGGTCCATAGGAGTACATCACTTATGAGCTCGTCCCTGCTTCTCCAGCAGTGTCCTGCATGTCTGGTTTGTCTAACTTGGATAGTTTTCATGATGGGAGGCAGGTGGCTGTATAGTTGGTGCCTTGTGGGGTGTTGCTGCCAGGACTTGTTCAATATTGCTCGCAAACATTGTAGTATAATGGTTAGCAAACTATTACTAATGAGCTTGAGTTTCACTGGGTGCCCTATACATTCATCCTTGTGCCACATTTTGGCAAAGCTTAATAAATAAGTACTCCTTAGATTGCCAGTTTTATTTTATTTCAGGATGAATTTCGCCTTCCCAATAAATATGGCAAAGTATCTCAGATGACTTTAAAATACACCTTGAGAAAACGGGGGTTTATATCACAATTTCCTCTAGGTTGGCCCATTAGCCTTGATTTCATATATATATATATATATATATATATATATATATATGTATATATATATATAATGAAGTCAAAAAGAAAATACTTAGCTGTATATTGTGCTTCCTGTTTGTGAAATCATGGATGTTCTGCTTCCAGATCTTAGATTATTTACAGTTTTAATAAATATGGCTTCTCGTCTTCACATTTTTTTTCTTTTACAATTTCTTTTACAAAGTATTTTAACGTTCTCTAAGAGTAGTTGACGGATATTAGTGTAGTTGTTTGTTTGTGTATTCAGTTGTTTTGATTTCATTCGTACGCAGACATGAAAGAAAAAAAATAACATATAATCGTAATAGCCTATGACTCGGAATTCTGTTTCAATTTTATTATCTCACTGTGCATACCAGAAATGGAAATAGTAATTTAATGCCTTTCAGTGTTTCTGGCTATAAATAAGAGAAGATCAATTTAATTCACACTTTTTATAAATGTTATGTGTGTGTGTGTGATCTAGGAATTTGTATCAAAAAGTCATTTTTATTATCAGATCTTATTTTTAAAGAAAGTAGAATGATTTCTTGCAAAAAAAAAAAAGCATTGAAGTATTTCAGGTAAATTGTAACTATTTTAAGACTAAATAATAAATTCAATTAGATCATAGAGATGTATAGTGTAAAATTTCTTGTGATTTTAAATTTAGGTTTGCTTTTGAAATTGATATTGTCATTGAATGGTTCAGTCTGTGGCAATGTCTATATCCATATGAAGGTGATGGGGATGTAGGATTCAGAATCCTTTTTGATTGGATCTTTGAAACTTGTGATCAGGGACGCAAGAGGGAAAAGAAAAAAATTAATTTAGATTATAAATAACGATTATCTATATTTGTTCTATTAATTGTTCCATATTTGATTTATGTCAGTCTTGTCTCAATGACCAATCAGAGAGAGTTTGAACATCTACCTTTGAGGTTCATGGATATTGTTAAGCCAGGAGGTATCAAGTACCATTTTTTGAGTCTTTGGTTTGAATCG
>OY757940.1:33499074-33519074 GCA_963585895.1 Sepioteuthis lessoniana | reverse complement strand
TTCTGTCCTGGTGTATGGTTGTAAGAGGAAGATTATGTTGCATCAATTTCTCCAAGTTGTGGTGTTGGGCTTCTTGGATAATAAAATCAGAATTCAAAACTAGCCTTCATCAGGGCTTGAACCTTGACTACTGACAGCAACTATCTCAGCCATCAAGCAGGCATAGATTTATTGGCAATTATTAAGCTTAGCTTAGTGAAAATCAAATTAACTGATAAAAGTTTCATAGCTATTCCACCATGTGAGGTCCCCAGGAGTATCGATATTTTTTTCCTTTTCTTATGAGATCATCAAGATGTGCCGACAGCACAGATTCCTTTGACACTTTCCCTCTCTCTCTCTCTCTCTTCTGTCCCTCTTGGTCATTGCTCCTGGCAAGTCTAGACAACATCCTGTATCTGCACAGAACTTATAAATGTAAGTTTTTTTCTCTTGGGCCAACATCAGTGTGTTCATGTGTAGGAGTCCATAGGAGAATGTCACTTATGAGTATATCCTTGCTTTCTGAGCAGTGACCAGCATGTCTTGCTCATTTTACTTGGCTAATTTGGGAGATAAGAGGTAAGTGGCTATACAGCTGCTGTTTTGAAGGTACTGCTTCCAGAATTTGTTCAAAACTGCATACAGCTCTCTCATGTAGTTTCCATTTAGCTTTTTTTCCAGGCATTTTGTTACAGTCCAAGTGGTGCAACCATACAGTAGTACTGATATGGCTACAGCTTAGAAGAATTACTTGAAATATAGAGAGATGATTTTTTGGTTCAGTAAACACGCATGCATGCATGTATATATATGTGTGATAAAATTTACTTTGTAATTTAGCCACAATAAGAGATTAACAGCAATAACTAAGAATGAAATAAAATAACTATTACAATATACTTTTAATAAAAATTATGTGATAAGTAAAATATGTGTTATTATAGATCTTATAATAATGTATGGTCATAAAATTTATAGAGAGGAAATTCATTCTTACTGGAAATCTTAGGAGCCTCAGCATATGATTTTTTAAGTTGAAGACTTTCTCCTTTTCACTTAGAGAAAGCACTTAACGGCTTCTCATTGGCATATGCATATTGCCAGAATATCAGTAGCCTTGTGCTTTGGGATATTTATTAAATAAAACATATGAATTGTTTTATTTCTAGGATTGACCTCAAGTATCTGAAGTTGTAGAAAGCCGGAATCACTTTGTAAGTGCATCTGTTGTAGTTTTTATTTATGCTGTTTATTCTAAAGGAGATAAAAACAAAATTCTACCTGAAATAGATTGAGAAAAAAATACTGCATTTGGTTATTGATGCTGTAATAATGTGATGTTACTGCTATTGAAGGAGGGTGCCGCAAATACTGGGGTGCTAAGGAGATGTCGATTGTATTCTTCCATGCTACTGGTTGTCTCTCTTCAGCAGGTAAAAATTCCAACTTCGAACCTTGGGTCAGAAATTACTCTACACTCTGCCAGCCAGAACCAACTCTCCCCTCCTTCTGGGACAGGACTGGCTTTTATATCCATCACCAGGCTGTAGAAATCCCTAGAATCTTCAAGACAATTCCACAACATTCAAAAAACAAGAAGTGTATGGTCATTTCCTGTTTTTTTTTTTTTTTTGTTCCTTTTTCTGTGAGTAGCTTTATGCTTACTTAGGGTCACATGATTATTTCGTTCAACCATTAAAACCCTTGCCAACATGACTTGACCATATATATTACACTGTATCTCTGCACTGTGGTAGTGATTTGGGTGGGGGGCAAATAACAAAGAAACTCCATTTGGATTCTACTATAACCCACCAGAGCCAACAAGAAAAAAAAATGCTTATAAAAATCTTTTCTTTAAAACAAAGCATCTCCAATGTGTGTGTGTGTGTGTATATATATATATATATATATATATTTTTTTTTTTTCCTTAAACTAAATTCTGTCTTAAAGCCCTATTATGCTACAATAAATGTAATTTGAAAAAAAAGTAGATTTTTTCATAGGACTTAACAAACTCGGTGTATAATATATTATTTTCTTTCCTTTTGTCATGAATATTGATCTTTTCACTTAAAGTAAACATTTCATAACATCTCATTGGGCGATCTGGATTGTCAGTATCAATAATAAATACACTTTGGGATTTTTGTTCAAACTTTTTTTTTTTCCCGAGTTTTGTCTGCAATAGGTGTTACAGTGACTTACCGAATGCCAAATGTATGCGCTGTCTTGCTTGTCAAGTCGCTATTTGCAAAGGGCTCGGTGCACATGTGCGAAACTGCTTGTTTTATGCAGCAGGTTCATTTGCATGAGAAGGCAAACAGGCGTTGTAAAAACTAGGCAAATGAATGTGAAGGGTCAGATTTTCTCACAAGTTTGATTGAGTGAAGACATCATTCTTTTTGGTGGAAGAACGTGACTGAGTGAAGACATTATTCTTGTTGGTGGGAGAACGTGACTGAGTGAAGACATTATTCTTTTTGGTGGAAGAACGTGACTGAGTGAAGACATTATTCTTTTTGGTGGGATAATGTTACCTAGTAAAGACATTATTCTTGTTGGTGGAAAAAGATGATTGAACAAAAACATTATTCTTGTTGGTGATTGTTTGGATCTTTTTCACCAGTTCAAGAAAATTGTCTTTTCTGGGTTCCTAGCAGCTTGACTGTTGTTTCATAGTATATATAAAATGTAATAGTAACAGCACTGTTGTAGGGATTTGCACTTTCCTTCTTATAAGGCTGGGGTGAACAATCCCAATTCTTGTAGCCCAGTTCACTGGGTTTGAAGAATACACAGACCACATTTTTGCTGAGGGGTAAAACCCCTCCTCCCACAATAAGTGACCTGGGTGTGACATTAAACCATCTGAAGGTGAAGCTCTGATCTTGGAGCTTTGGGGAACACAGAATACCCCATTTCATTGCCATCACTCCCAGCTCCACTCTGGCCTGGAGTGGTAGCACCTGATTGGGTCTTATCTATGGGTCAAATAGAACTGTTTGATATTCAAACTGTGTACTTATGCTAAACTGAATTATTTGAAATAGAACTGTTTTTATATTTAACTGTGTGTAAACAAAAAACTGTACCTATGTTAAACTGAATTGTTTGAAATAGGACTATTTGATCATTTAACTGTGTGTAAACAAATGACTGATGTTTAATGGAATTGTTAGTGATAGATAGAAATAATTGAAAACATTAAACTGTATGCGAACAAACGATTGATAGTAAATAGAATTATTTTTATTAGATAAAAATTAGTGAAAACATTTAACTCTGTGAAAAAGAATAAGCTCAGGATGGTTTAAAAATGTTATCTACAAAATGTGTTTAGAAATCATATATTTAATATTTATGTATAAAAAGGATTTGGCATCAGATAACCTACAATGGTTGATAAACCATTAACCAAAATCAACCTTGTAAAAGAACAGGAGTGGAACTATTTAACCTATAGTTGGGAGAGTTAAAGGGGTACCTTTCCGAAATATATTAGTCTGAAAATGAATGCAATTACATGACTGGAGTTTGAACTCATTCACTACAATGTCAGAATCCAATATGTTAGCCACTACATCATAGAGATTCTCCTCCTAGTTTAGCACAGCATCAAACGTATGGGACACGCAGTGAAAATCAAAATCAGTAGAAATGGTCTGATTGATTTATTTTACTGGTATGTCAATCCATCTGGGATTATTTTATGCCAAGAGACTAGAGAATTGCATTCACTGTATATTCATCTTGACATCTTTTGTGTAGTTGCTGTTTAAGATTTTTTTCTTTTTGCCCACAGTCTTATTGAATACAAATAATCTTTAAACAGGTGGGATTCTAACAGGTACTACCTCTCTTGATCAGGGCACCTCAAGTGGTTCATGGTTAACGAGCTAGACTCGCAAACCTTCACATGTGAGTTTGAGTCTCATTGGGTACACCATTCACATGACTTTATGCCCACATCTAAGCCAAAAACTAAGTAAATTACTATAAGTGCCTGGGGTGGTGTAATGGTTTACAAGCTAGACTAGCTAACCTCTCTGGATCTGAATGAACCTGGAACTGATAACAGTGAAAGTTTACTCCACACCACTCCCAATATCTTAAGAACTGGAGTCTAATCATCAGATGCAGTTTTGTGCTATACGCAGAACACCCTTTTTCTTGGGCAAGGGGTCTTAACTCTCTGAGGATACAACCAGTATATTTTAAGCTCAACTGACAGCGGGGTAGCAATAGTCTGCGAATCAAGCTACCTAGCCATTACAATATACAAGGTGTTCTTGGAAAATTAGTGTTAAACAGTTACTGTAATTGATTTTATCCTGACAACCAGTACTAAGGAAGTGAATAAAAAATTTTGCAATATTTTGTAAACTGAAGTGATATTTATCTCTGCTTCCCACTAGACAGGATTTAACTCAAGGTCTTTTTTATAGTGAGGGTTTAGGAGAGGGGACTATGCTAGTCATAGGATCACAGGGTGCAATATGAACTATACAAACCTTTGCTAAATCTCTCGGCACGCAGCCAGGAGACATTGCTGGTCATAGCTTGATCCAGATCTGTGCTATGCTTGTTGTTGATTCAGCCTCAAATCTATTGTTGATTTGATACCCTATCCGGCATGAATGCCAGATGGTCCAGCTAAAAAACAAGGGAACATGAGGCACACTTTGGTTGCTCCAAATAGTTTTATTAGTGGTTGTGAAGAGGATGAACTACACTGAACTGTGAGATGCCAAGCTCGCCTGCTACTCTCCGTGTGCTACTCATTGAATTGGCACACAACCTTGAAAACCGTGATTTTAGGCCTACTTGACCTTGTCTGATCATTGAGTTTCTTGCAACCTATGTGAAATTTCTCAAACCAGCTGGTTACTTAATTACAATCAACTTCATTTTTCGCACAACAAACATTTTTGTTGCTTTCTAATGTTATGGTGCAGTTTGAATTTGTAAAGCATAAGTTCTCGGATTAGACTACATTGCACATTCATCTCTGCAGTTTTTAAATCCCGCATCAAGTGAAGCAATGCACAACGTGTCAGTGCACTAACTACCACTATACTACCAATCATAGCTGGTACTTTCCATAGCTTCAACTGCTTTGGTCGTATTCTACCAAAATATTGCAAAACTTTTGACTCATCCTTGTATTTATAATGGTTTTACTATACAAGTTGTTAGTCTTAGTTAGTTCCTATGAATTTTTGGTAACATTTTCATCTCTTTTGAAATGGTAAGATGAAAAATCAAATAGAGTAAAGACGGAAATGGCTAGAAATTCCAAGAAAGTAAATTTATTGATGTATCTTTGTAAAATAAGATTTGTACTGACCAGAGTAGTATTTGTTTATGTGCTAGCATTGCCTCAACGGAAATTGAGTATATGGTATGGGACATAAGTAAAGGGGTTTGTTTTTAGTTTCTGTTTTATTATATACTTTGAAATACCAGGAGCACACCTCCAATCTGTTTATTAGGAGATATAGAGATAAAGTTTAACTCAGTCTGACATTGCAACACCTGAGCAGAAGATTGTGTTGTGCTACACATTTTAGTAGAAGGTGTTGACTGCTTTAAATATTACCAGTTAGAACTTTTATCTGTATGTAGGGCCTATATCTATGGATGTGTGTGTGTGTGTGTGTGTATATATATATATATATATATATATATATATATGTGTGTGTGTGTGTTAGTATATATATGTGTGTGTGTGTGTTAGTATATATGTGTGTGTGTGTGTGTTAGTATATATGTGTGTGTGTGTGTGTTAGTATATATGTGTGTGTGTGTGTGTGTGTTAGTATATGTGTGTGTGTGTGTGTGTTAGTATGTGTGTGTGTGTGTGTGTTAGTATATGTGTGTGTGTGTGTGTTAGTATATGTGTGTGTGTATACATATATGTGTGTGTGTGTGTGTTTGTTAGTATATATGTATATATATATATGTATGTGTGTGCGTGTATATATATATATATATATATATATAATGTTGTAGGTGACTCACCTATGACCAGAATAATGGACTTACTCAAAGAGAATATTTATCAAGAACTAAGCTGATAGAGTGGAGAGTAGCAGCAGCAACTGTAGTAAGCGCCTTGCCTGTCTTTGTGTACATTGAACCAAGAAGACCCTCCTCAGAGACTTGGATACATTTGTGTAGCACCTCATATCTCCGTGTTGAGTTATTTATTGACCCCTAATAATCGGTCTTAACAATATATGTATTTATGTGTGTATGTATGTATATAAATATGTGTGAGTATATATGTATTTGTGTGCATGTGTGGTCTGAGCACTTCCAGTCCCTCTTTAGTACTGACCGTGTTGTCCAGGACCCAGCAGTTCTCTGCATCCCCCATTAACCATTGAAAGCAGAATTGAACTACCCTCTCTGAAAGAAATTACCAAAACCATAGAGCCATTGAGGAGTGGCAGAGCAGTGGGAGTCAGCAGAATTCCACCAGAGCTCTGGAAAAATGGAGGACCAGCATTACGCAGTAAGCTCCACAAACTCCTTGTCTGTTGTTGAGAGCAGAGCAAACTCCCAAGTGATCTCTGCGATTCAGTCATCATCACCTTGTACAAAAACGAAGTAGAAAAGTCTGATTGCTCTAACAATCAGGGGATCACTCTGCTCTTCATTGCAGGAAAAATCCTTGCTCATTTGCTCCTAAACAGATTGATACCCACCATTGCTGAAGACCATCTACCAGAAACTCAGTGTGAGTTCAGAGCCAACAGGGGAACCACAGACATGGTGTTCATCCTCAGACAGCTCCAAAAGAAATGCCGGGAGTAGAACAAAGGACTGTATGAAGTGTTTGTGGACCTGGCCAAAGTGTTTGACACAGTGACCAGAAAGAGACTGTGGATGATCATGGAATCCTCCCCCCATTCTTCAGCATGGTTATCCAACTCTACAAAGACCAGCACTGCCAAGTTAGGTTGAACAGTGACCTCTCTGGACCCTTCCCCATCGTCGATGGCGTGAAATAGGGTTGTGTTCTGGCACCGACTCTGTTCATCATCTTTTTCAGCATGATGCCTAAACCGGGCATAGAAGACCTTGACAATAATGGTGCTGTATACATCTGCTACCATCCATCATGTTTAACCTCAGGAGAATGCATGCCCACACAAAAATACTTGAGCAGCTGTTCCATGACCTCCTCTTTGCTGAAAACACTGCCCTTGTCATCCACACCAAAAGAGCCCTGCAGCACCTAATTTCCTGCTTTGCTGAGGCTGCCCAGCTCTTCAGACTTGAGGTCAGTTTGAAGAAGACTGAGATCTTCCACCAGCCTACACCCCTAGAAGAGTACTACTCTTCCCACATCACCGTTGGTGGAACTGAGTTGAAAGCAGTTCACCTGTTCACTTACCTGCAGTGTACCATCACATCAGATGCCAAGATTGACAGGGAAGTTGATAACAGACTGGCCAAGGCTTTTGGCAGACTCTATAAATGAGTATGGAACAGCAAGCATCTGAAGAAGAGTACTAAGATCAGCAACTATCAAGCCGTTGTACTCACCACTCTGCTGTACAGCTCTGAGTCATGGGTAACCTACCAACACTACCTACGACTCCTTGTGTGCTTCCATCAGCGCTGTCTCTGCAACCTCCTCAACATTCACAGGAGAAACTATATTACCAACATGGAGATCATTGACCAGGCAGAAATCACCAGCATAGAGGTCATGTTGCTGAAGTCACAGCTACACTGAGCAGGGCATATCTCCAGATGGGGTGGGGGAGTACTGCCTGCCCAAGATAGCCCTGTATAGTGAACTCTCTACTGACTACTGTGACAGAGGGGTCCAAAGAAATGTTATAAAAACTCTTTCAAGAAGACCCACAGTACCTGCCACATTGACCACCAGTAGTAGTTGAAACTTTCTGCTGACCGTCAGGCCTGGCACCGCACCATTCATCAGGTTGTCTCCATCTTTGGGGATTCTCACAGGGTCAACCTCAAGGAGAAACGCAGCAGGAGGAAGATCCAGGGAGTCTCACTAGCCATACCAGACTAGACCTTTAACTGTAGTCATTGCGGCTGGACTTGCCTGTCCTGCGTCAGCCTCGTTGGCCATCAGCATGCCTGCAGTTGACGAAAACAGCCTCTTTCATAAATATTTGTTCGCGAAGTCTAGCCAAAAAGAAGTATACATTTTTTCTTTAAATATCATTAGTTGGGAACTTTCAAAGAATGCACTGAATATATACCCTCATAAACACACACACACACACACACACACACACACACACACACACACTTATACATAGAAGAAGTATGTAGAAACTAAAATTTGGAGTGTGTATATATATATATATATATATATAAACATGTCTCTCTCTCTCTCTCTATATATATATATATATATATATATATATATATATATATTGAGAGAGAGAGAGAGGTGATGTAATACAGAAATTAAAACTGCATACTGCAAGTATTATTTTTATATTTTTCAGTCATCAGGCAATGCTACAATCTGAAGAACTATTTGTGTTACAAGAGAGAGTTACATGAAATATAAAACTGAATTGTTTTTTTTCTTTTGTTTTTTTTTAACATTAGAGATCATCTGAGAAATCCATAGAACAATAAACTCAACAAAGATATCTGCAAAACATAATTAAAGTCTCTTGTTAGACAAATCTCTTTGATCCTCTCTAATGTGAAATCCGATTCTGTGGTTTCCTCTCCCCCATAATACTTGAGAGTCATCCGAAAAACACAAACTGTAGTTTATATGTTGCATTGCTTATATGTGCTCTTATTCCAGTGTTCAGCGCATTAGAATGCAGAGCAAATATCAAAATGTTACTATAAACTATTTGAAGATAAATGTACACACACACACATATCTATAAAACTTTCATGACTTCAAATTTTACATGATCCATCATCAGGTGAGTATTTTCAACCATGTGCAAAAACTACTTTTAGACATAGTTGAAAATACACACCTGAAGATCAATTACATGAAACTCCAAGTTAGGGGTGGGTTTTTGTTTGTTTATTTTATAAATTCTGTTATTATCTTTTAATTTTTGAATAAATAGCAAAAAAAAAAAAGAGTACTGATAATGGTGACTAGGACTATATATATATATATATATATAATATTGATAATGTACTTTGATATATTTATAAAGAGTGCTCAATATCTGTGATAGAGCATATGTAAATTTAAGTTAAGATTCTGTAGACACAGTCAATGGTGGTTGGTAACTGTCAGTTTCCGATGTATGCAATCGAAACTGACAGTCACTAAGTGTTGTGGACTCAGTGTCTATGTTCTCCTAACTTATATATATATATATATATAGTCTGCCCAGAAATGAATCAGCATTTTGAATATTTCAAGAACTGGTTTCATAGCCTTGATATAACTTGCCAAGCAATCACAGAGTAATTTACTGTTCATGTGTAAACAGACAATATCTGATAGGATTACTCAAGCAGCAATGGTATGCTATTGAGTGAGATTGTGTTATATTCACATTAACTGAGTGAGTCGATTCTTCACCTCCCGTGCAGGGTTTTTTTTTTTTTTTTTTTTTTTGCAAAACATCATATCATTAAGATCATTCCACCTCACCTCCTATAATCCACATTTAGCTTCCTGCAATTTCTGTCTTCTCTCAAAGCTAAAATCCCCACTAATATGCCATGATGATTACAGAGAAGACTAAGAAGTTGTTGGCAACACTGAAGAGAGGGTAGTAACCCATTTTGAAAACTGGAAGGGACACTGAGTTTAATATGTCATGTTTTAAGAGGAATTCTTTGAAGGGAACTAAGAACATTTCTTGAGGTTGGTGACTTATTTACTTACTTACAAGATCTGCCCAGAAAATATCCTGGGAACCTAATCTTCAACTGTAGGGGGAAATGATAAAAACTTGAATAATTCAATATTTTGCCAAAACAAACCTGCACAAGATTTGACTGTTGGGGAAAGAGTAGTTTTCATTTTCAAAATGGTTGAGATAAACCCTTTTTGATTATTGACTTTTTTTTAGCTGGGGCTTAAGAATAAACCAAATGCATCTTGATAGAGGGGTAAGCACCCCCCTTACAAATGAGTGTGGTTGGTATGGCACTAAACTGCATCTGATGGTGAGACTCCAGTTCTTGATGTTTAGAGAATGTGGAGTACTTCTTTATTGTCATTACTCTCATGCCCACTTTGACCTGTTAGGGTCCCATCTATGGATCTAATAGAACTGTTTAATCATTTACTTTACTCAAAACCATTTATCTGTTTCAAATAGAATTATTACTGTTTGATAGCAATACTTGAAACTATTTAACTCTGTGTAAATAAAAAAAAATATTAGTGTTAGCAATTCTTGAAACCTTTTAACTGAGTGGAAACAAATGATTTCTGGTCTATATAGAAATTGTTAGCTAAAAACTATTTGTTTTCAAATCATATATATCTCATCATCATGTTGTGCTACTAGCACAGATTTCCTTGACTCTGTCTTGCCATTCATCTCTATCTTCCATCGCTCCAAGCAAGTCTTCAAAATGACATCCTGTGTTCGTACAGAGCTGTTGTAGATAAGTTCTTGTTGGTTGGCCAACACATGCATGTCTATTGGAGAATGTCGCTTATGAGTTCATCCTTACTTCTCCAGCAGTTTCCCGCATATGTTGTTTTTATTTGGATAAATATATATCTAATATATATTTATCAACTGTTCCATTGGCCTAGTGGGTTGAGTGTTCACCAATGAACCAGGAGATTGGGATTCAATCCCCGGTTGAGTCATATTAAAGATTCAAAAAATGGTATTTGATGCTTAACACACAGCATTATAAGGTACGGATCAAGTGTAAAGTGGAGCAATCCAGGGAAAGGAGTAGTGCTCTCCCCTACACCTCGGTGTAGTAGCTACTGAAAAGGGAGCCTTTGGGGTGTCCTCAACTATGGTCACCTACTTTACTTATATATTTATTAACATGATTAAGCATTAAACAATCAACCCATATTGATTTCTAGAGAAATGTCTACTTGGTGATGCTAGTGAATTTTGAGTATACAATCAAGTTATGCCCAGTTTTATTGGTAGGGCTTAGAATATGGCACTAAACTGCATCTAGTGATTAGTTTCCAGTTTTTTAGCTCTGGAGAGTGTGGGGTTATCTCTTCATTGCCATTATACTCAGGTCCAGAGTGGTGGTACCTGTTAGGGTCCCAAATAGATCTCTGTGTAAATTATTTATATTGGAGAGGAATACATAGAAATATGCAACTGGGCAAATAGCTATATGATTATGTATAAATTATTAGTATTAGACACAAATACTTTATACCATATAACTGTGCCTACAAATTATTATGATAGTCAAATAAAAAAAAGTTTAATTTAAAAAAAAAAACTGATTACATATTTACCAATCCCTTCACTCAGGCTGGATATGACACAAGGTCAATTTTTAAGTGAAGTTTAACTGGTATGAATTCATAGTTTTCTTTCTCCTAGACTAGTTGCCTCACCAAGAACCTAGTCTGCCCTACTATTTACCCATACTTGGAAGGAGAATAATTGCATTCATAAAAAAACTGATTACAATAGAATAGGGAAAATATAAATAGTTAGGATTACAATCAATCATTTACAAATTAATCAAATTTCGGCATTAAATAACCCATAACGAACTGATTACATTTTCATTCTTTTTTCTTTTAAGTAGAGGAATTATATTGTGAATTGGAAAAAACAAAAAAAAAGAAAGAAAGGAAATGTAGATGTATATTCTTGCCCCCCTTAAGGTCATAAGCATTACATGGATCCGTATTTCTAATCCTCTTGGGAAAATGTGGCTCTAGAGGTGACTGTGTCCTCTGTAAAGAGTATGGATGTAACTTGCAGGACATATTTAGGTTAATTGGCTGCACAATTACCATGACTAGTTAATTTGGCATCATTTTTGTGTGCTATTAACTGGTGGCTCAGTTGTAGAGTTTTGGCACTGCAATCTGTGGTTGCTGGTTCAATCTCCAGTGGTGGACATCACGGTATACACTGCTGATGAGACCTAATAAGGTCGAAACAGCTGCCCAGTTTTTCCGTGTGTCATGCGTAGGTGTTTGCCGGATTTTCTGGTCATGGTAATTCAATTGACAATATATATGATGTAAAAGACCGTTAGCTTCATCCAGGATTTGACAGCCCAGTTGATAGGGCCTGTAGAATACATGGACTGCATCTCTGCAGAGGGGTAACAAGTTTTCTGATTATGACATTAAACAATCTGATGATGAAGTTCCAGTAATGCTGGAAATTTGGGGAATGTGAAGTACCCCTTCATTGCCATCACTCCCAGGTCCACTCTGGCTTGGAGTGGTAGCACCTGATAAAGTCATATCTCTAAGTCAAATTGAATTGTTTGACATTTAAACTGAGTACAAATAAATGACTTATGTTAAATTGAATTGTTAGAAATAGAACTGTTTTGTCATTTAACAGTAAACTAATGATTGATGTTTAATTGAATTGTTTGTGGTGCATAGCAATACTTGGAACCATTTAACTTTATTGACTTAAGCTAAATTGAATTGTTCAAAATGGAAATTTTTGATCATTTAACTGTGTGTATCTACAAAATGTGTTTACAAATCATATGTATGTAATGTATATGTAAAAATAGGATTTGGCATTAAATAACCAACAATGGTTGATATGCCATAAAACCCAACTAGGATTTGAACTTTTGTCACCTAGTTCTTTTCATATGGTAATAATCATTACACAAAGTGTGCTTGAAATCAGTAGTAAAGTGGAGATCTTTGAGTTGATTTATTTCAACTGAGTTTTTTCTATGTGAAGAAATGGCATCGGTGAGGAGGGCACACAGGAGAGTTCCACTGATAATGGAAAGATAACTGCTTGGTATTAGAAGTGTTGAAAGATATAAACTATTTTCTGGGGGTTCCTCATTACATAATCAAATTAATATGTGATGTTTTTTTTGTTTTGTTTTTGTTGAATTAAAATAAAATCTCTTTGGGTCAGGTGCCTTTTACATAAGCTACAATTAATCGAAAAAGCTCAGAGCAAGTTTTTTTTTAATGTCCTTTGCTTAAGCAAACCTATGATTGTTTTTATTTCACCATTTCTTCTTTCATAATATATTCAACCCTTTACTTAGCATGTGCACAGATGTGAAATGCATCCTTACTACCAGATGCATTGACTGAAAGCCAAATGCTGCATTTTTTTTTTCAAGCTAAAATATTGGAAAAAAAATTTTTTTTCAAATTATGAATAATTGAAATTTCATGGTGTTGTAGATAGCATAACAGTTATAATCTTTGTAATCAGAGTTCAAATCATGGAGCAGGCTAATGCTCCTGAGAAAAGTATAAATCCATCTGTTCTTCTCTAGCTACAAGTAAAACTTGATATTTTTTCTGGGTTTGTTTGTTATTTGATTCAATTGACATAAGATGACCCACAAGGTTTATCTTATGCCAAATCCTGCTCATATATATATATATATATGATTTATAATAAAATAGTTTGTAGAACATAAATGCACACTCACATACATCGATATACATGGTTTACTTATTTGATTTAATGGCATATCAACCCTCACAGGTTATTTTATGCCAAATCCTGCTTATTCATACATACGTATATATATATATATATATATATATATATATATATGGAAGAAAATAATGGATAGTAATCCGACAATTTGTGAAGAAAAATTGACAAGTAATCCAAATAGAAAGTAGGGATTTATAGAGAAATAAAGTAAGTCGATACTATAGCGTTTCAGTTCTGCTGAATCATCACCAGGACTGTGAGGGGTTTTATTAGTGATGTTAAGTGTAGATGGATGTATAGAAAGTGTAAAAATATATAAAAATTTGGAAAAGTTGTACAACTAGAAAAGTTGGCTGTTTATGACAAGAAAAATTGGCCGTTTGATCAATGAATATATATATATGATTTGTAATTAAATAGTTTGTAGGTAACATGAACACAAATAAACTCACATATGTGTGTGTGTGTGTGTGTATGTATATATATATATAGTTTGGTTATTTGATTTAATGGCATATCAAACTTTACAGGTTATTTAATGCCAAATCCTGCTTCTACTTAGATATTTATGATTTGTAAGTAAATAGTTTGCTGGTAACATAAAAACACACGCACACACATAAATGGTTTGTTCATTAAGTTTAATGGCATATCAACCCTGTTTGGTTATTTAATATCAAATCCTGTTTATACACATATATTTATCATTTGTTCGTATTTAGTTTTTTGGTTAAAGGCATGCACGCACATACACACACATGTATATATACATGGTCTGGTTTAATGTCATATCAACCCTTGTAGGCTATTTAATGCCAAATCCTGTTTACACACACACACACACATATATATATATATATATGAAACTTTATTTTTAAATGAGTTAGAACTCATTTGTTTGGACACAGTTAAATGGTTCAAGTATTGCTATCTAACAGTAATATTTCAATTTATATTAATCATTTGTTTTTTCATGGTTTAAATGGTTTCAAGCATTGCAATCTCAATGCAGTTGACCCTCAGTCACCATATTCTTGCACCTTAACATAAAATAGGGTTGGCTAGTTGATTACTGGGCCATTGGCCTAATGAGTAGATTGTTTTCCAATGTTCTTGGAGACTGGGGTTCAATCCCAGGTCAAGTCATACCAAAGACTCAAAAAATGGTACTTGATGCTGCTTTGCTGAACACTCAGCATTATTAGGTATGTTTCAAGGGTAAAGTGGAACAATCTAGGTAAAGGAGTAGTGCCTTTTCCTACACCTTGGTATAGTAGCTATTGAAAAGGGAGCCTTCGGGTCATCCTTTACTAAGGTCGCCTACTTTACTTTATTTGATTACCACAAGAACAATTTAAATAATGCCATTGGAACAATCATATAGGTGCCAGGGTTTGCCATGATCAGCTGTTTGATCAGATCTGACCTCTGCAGCTACTCTGCGAGGGTCAAAGTTAAATGTGGCTGGTCATATGACTGCTCTTGATTGCTAGATCACAGACTGATCACCCACCCTGATCTCCTCCTTAATCACCACCCACGGCCAACAGGTAGCCGCCTTGGGTGGTGTTATTACTCCTCTGCAGAGGTGCAGTTAGTATATTCTACAGTTCCAATCAACTGGGCATGTTTTTTTCTTGGTTATAGATTTAATGTTTCATAATAAATAATAGTTTATGATATTTGCTTCGATTGTATAATGTCCCAATGAAAATAATAAAATTCTTGTATTTTTAGTTTGGAAGAAAACTATGGTTATATAAAAATTGTTATGGATGTACTTATTGATGGGTGATTCTCTGTGTGTGTATGGGGGGAGTCCTTGTGGGGTAATGGTTAAAGTGCTGGACTGCGGAATCATAGTAAGCAAGTAAGTTTGAACTCCAGTCATGCTATTACATTCACTTTGGGAAAAGTATGAACCCCCCTGATTCTCCCAGCTATGGGTTAAATTGTACCGCTACTATTCTAGAAGAATGGTTTTGGCATTGAATAACCTATGAAGTTTGATATGCCATTAAACAAAGTGACCGAACCGAACCAATCTATATGTGTACACATATAATTGTGTATTTTGGCTGCAAGTGATTGTTCAAGCAGGTTTTGTTATAAACCAGAGTATTTTTTTCGTGTGATCTTCATGTTTAGATGTTCAAGTTTTCTTTTCTATAAGTTGGGAGACAAATGGTGGTGGTGTGTCTGTATGTATATATATATATATATATATATATATATATATATATATATATATATATATGAAGAGTAAATAAAGGATTGTAATCCGACAATATGTAGGATGTATTTTGTATGTTTATAAATACTGCTTAATATTGGTGATAAAGCATATATATCTATGTCAAGATAGTATACACACAGTTGTCAATGTCTGATGACTAAATTTCTCCTGTATGCAACCATCAGACCAAATTCAGGCTTTGGTCTGGTAATCACTGAAATGCTCATATCTTCAATATATATATATACACACACACACCTGTGGAGTCAAATACATTCTCGCAAACATTAAAGATACCCCATGCCTTTGAAAAAACATTTGTATGTATAGGTGTACATTCATGTTAATGTTGGTATACAGAGAGTAAGAGAGAGAGGAGAAAATAAGATGGGAGTATATGTATACAAGTGTATACATTCACATAGAATATATATATCTAAACATACACACACTTTTTAAATACAAACAAACATCTGCAAAGACCTCTGGTTTTTGCAGACACTTAACTCCAATAGTATATTCACAGACACAAATTGTGGAATTAAAAAATATCTCATCTTATTAAAACAATCTTCACTATAAAAGCATCAACTGAAATTATCTTAACCATTCTAAATATCCTGAAGATGTAAAGTCTGAAACACATGTAGAGCACAAATATATGAAATAATAAAAACCTAAATACTGAATTCAAAATCATATGTGGATCTGTTCATCTTAAAATATTTACTTTTCTCTCATTGGACCCACAACAATCTTTATTATATATATATATATATAGGAGAGGAAATCCACCATTGTAAAGATGAATCTTTTTACTTCATATTCTGAACTAACAATGACATAGGTAATCTTCAGTGTTCATTAAAAACAACAACCAAAAATTATCTTAGCCCTTCTAAACCTCCTGAAGAAGATATAAAGTCTAAAACACATGTTAAACTCAAGTGTATGTAATAAAAAAATCGAAATACCAAATTCAAAATAATTTGCAGACTTATTCATTCTAAAATATTAACTTTACTCTCATTGGACCAACCACAATTTATATATATATAGAGAGAGAGAGAGGAAAATCCACCACTGTTGTAACAATAAATCTTTTTACTTCCTATTCTGTAGGAACTAACAATGACATCAGGTAATCTTCAGTGTCCATTAAAAAACTTGAATGAGATTAAATACTAAAGAAACATTAATCCACTGACCTACCAGAAATCAATGAGAGTACAAACTCCTAATTAAGTCGGTCTTGAGTATATTTGACTTATATTTCATCGACTAGAAATAAATCTTTTTAACCTTATATACACACATAAGCAAACACAGATAGGTAATTGTTTGTGTTCGCAGAGGTCATTTATCTCAGCCACGTATTAGAATATTGGTTTATAGCAAAATTATTTATATGGTTATTATGTTTATCTGAGCAGAACAAATTGTTTGGAGACCTTCAGGTATATAAAGTAAATAGTATCCAGACATATTGGGATTTGATTGCATCGTCCAGAATCAGAGAGAATCTTTCTGTGAGTGTAGGAACAGATACTCTCCAGCGGATTTGTGCAGGAGTCTGTGATTGATTTTAAAGGTATGTCAACTTGTCTAGGGTTTTTTTATGCTTAGAGATTAGGGAATCTCATTCATTTTATGGTCATATTTACATTTTTTTCTGTAGTAGTTTCTTAAGATTTTTTTTGTATAGTTATATAAAATTTTTAAACAGATCTATTTGATCCATTGATGGGACCCCTGAGTGGACCTGGGAGTAATGGCAATAAAAAAGTAATCCACTTTTTCTAGATCTCGAGAACTGGAGCCTTACAATCAAATGTAGTTTAGGGATTGTCTTACCTCTTTGCAGGGGGTGTCCTTGTGGTGTAATGGTTAAAGCGATGGACTGCGGGATCGTAGTATGCAAGTTCGTACTCCAGTCGCGCTATTACATTCACTTTCGGGCAAATACCCTTGGGAAAGGTAAGAACCCCTATCCTCCCAGCTATGGGTTAAATAGTACCACTACTGTTCTTCTAGGAGAATGGCTTTGGCATTAAATAACCTACAAAGGTTGATATGCCATTAAACAAAGAAACCAAACCTTACCTCTTTGCAAAGGATACAATTAATATGTTCTAAGCCTCAATGAAAGGGCAGGGCATTAAGTTAGTTTGTGTACTTTTTTACTCTGGCATTCACAATGACTGAGTGAGTTGATAAATGAATGTGTATTATAACTGCTAACAGATACCATATTTACTTGTGAATCATGCAACTTTCTTAGACCTAAATTTTTTGTCTAATACAGGAGAATGGAATTATTACATTCACCATCCAAAATGTAAGTTTCAGTCATTTTCTTCATTTTTTTCCCTGAATAATTAAATACAGAATTATATCTTCAACAAGCTATATTTCCCTCTCTCAATTGATAAAAAGTTGTTGTCTTATCGCCAATGATTGACATAAAATCTTTGGGGCTTAACCATTCAGTAAAAAAAAAAAAAAAGTAAATGACTGAAACTTACTCTTATCTAGATGCTGAATGTAAGTGTTACATTTCTATATAATATTTTTGTACAATACTTAAAGAAAGAATGGAAATTTGAGTCTTTCTCTCTCTCTCGAATATTAACTTTTAAGAGAGGGAAAAAATGTATATTTGAGTTCACCACTGATCTGAGAATATCTACTTGAGCTTATACAAACTATATGGTGACTGACCACTTACAATGATGTTGGTGAAGGAATTGATATTTTGACTGTTATTACTTTTCTCCCTCTTTTTGGTTCTGTTATTGAATATCCTATAAGAGTATTTTTTATTATCTACCCTTTTTACCTCCTGGGTAGATATCTCTCTTAAGCTCTTCACTGCATTTTATTAACAGTTGATAATGATGAAAAGCTGTCATTTTGCATAGAAAGAAAAAAACCCAGCCTGTACAAGTTTTATGATCTTGGTAGTGACATACCATATAGATATCCCACATGTGGTGTGATGGTTAGCAAGCTTATTGAGTTTGATCCTCAATGAGTACCTCATACTTCTGGTCTTGTGCCATAACTAAGCTAAGCTTAATAAATAACTATTAGGCACCTCACATGGTGTGATAGTTAGCAAGCTAGATTAGCAGACCATTATTAATGAGTTTGATTCTAACTGCGTGCTCTATACTTCTGGTCTTGTGCCATAACTAAGCTAAGCTTAAATAACTATTGGGCACCTCAAATGGTGTGATAGTTAGCAAGCTAGATTAGCAGACCATTATTAATGAGTTCGATTCTAACTGTGTGCTCTATACTTCTGGTCTTGTGTCACAACTAAGCTAAGCTTAATAAATAACTACCTTGTAGCTCGAAGAAAAACCAGTTAGCAGAGTTCCATACTCTACTGTAACATCATACAAGGGGATACGCCCTCCTTCATCTGGAAGATATCACCCACCAGAGGTGGAAAAAGGGTATTTGGATATTCTGTAAACTCCTCTCTGTGTGTGTGTGTGTATATATATATATATATATATGGAATTAAATTATGGAAAGGAATCTGATAGTATGAAGAAAACTGAAAATAAAAGTAATACAAAAGTGATGATTTTATTACGAAGGAAAGTCAACTTTAAAAGGTTTTGGTTTTAATGAAACCTCATCAGGACTTTAAGATGGTGAAACAAGTGTTGATAAAACAAAGATGGATGTTTAATAAAATACAATTAATGATGCATGTTTAATAAAATACAATTAATTTTATTTTATGAAACAGCCATCATTGTTCTATCAACACTTGTTTCACCATCTTAAAGTCCTGATGAAGGTTCATTAAAACCGAAACGTTTTAACGTTGACTTTCCTTTGTAATACATTCATTACTTCTGGATTACTTTGTTTTTAAATTTTCTCCATATATATATATATATATATATATATATAGTGTAATCGGATGGAAACTCACACATACACATTACAACCAGAATCATAGAATTCATGATTCTGAATTGTGAATGCCGAACGAAGAAACACTGTCCCTAGAATAATGAAGAAACTCCCATGTGAAGTCTATTGTCCATTTCTTCCTGTTTTCATGGCCTCAGAGAGAAAACAAAATGGGAATGAAAACATGAAAAGTCCCAACGCTAAAAGTAGAGTTGTGTTTTTGTGTGTTTCCCTCTCCAGGCAA
>OY757940.1:33326574-33496574 GCA_963585895.1 Sepioteuthis lessoniana | reverse complement strand
ATTGAGACAGCATGGCATTGTCTTTTTCTAATTTTTTCTTATATTTATAAAGTCCTCTTGTCTGGCCTTATCTAAAAGTAGAATTTTCCTTTGTTTTAAAATTTTTTATTTTTCAGTTTGTAAGCTTTAACTTTTCAGCGTGTTTACCTGTTTTTACAGAGAACAAGAAAGCGGTATATTTTCTTTAACACTATACCTATCTGCTGCATGGGTGAATTACACTAGTAGATATATAAACTTGAAGGCCTTTTTTCGTATCGCAGACCATTAGAGACATGATAGTTGAAATAAGGACTAATGCAACGTTAGTTTTACTGAAGAACCAGTACAGCAGATTTCTTTTGACATATTTCTTAATCAATGTCTTAAAGTGCTATGTGAAATGCAAACAGTCCCATTCTGGATTTGAACTCAGGTCACAATGTCCATTTCCTATGATAATAACCGTTACACCATGAGTATATACTTCCCCAGTCGGCTGGGGCTGTAGAAATATACCGACTGCTTCTCTTCAGAGGGGTAAGACCCCTTTTCCCATGACGAGTGTCCTGATATGACACTAAACAATCTGTTGGTGAGGTTCCAGTAATGCTGGAGCCTTAGGGAGTGAAGAGTACACCTTCATTGCCAGCGTTTCTAGATCCACTCTGGCCCGGAGTGGTAACACCTGATAAGTGGGTTAAGTAGAACCAAACCGCTTACTTATGCTAAACTGAATTGTTTAAAATGGAACTGTTTTTAACATTGAACTTGTGTGCTTATGCTAAACTGAATTGTTTGAAATAGAACTACTTTTTGACATTGGAACTGTGTACTTATGCTAAACTGAATGGTTTAAAATAGAAATGTTTATATGTATAAAAATGAATTTGGCATGAATAACCTACTATGGTTGATGTGCCATAAAACCAAACCAAACTAAACCTTGAGCGGATACAATTTTAGTTTCACTGAAGAACAGGTACAGCAGATTTTTTTGACATATTTTTTGAATCAATGTCTGAAAGCAACTATGTCTTTGCTCAACCCCTCTGCTGCAAACAGGTGAAGTCCTTGTGGTGCAATGGTTATAGTGTTTGACTGCAGTCCTAAAGTAAGTGAGTTTGAAGTCCAGTCATTATTACCTTCCTTTGGACTAATACCCTTGCAAAAGGTATGAAACCCCTTATTCTCCTAACTAAATAGTATCACTGCTGTTATTTTTTAAGGATGACTTTAGCTTTCAATAACCCAAGAAGCTTGATATGCCATTAAATGAAATCAAACCAATCTGCTACTAGCTGGATGTGACACAAGGTCAACTGTTCAAGCAGAGTTGAGCAAGTTTAAATTCAAAATTTTCCTTCTTGACAAGTTGCTATACCAATATTAACGTACCTAATGTGACCTACTATTTACCCATATCTGCTGATAGACTAATTGGAGACATGTTTTCCAAATGTATTATAGCTATTTGAAATGCAAACAGCCTCTTCAAGGATTTGAATTTCGGTCACTCTGTCCATTCTCTATGACTATTATATTTATTAACCCCTCCGCTCAGGCAGGATATGACACAAGGTCAATTTTTTTTTAGCAGAGTTAACAGGTTTGAATTCAGAGTTTTCCTTCTCCTAGACTAGTTTCCTCACCAAGGCTGAAGAACCTAGTCTACCCTACTATTTACCCATAGCTGGAGGGAGAATAATTGGATTCATACCTTTCCCAAGGGTATTAGTGCTATGTGAAATGCAATCAGTCTCGTCCAGGATTTGAACTTGTGTCGTTGTATCCATTTCCTACGATGATAACCATTACACCACGGGCTCCTCCATTCTCTATGATTATAACTGTTATGTCATAAGCACCACTTAACATCTGAAAATGTGTTTACTCAAAACTTTGAGCTTTGCTAGGAAAGAGAATTGTTTTCTAAATTCAAAACTTGAATCTCTTATTCTTTGTACAGCTGTTCATTTTGAATTGTTTACATAATTTATCTTCTTTATGAATCAGAAATCATTTGATTGTTCTATGTCAACAGGTTGCATAAACAATAAACGTTTTACATGTATGAGTTGCTAGATATTAACCCACAAGAGAAATGCATTGAGTATAAGAAAAAATGTATTGTCAGTAGTTGGGGAAAATAATGTAAGCATTACTGACAAAATAGGATTATCTGCCCTGTCAAAAGGGTTTAGAGTGGGCTGACTGAAAAGGGGTGTCCTTAGGATGACAATAAATGGCATCTGATGTTGAGGCCCTAGTTCTGAAGATCTGGGATATATGGAGTACTTCTTGCTTTTACTCCTAAGCCCACTCTAACATAGAGTTGTATTACCTGTTAGGGACCCTGCTGTAGGTTAAATTGATCTTTTTAAAAATTATTTGTATTTGATAGAAATACTTGATGCCATGTAACTATAAATCATTTGAATTAAAAAAAATACTTGAAGCTATTATTTTTTACTGAGGATTATCATTAATTACTTCAATCCATATAAAGTAAAGTTGACGACCGTAGTTGAGGGCGACCAGAAGGCTCCCTTTTCAATAGCTACTACACCAAGATGTAGGGGAGTGCGCTACTCCTTTCCCTGGATTGCTCCACTTTACCCTTGATACATACCTAATATTGCTGAGTGTTAAGCAAGGCGGTATCAAGTACCATTTTTTAATGTCTTTGGTATGACACGACCTGGGATTGAACCCAGGTCTCCCAGACCATTGGCGAACACTCTACCCACTAGGCCAATGAGCTGGTTTATCAAATAGAAATTATTACTTGAAATCATATGATTATTAATATTAGATAGGAATACTTGAAACCATATAACTGTGTACATATTATTTGTATTTGATAGGAATATTCTATCTCCAAAAAACTCTTAAGAAACAACTACACAAAAAATGTAAATATACAATAAAAGTGATTCCTAAACCTCTTAGCATAAAGTAACTCTAGATGGGTTGAAATGCTATTAAAATCAATCAAAATCTAATCATATATATATATAAAATGTAAATGCCTTCTTAATGATTTTACTACTTAAATGCATTGAAAATCAGAAAAGAAAGGAATTGTCTGTGATCAGTAATTAATGCAAGCATTCCTGATAAAATAGGTTTGGCTTCTTTGGTTCTATGGCATATCAAACTTTGTGGGTTATTTAATGCCAGAGCCACCTTCGTGAAAAATCAGTAGTGGTACTATTTGACCCATAGCTAGTGAAATAGGGAGGGGTTTATGCCTTTCCCAAAGGTATTACTATAAAATAGGGTTTGTATAAGTATAATGTATTGCTATCAATCTCACAATGGAAATGTATTAAAAATTTCGACCCCTTCCTTACCATTTTACTCAGGTCGCTCTGGCCTGGAGTAGTAGCACCTGAAAGGGTCCTAAATATGGGATAAATAGACTTGAGACTATTTCAACTGAGTGCAAACAAATGACTTAAGCTAAATTGAATTATTTGAAAAAGAAATGTTTATTCACTTAACTGTGTGTAAATAAATGACTGATGTTTAATTGAATTGTTAGTGATACATGGCAATACTTGAAACTATTTATCTTTATTGACTCATATTTACATATCATATATATCTAATATATATGAATAAACCAGATTCGGCCTTAAATAACCTACAGTGGTTGATATGCCATAAAACCCAACCAAACCAAAACAAGTTAAGATGCTGATTTTGTCATATCAACCTGGCTGCAATAAATTGATCTCAAAGGAGTTGGAAATAGAGGCCAATGTTTATTCTATTCTAATAGTCAGAGATTAGTGGGTTTTATAATGTTTTTTCACCCCATCCCTAACCTTTTCCTGTATGTGGGTGCTTGGTTGATTTCCTCTCTGCTGCCGCATTGACTTATCACTCCCTTGATAAATAGATTTCCTTTCTCAAAATTCTATTTGTCATGTGACAGGAAAAAGCTATCAAGAGAAAATAGTTCTTATGAAGATCTTTTTTGATGTAATCATTTATTAAGTTTGGCTCAAGGTTAGAAGCATAGGGCACCCAGTGAGAAATAAACTCTCTAACAATGGTTTGCTACCAGATTATTTTGGAGGTGCTTCTGGCATAATGTTTATCGTTATTATGAAATGGAATCAATGACCTAAGATCCAATAAAACAGTTTGTATTTCCCATAGTGAAAAAAACATGATCCTATGATTCTCCCTCCAGCTACAGGTAAATAGTTGGGCAAACTGAGCTCTTTAACCTTGGTATGGCAACCAGTCTTGGAGAAGGAAAATTCTGAATTCAAACCACTTACACTATGGTTTAAAAATTGACCTTGTGTTATATACTGCTAATGGTTTGGTTTCTTTGTTCAATAGAACAACAACCTTCATTGGTTATTTAATGCCAAAGCCATCATGGATGGAGAATTGTAGTGTCACTATTTAACCCTTATCTGGAAAGGGATACAATGGGGATCATACCTTACCCAAGGAACAAAGTAGGATGACTGGAGTTTGAACTTGCTTATGACAATGTTACTGTCCGGTACATTATCCACTGCGCTATGAGGACTCTGCTTATAAAAGAAAGATTGGGTAAATACAAAAGGCCATTTATTTCAGCTTAACCTAATTGTGGCACAAGGCCAGCAGTATGGAGCAAATAGTCAGAATAGGACTCACTAGTAATGGTTTAGTGGTACTTGTATGTCAACCATTATATTTTGAGAGTTACCCAGAAGCCATTTAATAAACTTAACTCAAGGCTAGATGTATTGGACACTTAGTGTGAATCAAACTCATTAATAATAGTCTGCTAGTTAAACTCATTAATTGTTATACCATGTGAGGTATATATATATATATATATATATATATATATATATATATATATATATATATATATATAAATGTTGATGGCAGTTACTTAGAATTATGTTGGTGTTTTTTTTATTAGACAATTATTGATTTTCCTTTATGTGAATAAGGAATTGAATAAATGTTAGCCACCACATGAGGCTATACTAGAATGAGTGCTTGTGATTAAAAGCAATTCTCATCTTATTTGATGGTTAACTCCTCTTCTTGTCTTGATTCTTTTAATAATTATGTGTTAAGTTGTATTTACTGAGATAGAAATGAAGAATGAATGAAACATTAGTTTTCTCAATAAAAAAAAAACTGTCTTCTTTGTACTCAACAAGCTCATTCTAGCAAGTTTTCCATTAAAAAAATATTTTTGATCTGATATGAAGCTGCACTATCATATTTCATTTAATCAGTAATGCATCAATTCCTGACCATTGATAATCCTTTGGTTTCTAATTTTGTTTGTATTTACATTATACATATAAAATCATTATTCTGTCTGTAATACTTGTGTCAATTCCTGACCATTGATAATCCTTTTCTTCCTGAGTTCCTGTGTATTTCTATTGTAAAATCAATGGCAATTTATTTGTGTAGTGATCCTACACTTTGACAATCCTGTGTTTCACCAAAAACTGCTACCTCAAATGTACTGAGAATTGACACTGACTTTTCTAGACAGTCTCGGCACCACTTCATTATATATGTATTGACCCAATTAGGATGTTACACAAAGTCAATTATGAGGCAGAGGTTAATAGGTTTGATTTTTAGAGTTTTCCTTCTCCTAGACTGGTTGCTATACCAAGGTTAAAGAGCCTAGTCTGTTCTACTATTTATACGTAGCTGAAGCAAGAATAGTTACATGCATACCATTCCCAAGGGTATTAATGCTATATGAAATGCAAACTGCCTTGTCCAGGATTTGAGCTTGGTTCACTAATTCCATTTCCTATTGTGATAACCACTACACTATGAGCACCTGTATATAAGTTGCTCAGCTGTGTTCATTTCTTCCTTTAGGTTTTTTTTTTAGATTTAAAAAAAGAATTAAAAGATTTGGTCTCAGTACTTAATGATCCCGCCTTTTATTAAATTTTGTGTAAAACACTTTTGTCTTGTTCGTCTACAGTTCTTAAATCTTCCTTTTTACCAAAACTGGTAATTATAAATATGGTTATCGTATTTTATAATTTTTTTTGTAATTATCTCTTGTGGACCCACAAGAAAAAGTTTTAATTAATTTCTCTGTAGCAAGCATTATTTTTATGATGACACAATAACTTGACATAGTTTTGAATTTTTGCAGAAGTACGTACACTTAGAAAAAATTTAGGGAGAGTTATGAGAAAAGTTCACAGATATCCAAGATGGGAATGACCTATAACTAAGTAACTCACATACCATTCCATATATTCATCTTGTAGTTGAATTCACTTGGCACATAATTCCTCAAGTTTCTTTTACCCCCCCCCCTCCAAAAAAAAAAAGAACGATACTTTTTCTTAGTTGGGTTTAGAACTTTTCAGCAATTCTTCTTATTACTGCAAGGGAGTTCCCATGGAGTAGTGACTAATGTGCTGGACTGCAACATTAAAGTTTGCGAGTTCAAATTCCATTTATGCTACTGCATTTATTTTTGTACTAATGCCCTTGGGGAAAGGCATGAACTCCCTTATTTTCCTCTGTCATAGATTAAATAGTACTATTACTGTCCTTCTATCAGGATGGTTTTAGCATTAAATAACCCATGAAGGTTGATATGCCATTAAATAAAAACCAGACTTTTTTAATGATATCAATGAAAAATGTCTTTACAAGTAAAATAATAGTTTGATTTCTTTGTTTTAATTGTATATTAACCTTTGTGGGTTATCTAATGCTAAAACTATCATCTGGCTTGTTTAAAATGTTACCTACAAACTATTTGTTTACAAATCAAATATATTTGATATGTATATGTGCGTGTACAAACAGGATTTGGCATTGACTAACCGACCAACTAACCATTACATCACAAGAGCTTCCTCTGCTGCAGCTCGGGGACCCTTGAGTTAGATTGACCTAGCAAACATGGTCGGGTTAAATATGACAATATACCAGAAATAGAGAATCATTTCTGATAATGGTTAATGCCACTCCTGCTATGCACAGTGCATTGAAGTATTTTCTTATCAAATTTTAATTTTATCTCATCCCATTCTCTAATTCAGCCGATATAGTTTTTGAATATATCTATCAGTGGTTAGAAATTCATTAAACTTTGTTAGCCAATATATACTTTGAATTCTTTGAAGAAACGGAATTAGGATCTACGTCACTATATCTTTCAATATGACTTAGATACATAGATGATACATTCATTGTCATTCCTCATCAAGAAGATGTTTAAACACTACTGGATCATGGGAACTCAATCTGACCATCCGTACAGTTCACTATGGAGAAAGAGCGAGACAACAAATTATCCTTCCTAGATGTGTTAATAACTTTGCTCAGAGCAAGGATTCAGGTCATCTGTGTATTGAAATCCAACTATCATCAGACAGTACCTCAACTTCAACTCACACTGTCCTTGTAATGTAAAGAATGAAACTCTTCATTCCCTACTACAAAGAACGAAAGCCATTAGTAGTAATACCAATGCATATCATCAAGAAGACATGGATAGCTTAAGAGATGACCTCCATTGCAACAACTACCCAGAGGGTGTAATATTGGCTCAAAGAAAACTGCATTGAACAACTGAGAACTATTCAAAACTGTCTGTCTGCCCTATGTCAAAGGTGTTGACAAAAAGATTCAAAAGATATGTAGTCCATATGGAAAATATTCAGGAGTGGTTCGACTCTTCGGAAATATCTCTGCCGAGTCTAGCCCTCAACAGATTACATTATGACCAATAATTGCGTGTTCACCATGCCATGCAGTTGTGGTAAAGAATACAAAGGCAAGACATGTCGCCCACTAAAATTAAGGCTAGAGGAACATCAAAAAGCAGTATGTTGAGGTGAAACCGAGAAGTAAGACACGGCTAACCATATATGGAAAAAAAGAGAAACTATCTGCTCTTATGAGATGAAGTCAAAGGGATTGGTAAGAATAGTGGAGAATAAGACATCTTAAAGACACAGCACATATATTGGGCTTCAGTGACCTGTTAAGTAGACCAAGTATAGAGATGAACACAATATAAGAACCAATAATCAAAAAAGGCTAGATAAAAAAATTAGATCTAATAGTAAGTAAGTAAAGTAAAGTTAACGACCATAGTCGAGGGTGACCCGAAGGCTCCCTTTTCGATAGCTACTACACCAAGGTGTAGGGGAGGGCGCTACCCCATTCCCTGGATTGCTCCACTTTACCCTTGAACCGTACCTTATAATGCTGAGTGTTAAGCAAGGTGGTATCAAGTTCCATTTTTAAAGTCTTTGGTATGACTCGACCTGGGATTGAACCCAGGTCTCCCGGGCCATTGGCGAACACTCTAACCGCTGGGCCAGTGTTGATAAAAACATTGTTTATAAATCCCTCAAAATCATTCTGAATTGTCCAGCAGGACATATAACAGATATAGGCATTTGGTAAATGAACTTCTAAGTGAAATCATTTGCAGGTTACTGGTTCAGTCCTAACTACAGGTAAAAATAACAATGAATATATACTATAGCTTAACACTTGTACTCGGTTACAGTTTAGGGAATAAAAACAATCTACCCCCCCATAAATTAAATAAAGGGCTCAGTTCGATGTTTTGTGTAGGCAGGGTTAGAACCACTTGAAGAAGACCCAAGGATGCATCGGCTGAAACACTGTGATAAAGATGAAGAGTATAGTCTGAATAATCTTAATGATAAAAATTATCAAGTTTCATCTCAAAAATTTATGCAAGAGGTCTAATCAACTATTCACAGCCTTTCTTTGTCTTGTACTCAAACAGTTTGTCTTTAAAAAATATATAATTACCTACAAAGTATTCACTTAAAACTCATATATATATATATATGGCATTAAATAACCCACAAGAGTTGATATGTCTGTAGACACCAACCAACCAAAGCAATGATGGGCAGGATGTGACACAAGGTCATTTTTAAGCAGATTAAAACAACTTGAATTCAAAGTTCTCCTTCTAGACTGGTAGTCTAACCAAGGCTAAAGAACCCAGTCTGCCCTACTATTTACCTTTAGCTGAGTGAGTGGAAAGAATAGATAAATTTATGCATTATCCAAGGGTATTAACATGAAATGAAATGCAAACTGTCTCGTCCAAGATTTGAACTCTAGTTGCCAGTTTTCTACAATGATGACCATTATGTTATGCGTCCCTCTAACCATAAAAAATAAACTTTATTTCAAAATTTTAATCAACACAACTTTTTTTAATCAACATAACTTTTAAAGAGTTGACTGCTATTTGATTTGACTTTAAACTAGTAAGGTCACCTGACATTTTATCTTTTAATGTGTTTAAGTCTTTAAAAGCTTGGTATCTTAGTCTTTGATAATTTTGTACATTTGCCCTGTCGGCTGGGGCTGTAGAATACACTGACTGCACCTCTGCAGAGGGGTAAGACCCCCCCCCCAACGAGTGTCCTGGATATGACACTAAACAATCTGATGGTGATGTTCCAGCAGTGCTGGAGCTTTGGGGAATGAGAAGTACCCCTTCATTGCCATCACTCCCAGGTCCACTCTGGCCCGGAGTGGTAGCACCTGATAGGGCCCTATCTATGGCTTAAATAGAACTAACAGCATACTTATGCTAAAATGAATTGAGTAAACTGAATAGCTTGAAATAGAAACATTTTTGACAATTAAACCGTACTCATATTTAAACTGGGTGCTTAGGCTTAACTGAATTATTTCAGATTGAACTGTTTTTCGACATTAAAACTGTATTTACACTTAACTGAATTATTACATATAACTGCTTGAATAGTTTGAAATGGAAATGTTTTTGACAATTAAACTGTGTACTTATGCTAAACTGAACTGTTTTCAATAGAACAGATTATTTACATAAAAATGGATTAAATAACCTACAAAGGTTGATATACCATAAAACCAAACCAAACTAAACTAAATTTTGTACATAGTATTTAATGTTGATCTATAAGTTGGCATCAAATATCAGAAAACAATATGCATATGAGGATGGAATAGCAGTTATTGACTAAAAGAGCATAACCCATAAGGAGAGTTAAAATTCTGATTAAAACTTAGCAATAACTTTGTCCTAATACTTTGAGGAAAGGCATGAACTCACCTTTTCTTTCTTGAAGCTATGAGTAAAATAATAGGATATATTTCCCACACGTGCTTCCTGTGAGATATCTTCTACACTAAAGTGTGTAAAAAAAAAAGTTCCCAAAGTGAAGAACAATTAAGTGATTTGTTTTTTTATTTCCATGAATGAAGAGCTTTTAGAAGAAGATAATGGTAGAATGTGGTAATGATACTTTTTACAACAAAATGATTGATGAATTTGACAAAAAGAAATGAAGAATTGATTTATATATGAATTTTACTTGATTTTATTCTTTTGCTATAAACGAACGGTAGGGTGAGCATCAAGTCTGAAGCAAAGCCTGTTGGTAGAAGGATATTTTCTCACATGAAAATTAATTCACATCACATTTACTGATTAGGGGACCAAAATGATTTTGCCAGGGTGCAGAAAAAGGCTCTCATTTTCGCTCTCTGTTTCGGCAATTAACTTGTATAATGGACTGCATGGCCTGCTTCCCTAGAAACCCATCACCACTGACTGAGAGTTGGCTTTTATTTCACAAAAACTAAAAATTATCTTTTGTCTTTTGCTTTTTAAAAATAAAACCTTCCTTGTTTGATGTTTCATCGTTTCATGGAGGCTACAATTTCAAGATTGTATAGACTAAAATAAATATTAATTTTCTAAATGTTTTGATGGTGTTTTTATTATGCGGCTAACCATTATGGATGATGATAAAATAAACATTAACATTTTGATTTTGGGACAGTTTAAAATTGTTTTTCAGGACAGTTCTAGGACAGTGGTGGAAAAAATGTCTAGAGCCCTAATATACAGATATATGTAATCATTTGGTATATTTATAAATAAACAATGCTTAATATTAGTGATAGAGCATATATATCTAAGTAAGGATAGCACAGACAGTCAACGTTGCTTGTTAACTTTCAGCATCTCTCCTAGTCAGAGTGGTTGTACCTCTTAGGATCTAATCTAAGTTGTGTAGGGCATGATGGTATAAGATTTAACAAGGTGTTTATTTGTGGATAACAACCTGTTTCTTAAAGCACATGAGGTCATCCCAAATCAAGTAACCTAACACAGAATATTCAGTAGGAAACAGAACAAGTCAATTAATATAATAAAGACATTTAATTGTACATAATATGAGTAGGAAATTCAGTTCCCTCCCAAGGCTATACAAGAATCATAAATGTTCAAAGAACAAACAGAAAAGTCCATACAGCAAAAAAGGTGGAAAACTACTTATTCTTGTCAGGTCTGGAATATAAAGGAGGGTGGTTCCATATGCTCACCGGGAAGGATGTGAATTACCACATCTGTTTTTCTCAAGTCCTGTTTGTGAAAGATGCGGATATCCTGGTTCACCTTGTCATGTAACCAAAAAGGACTCATGACATGGGGAATTCTTCGAACACAGTGACAAGGGAGATCACTCCATTTAGTTTCCCAACTGTGGGAAAGTTAGTTTAATTTGTGGGGCCTTCTTGGATAAGTGTTCTAGTTTATGCTTTGTGCTTACATGTCTATTTTGTATTAATGCTTTTTTTTTTTTAAATTCATTTACCTTTATATGTCTGATTTATTATTTTATAGTGTTTTATATATTTTTATCATTAAGAGTTTTCAGACTATTGTCTTCATCTTTATTGTTATTTCCACACCGTTTCGGCCGATATGTCCTCCAGCCTTCTTCAGGTGTTTGTCGAACTCGGGTTGTGAAGAAATCCTTGGAAGCCAAAAGTTTTATATATATATATATATATATATATATATATATATATATATATATATATATATATATATATAGATAATCATTTTATCATTAATGCTATATATACTCCATTGCTCATATTGAGGATTTTATAAATATAGCAAACTATATTATTAGTTTGGTTTGGTTTTATGGCATGTCAACCATGGTTGGTTATTTAATGCCAAATCCTCTTTAAACTTTTATATTAAATATATATGTATATATATATATTTGTAAACACATTTAGCAGATAACATTCTTAAATGAACCTGAGCTCTTCTTTGTACAGTTAAATGGTTTCAAGTATTGCTATATAACAGTCAGAATTTAACATTAGTCATTTGTTTGCACGCATAATTTGTTTTATTTGACCTGTAGATAGTGCTATGACCGATTATTAGGGGTCAATAAATAAATAACTCAACACGGAGATATAAGGTGCTACACAAATGTATCCGAGTCTCTGAGGTGGGTTTCCTTGGTTCAACATACACGAAGACAGGCAAGGTGCTTACTACAGCTGCTGCTCGCTGTACCAGCTTAGTTCTTGATTAATATATACCCTTTGGGTAAGTCTATTATTCTGGTCATACGCAAGTCACCTACAACAGATAGGACCCTATCAAGTGCTACCACTCTGGGTCAGAATAGACATTGGAGCAAATGCAAGGGTACTCCACATTCCCTTCATCTCTAAGGCTGGAGCGTCACAGTCAGATGGTTTAATGTCATATCCAAGACACATGTTGAGGGAAGGGGGCCTTACTCCTCTGCAGAAATGCAGTTGTTGTATTCGACAGCCCCAGTTGACTGGGCTACATATTATTAGTGTGTATATATATATATATATATATATATATTCACTATCCATGGGGTTGTAAACTACCTGTTCATGATGGTTATATTGATAAGGACTGAAGGTGTTGTGCCTTTGAGTGATTAATAACATATACGTTAATCCCTCGATAGAATTGAATATCTCTTTTTGATTATTAATGTGTTTTTTCTCTTTTAAACTTTTTATGTTGATCTCAGACAGACCATAAAGAATTGATTAAGGACTAAACTAATTCATAGACAATATCAATCAAAACAAACCAATGTTTTTATAGAAATCTGTTGCAATCATCAAAAAGTATCTGAATTCTTTTGTGCTATGAAGTTTATCTCATAGACTATTGTTGTGAAAAAAATCCCTGGAAGCAAACAGTTTTGTAAATATGAGTTAAAGAAAATAGCAGAAAAAGTGTTCATGGGTTGCCTGTTGACAGAAGACACAGTGAACAGGAACATTTAAATCTAAAAAAAAAAAAAAAAAAAAAAAAAAAGATCAGATTTTGTTTGAAAATATCAATATCCAGTTCAATGAGGAAAAATAATTTCTTTTTGAAAAATCAAATGCATGTGGATATGTCACATACATAGTCGCCTTTGTGCTAACATGTTTGTTCTCTTTGACATGTTTATGTGGATTGTTGTGTGAGAGAGAGATATGTTGATAATGATATATGTAACTCAGAAAACTTGAAAATCCTTTTTTTTTTATTTATATAACTTCCTTTTGATTCCACTCTATCCGTGTAGATCACTTGATCATAATTACATGATAAAATCTGAAAGTTTCATTTGATCATTAAGCTCTTAAAATGATTTCATCTCTAGTCAACACTTATCAACATTTAGGATTTTTCTGTACATCTCAGTATACTAGGAGATATTTTGGGGAAGTGGGGATGCTCTTCAAAGACAGGAGAAAAGGCAAATTGGTAAGCTTATTTTTTTCCTTTTATACTGAATTGTTTAAATATTGCCTGGCCATCTTAATGCTGTATGTCGTGTCACAACTTCTGTTATAATTAATTTCAAATGAATCAAGAAAAGTTTAATATAATTAAGTTTGGTAATTAATTATATTAGTTAATTATTTTATTTGTAGCAATAAATTTTAAGTTGGCTAAAATCTTTGAGTTGAAGTGGAAGTCACATGCAAAAGGTCAAATGGTGCGTGTGTCTCAGGATGGGGTTGTTAGGTTGTTTGGAAATCTGCAGCTGACAGGATGTTTAAAATAAATGTTTTGAATTCAGTGACAGCTGATTCAGCTAATGAGCTCATGGAAAGTTTTTAATGATGTGTTCTTACCATCATTACAGGATGAGATAATATATTAGTAGGGAGATTTTTGGTAGTCAGTTGAGAGTTGGTGACAGTTGGTTGAGTTCAGAGATTTGGGCCCTCTTTGGAGTGAGAAGTGGGGTTGGTGTTTAGATCATTTGTCTCCCTAGAATGAGAGTTTTAGCATTTCTATGTTACAGCATCTTTTACTCTTTCTTCTCTCTCTCATTTTGATAGCATTTGCTGTGTGAAATGTTACAGTCAGCTATTATACTTTTCGTATTTGAAACGACTGGGTTCATCTTGTATTTGAGAAATGTAATGCCAATTGATGTTCAAGATGGTACCGGGTCAGTGAGGTAACGTTACACACATACTCTATAGTTAAAGAAATTCAAAGTTATCTCCCTTGAGAAATTATAATGATTGGGGTGAGAGTAAATGATAAACTTACACTATTATTCAGCATGCTTAGTGTAAGAGCTATCATCATAGGAAAGGAACTTGGCAGTTGAAATCCCTAATGAGGCTGTTTGCATTTCACTTCACTCTGATGCACTTGGGAAAGGCATGAATCCATCTTAACAGAGTTCTTTTGACCACCAGTCTAGGAGAAGGAAAACTCTAAATTCAAACCCTCTGTACTATGCTTAAAACTTGGCTTTGTGTCACATCCTGCTCTTGGTAGAGGGGTTAGGTAAATAAATACATTATTAGTTTGTGAATATATAATATATAAGCTTGACATTGTAATTCTCTCTGTCAATAATAAACAGACAGGGTCATAAATAATCTGAGTGTGTGTGTGTATATATATATATATATATATATATATATATATGGGAGAGAAAATTGCAATACCCTCAGTTTCAATTCACTAAAGATTAAGTGGAAAGATAATATTGGCAGATTATAATAAATGATCTTATGAACAGTTCAATACTTAATACGTTCCAAAATAGGAGGTATATCAACACATTGATAAACTGTATTAATGTTCCTTGCATACTGACGCATTCCTTTGCCTCCATACAATCCTTTATAGGGTGATACAGCCCTTATTTTGGAACCTCTGTTTGTATTGCACTGTATATAGGATCATTTACTTTCATCTAGCTATAATGCTTGCATGTTTAATTTTGAATAAATTGACACACATGGGTGTTGTGGTTTTATTTTCAATCAGTGTGTGTTTGTGTGTATATATAATGTCGAGAGAGACACAGAGTCGAAGCTGGAGACTCTAACCTTCTCTTGGCAAATCTTACAATACTGATGCCAAGTTGTAATGACACTTGCCCTTCCCTTGGACAATGTCAGTATGATGGAGAGAGAACACCTACTATATAAGCCACTGCCAGCCTTTCATACCACCTTGCCCAAGCCTGTGCCATGATCTGAGCATATACCCAGGGACTGATTGATGCATGCATATGAACATATATATATATATATATATATGCAAATGAGAAAAGTTTGCCTGAACAAGTGGTTGATGCTACTATTGCAGAACTGGAATGAAATCTAGAAAAATATAAAATTATGAACACCAAAAGTCCTTTACTTGAAGTGCCATTGAGTGCAAACAATCATCAGACAAAGAAGTGACCAATCTGTCATTATCATTACATGGTGTAAAGTTAGATGCTAAGATAGAAGTACACATGACACTCACGTATTGGAGAAAAATACACTCTTACACACACGCGCGCGCATTTACCAGCCCCCCCACTCATGCTAGATGTGACACAGCATTTATTTTTAAACAGATTTTAACAAGTTTGAATTCAGAGTTTGCCCTACTATTTATCAATAGCTGCAGGAAGAATAATTGCATTCATATCTTTCCCAAGGGTATTAATGCTATATCAGATGCACTTAGCCTCGTTTAGGATTTAAACTTGTGTCACTGTGTCCATTTCCTGCGACTATAATCATTACACCACAGGCACCTATAACACACACACATTCACATAAATACACCCAACTATGTGACTGTCTAAATAGAAGAGAATAAACATAGAATTAGTCAGGTGGTCAATGACACATGAGAAATTCATCAATGCCAACACTTAGATATTAATTTACTTCTTTTGTTTTGCTATTTCTTTTCACCATGTTCTAGAATGTATAATTTTTTCCTCCAGACACAATCTGCTGCTGTTGTCATTTCCTTTGTAAGCTTGTGCTTATTTTCTCAATATGCCATATTTCCTATTGTTGAAGCTGAGTTAATGGTTATACCGTTTATTTTCTATCTCAGTTCAGTGGCACTGATCTGTGACTTTTCATCGTGACTGTTTTATATATATATATAGTGTTATTCGGTCCAGTTAAACCAGAGTTGGGGGAGTAATTCCTTCAGGACAAGAAAATCATTCAGGAGCTGAACATTTAAATTTTCCTGGTGGAGAGCTCAATGTAATTAATTTTACAGAGCAATATTTCTTTAAAGAAAAAAATTAAAGAATTCAATAAAACGAGGAGGTATCTTTTTTAATCTCTTCTTTCCCCCCCCCCCACGTGTCTATTCTGTTTTATTTATCCATTGGATCTGAAGAGGTCCTGTTATATTTTTCTTGGTGTTTTTGGTTCACACCAGAAACTGAAAAACAGGATGGAAATAAATTTATAATCCTAAAATAACCGGTCTTTGGTTTTTTCTTTAAAGATATATATAATAAGAACCCTGCCCTAAAAAATATTACTGGAGTGCAGACGTGTGTGTGTGTGTGTATGTATGTATATATATATATATATATATATATATACTTACTCATTCACACACTCTTACTTCCTAAAGTTTCATGTATAACTGATATGATCATCAGATGTGTGTGTGTATATATATATATATATATATATATATATATATATATATATATATATATCAGTTTAGGCTTAATCCTGCTCTACTAACCAGTGTCGGGGCACTTTCTTGATTTAAGAAAAATGACTTGTGTGATTCATAATCAGGAAGACATACATACACACACATGGAGGCACCCATGGTGTAATGGTTGTTGGAAATAGACGTGATGATTCAAGTTCAAATCCTAGATGAGGCTTATTGCATTTCATATAACACTAATACTATTTGGAAAGGTATGAATGTAATTATTATCCTTCCAAATGATTTCTTTAGTCTTGGTTAGACAACCAGTCTAGGAGAATGAAAACTCTGAATTCAAACTTGTTAAACTTTGCTTAAAAACTAGCCTTGTGGCACATGTGGAGATGTTGGTAAATACACACACACACACACACATATATATGAAAAAAAAACCCCAATCCTACCCTAACAAAATAGTGCTACAGTATACACTTTTTACTGTGATACAATAATATACATGCAAGATTCTGCTCATTATAATATATTATTTTTATTATATTTATTTTTGGCTTCGAGGTATTAATTTGTTTTTATGAACATATTTTTAGCCAAGTCTTTAATAAACTATTATTAAAACATATATATGTATGATCGTTTGGTCTTTTCCTTATTTCAGACAAGTAGCACTTTTTGTTTAAATCAATTACAAGTTGTTCAAATAAGAGCAAAAACTTTTAACACTGTCATTCTAACTTCTAATGATATCCCACCCCAAAACCAAATTTCCGGTGAGAAGCATCATTAAGATCTTAGGATTTAGAAATTGGTCTTCTTTTTTTTTCTGGTTTCTTCTTCAGTCACTAATTGTCTTGTAAAAACCATGCTCACTTATTGAACAAAGTGTGTTTCTGTGTACATGTTTAAAACATGTAATTTAGAAGGATTTTCTTTGCACATTACATTGATATATTTGGTTTAGAAACTGTTAAGAGATCATATTTATCAAAATAGGAATCGTTAACTTCTCTGAACTGGTCCAGTTGTCTTTGTTCTGTTCTATATATAAATCTCACTCAGCATTTCAATTTAGTCTCATGAGAATATACACTGATAAAAACATGAGATTACCGAATGAAATGGCACGAATCATAAATACAACAGAAATTAATGGACATGTCAAAAGAAACATCCTGAATGAAACTAAATGTAGCATTATCTTGAATCTTTATGAGATACAGCAATGTCAACTATTATTAATTTTTCACTTGTATTTCTTTCATCTTCACATATATACATAAACGCACACACACACACATATATATATATATATATATATATATATATACACACACACACACACATATGGTTTTTATTGCATATTTGATCTTCCAATCATCAAAGCTCTTTTAGCTCAGTCAGTAGAGCCAGACATGAGCAGTTTTTTCTGGATAAACAAGATGGGAATTTGGGTCTTACCTGGATTTTGTCTTCTCTGTTAGTATAGTATAGAATACACTTACTCAGTTCCCTACAAAGGAGTAAATCCCCCTCCATAAAAAAGAGAGATATCCTGAGTATGACACCGAATATCATTGCCATTACTCCCAGGTCCACTTTGACCCAGAGTTGTAGTACTTGTTAGGGTTCAGTCTATGTGTCAAATAGATCCATTTACAAATTATTTGTATTCAATTGGATTGTATGTATGAAAAAAAAACCCTCTTAAGAAACTGTTACAGAAAAACTGTAAATATGAATGTACAATGAATATGATTCTAAGCTCTAGGCATGAAATAACCCAATATAGGTTGAAAAGCCATTTAAATCAATCAATTTGGGCCTGTTTGCTCACTGCTGAAGACTAAGTAGTTTAGATGAAATCAACTAAAATAGAGAGAAATAAAAACTCGAGATATTAATGTTTGTTTACTTGTACACTGATCTAGTTTGGATAAAAAGCAATTAAAATTAAGATGAAAAGAAATTGTCAAAAATTAATAGTTGACAATGCTTTATCTATGAAAAATCTAGCATAATGTCACTAGTTTACTGATGTCCGTAGAATGACAGTCCAACTAGTTATAAGTTTGAATATCTTTAATGAAAAGCATCTAAAATTAAAATGAAAGAAATACAAACCAATTATGAATTAATATTGGTAATGCTCCATTCAATAAAAAGACTCTAGATAAGATTATTGTAAAATACAGCTTGGCTGACAATGAGACAAGGTAAAAAATCTCACCGTGCCGTCACAAAGTGATGCACCGGAAGAGAGTGACCTGTGAACTGCATGACAGTTATTTCCGCTCGATGACGATCACACATGCCATTCCAAAGACGGCGGAAGTGACACATCCCGATCGCCAGATATCGGAAGAAATTGTGAGGGCGTGTCCATATCTCCACGTGGGAGTTTGAAGGTAATATAAGGCCAACGAATTGAACGGAAGACAGTGAAAAAATTCCACTGTTCATGAAAGCTGGTCCCGTCGTTGCCCCATGTGCATTGTCTCGGCCATCGTCTACTTACATCGAAGAGTCCAAGCCTCATAGACGAACAATTCTAATTCCTCTCCTGACTGCTCCTACTTCACACAAGTGTCTGTCGAGAAAAAAATATATATTGTTATATATATTCCGTGTTGTCGTTTGTTTGGCCAGAGAGCGGAATGTAACATTATTACCTATTTACTAATGGCTGTAGATGGACGGTATGAAAAGCAATTAAAATTAAATGAAAATTGTCATTATAGTGTGCCAACTGCACAGATTTCTTTGACTTTCCCTTGTTTAAGGATCCATTGCTTTTGGTTAGTTGTCGAGACAGCATCTAGTGTTTACACAGAGCTGATAAATGTAAGTTTTTGCTAGTTAGACAACTCTGGTGTTTCTCTGGTGAGTCCATTGGAAGATGATGCTTATGAGTTCATCGTTACTTCTCCAGTAGTGCTCAGCATGTCTTGCTCATCTTACTGGTGTGGTTTTTGAGATGGGAGGTAAGCGGCTGTACAGCTGCTGTTTTATAGAGTGTTGCTTCCAGTATTCAGCATCCTTGTGCAGTTCCCCTCTAGTTATTTCTCTTGGTGTTGATTACCCACTCCTCCAACATAACCTTGTTGGCATGGCTTAGAATATGCTAAAAGAATTCCCTGCAGAGGAGTGAGACCTCCATCCAAGAAGTGTCTTGGATATGACACTGAATTGAATCTGATGCTGAGGCTCCTGTTCTGGAGTTATAAAGAGTGTAGAGTACCCACTTTTTTTTATTGCCATTACTCTCATCCACTCAGCCTCAGAGTAGGTAGTACCTGTTAGGGCCCTATTTATGGGTCAAATAGATCTGTTTGCAAATTATTTGCATTTGATAGGACCATGTGCATTAAAAAAAAATGAAAAAATAACTACACAAAAAAATGTATATATGAACATAGAATGAATGGGATTCCCTCACTTCTATGAATAAAATAACCCTAGACACTTTGACATGCCACTAAAATCAATCAATCCACTCTCTTTCTTCAACAGAGCTAAACAATAATCAGTGTTTCTGGTGCTTGCTGTCTGTGTACAGAAACTATTAGCCAAAATTTTACAGGTCACAAAACAGGAATACATATCAATCTAGACTGAAATACTTATTAATTAGTATCTCTGCTAATTAGTTTTTGTTCCTTGATGATTAACAAGTCTGTGCATTAATATGTTCTTGTAGGTTAATTAATGTGCAGTGTACCATGGGGAAAAAAATCACTGGCCAATTGCTTTAGCAGAACTGTACAACTGACTATGTTTGTTATGATTTGATTTTTGATTTTCTCATATGTGTACCATTTTTATTTTCCAATCAAAAATAAAAACAAAAATTATCACCTGAATAATTGTTACCATACTCTGACCCACCTGAAAGCATGGTAAGCCTAAAGTGTTCACCTAAAGTATCGTCATCCCAATCTGATCCTAAAAGAAGAATTGTCTCTCCAATATGACCACAACAGACAAATTGTCACCCAAATCTGATCGACAAAAAGAAGGATCGTAATTTTAATATGACTCTGAAAGAAGAAGTATCACCCCAATCTGATTCACCTGAAGAACTCTTACCCTAATATGACCCACCAAAAGATATTGAAAATGGCTGTATGTGCACAGATCATATTGCAGAATGCTGCATATGCACATATATTGCAAATGGCTGCTTACACTAAAGAAAAAAACCCGAAGTTGTGTGACCTTATTGCATTTGGTTAGTTTAAATCGTTTCAACACTCAAAATATAGTGATAAAACAATCAAGGTTGGAGATATTAGTTTCAAGACCTAGAAATAAAATTACTCATTTCAGAATTTGAGAAGGTTGAGTGAAAAACATTTTTGTAAATCAATTCTAGTATTGCACCAACCTTCAAAAAAAAAAAAAAAAAAATTAATATAAAGCTTTGGAGATATTGTTCCTGATTAATCTCTCTGTTGGTGTTTTGAAGTGAAAAAGAAGAAAATCAACACCTTAAAAAAAGACTTTCTGCCCTGTGCACAATCTGTCAAAGGAAAAAATGAATAAACTTTTGAGACTTAATAATAACCTGACTAAAAGTATTGCTTGAAATATGGTAATTTTTGTATCCTCCCTGTCATGATCAATCATAAAATTTGTCTTCTCAATAAAAGCCATTGCTTTTTTAACAGCTGGAAGTGGAATTTTTAGCTGGTGAGCAATTGCTCTGTTTGAACGAGAAAGTTAGATTTTTTACCCTTTTATTTATTTGCCTCTTGAATTTAATGTTGGACTTGTGATTCTTGATTTTTTGACTTCATTCTTTCCCTTTGGATTTGTGAACATGGATTTGCAATACAGACTTTTTGCTGACTAAATTGTTAGCTCACTTGTTAACCAACACAAATTGGAAAAGGTGAAAATATTTGCATCTAATAACAAAATATTGGTAGGAAAAGCAAAAATAATTATTATATAATATTATTGTTATTATTACTACTCCTTTGAGAGTTTTTCATGCCAGCATTAGTTGATAGTTTTCCACTGAAGTTTCAGTGACAACAAATCTCCGCAAGTCTCCCGGATTCTTCTATCTATACTGGCTGATCTTAATAGTCTCCACTTGCCCTTTTATTTCCAAGTTTTCCAATCCCTTTACTAATCCTTTGGGGATTGTTCCAAGTGGACCAATTACAATTGGTATCATTATCACCTTCATGTTCAATAGTTTTTATAGTTCTCAAGCAAGATCTAGGTACTTATCTCTTGTTTTGCTTTCTTTTAATTCTATTTAGTGGTCTGCCTGGATGGAGATATCCACTATTCAGCAGGTTCTCTCTCTCTCTCTCTCTCTCTCTCTCTCTTGGTGTGGCTGTTTGGGCAAGATTATTTTATCATATCATATTTAGTTTTTAGAAATTATCAAAAAAGATCTTTTTGCTTTGAATTTATTTCATTTTATTTTAGCTAAAACTTTTAATGAAATTGAACAAACCTCTAATGCAGTGGTTCCGAACCAATTTTTGGTCATGCCCCATTTTGGTATTTCTAAAATTCTGATCCCCTCCCCCAAGTAATATTTAATTCTTACTTGTTCATTAACTTGGTTTCTAAACAAGCCCCACCAAAATATTACCATCCCTGACCAAAATATTACCATGCCCTATGTTGGGAATTACTGTTCTAGTGTAACATGTTAAATCAATTAGAATGGAAAAATTGAAATGAAAACTTCATTGGAAGTTTTCATTTGGTGGCAAAATATTTTTGTTAATAATTTTTGCCTTTTTTTTTTCTCCATCTTGATTTTACTTTTTATACTGCTACATATTTTGGTCAAATACTTTTATGTTTAGCTAATATGACAGACATAAAGTAAGTGTCCATTTTAGCATTAAACTTAGACTGTAAATCAAACCTATTGCTAAAAGCTTTTAGAATTTTCAGAAACTAATATGCTTAGAATATGCTCTGGGGTCCCATTAGTAGGCACAGAAAATTTGGTGACCTGTGGCTCCTGCTACTTTTAAGTTTTGTGACAAAAACAAATGGAGAAGAAAGACATTTTCTGTACTCTGATTTCTGTTTTCGTCTTGATTGATTTTAATGGAATTCCAACTTATATAGGGTTATTTTATGCCTTGAGGTTTGGAAATCATTTTACATTCATATTTTTATGAAGAAGTTTCTTAAGATTTTTTTTTTTTACACACAGTCCTATTGAATACAAAAAAATTTTTTTAAATAGATCTCTTTTGACCCATTGGTGGGATCCTAACCAGTACTACCACTCCCAGTCAGAGTGTTCTCATCTAAGATTTAGTGGTTGGTAACCTTGGTAGAATTTTAAACTGAACCTAGCATTCAGTCTATGACAGTTGTACTAGCTTAGCTGGTGACGAAGAACTTAGCAGATACAATGCGGTCACAAGATAACATCAATAAGGTGGTTTCACAGGAAAGAGAAAATAATTTATTGCCTATGGATAGAATGACAGATATTTCCTTTTGCCGATAAGATGAACAAATTACTGGAGAAAAAACCTGGAAGTATGTAAGTTCTGATAACCAGCCATAAAAGAAAAATATGTGAGGCAAAGAGGATGTTCATACTTCCGCATGGGACTTGAAAAGACTTGAAAAGACAATATAAGGTCTATAAATTTGGACTGAAGGCAGAAACCCGCTTGTCACTCAAGCAGACCTGTTAGCTCTTCGTGTGTGTTCTCTGGCTGCTGCACTACTTCACAAAAAGGGTCCCCACCACAGAAGAAAGATATGTGCAAACTCTCTCTGACTGTATTCCTACTACACACAATTGTTGCCGGCAAAGAATAAAAATATAAATTATATCTTTATATATCTATGAGTTTTTAGTTGTTTGTCCAGCAGTTCAATATACGACACTCATTCAGCTGTTGCCTAGTTGGTGGGGCCTAGAATATACTAATTGTATCCTCTGGGAAGCAATACGATCTCCTTCAAAAGGGTGTCCTAGGCATGATGTTAAACTGGTTAGTTATCCCAAAAGTTTTTCAAAAATGAATAATGCAAATTTTGTTGTTTCATAATTTTAAAAAGTTATTAATCAAAATTTTGATATGGATAGGGTCTTCTCTACAGTTAATAAAGAACCTGCTACAAAAGGTGACTCAACTGAAACTAAATACTGAGGTCACTGGTTTGACGGCATGTCAACCTACCTTGAGGTTATTTTCAGCCTAAAGCTAAGAGAATCACATATTGTTATATATTGCTTTGACTAGTGATGAATCTGGCTGATGTAGTTAACAGATATATCATGATGATGACGATCATATTTACCAACCCCTCCGCTTGGGCAGGATATGACACAAGGTCAATTTTTTAAGCGGAGTTTAAGAGGTTTGAATTCAGAGTTTTCCTTCTCCTAGACTAGCTGCCTCACCAAGGCTGAAGAACCTAGTCTGTCCTACTATTTACCCATAGCTGGAGGGAGAATAATTGGATTCATAACTTTCCCAAGGGTATTAGTGCTATGTGAAATGCAATCAGTCTCGTCCAGGATTTGAACTCGCGTCGCCGTGTCCATTTCCTGCAACGATAACCATTACACCACGGGCACCTCCATCATGATGATAATGATGAGTGATGAATCTGGCTGATGTAGTTAACAGATATATCTGACTGTAGATAAAATCAATAAAGTGACTACCAGAAAACAAGAAATGTGTGGATGTGATACCTGAGCCATTAAAAAAAGCTTGAGTGTAAGCTATGACCCATTGAGAACAAGCATTGCATGGGTTTTAACCATGGCCAATGAAAAGCAAGCATTGCATTGGTGAAGAGGCGTGGCTATGTAGGTTGTGTGGGAGTTTTAAGACTAAATGAGGTCTAGAATTTTGGCTGAAATCAGTTCTTGCTGGCTGTTCCAACTGTGAACAGCTCTTTTGTGTGTGTGTGAACTCTCTCTAACTGTTCTCCTGCTCCGCATAAGCGTCACCATCGAAGAATAAAAATATAAAATTATATTTTAATATATATATGTTCCTTGTTGTTTGTCAAGATCCAGCAGTAGTATACTATAATACATTGTACATTTATATATTTTTTTTTTTAAGAATTTTTTGTGTGTATGTGTGTTTTGTTTTTTATTGTGTTTTTTTAATATTTTGTTTTTAATATGTCAAAATCCTCTGGGAAAGTTTTTTTCATTATCATTTTTTATGTTACTGATCCTGTTTACGTTCATAATTTTTGGTATAATTCTATTTCTTTTCAAAAGGAAGAAAATGTCATCCATATTGACATTTTCGAATCGGTCCTTTATGTTGTTTGCTTTGCGGGGGGGGGAGTCCAATGAGAGCTAAATCTGCTTGTTCTATGAGAAAATGTTGTCAGATATTTGACATGCTGTGGTTGTTCTTCTTGTTTGAGTGGATAAATCTTGTATGAGCAATGTGCAATTGGGATATAGTGACTTGTATGTATCTGAGCTCCCACCAAGCCAAAATGCAACATAAGGCCATTTCATTGTGGGGTCCATGCAGGATTCAAGACTCATGCACAGCAGGTGCAAAAAATACTTCGCCTCACCGGTATTTCTCTTTAGGGGTGCCTCAGACACCAAGCAATCAACTCAAGCCTGCAAAGCATTTAAAGCCTGGGACCAAGTTTTCAAGGACAATTATGACCACCTATTGCAAATGCCTGGTGGAGAATAAGTTATTTTATAGTGACTTGTCCTTTTCTGAATTTTCTGAAAGCTGGAAAAGGAATAAGTCACTTTATCCCAATTGTACATTAATCTCACAAAAACTTTTTTGGTGAAAAGATCTTTAATCAGTTCTAATAAAATGTTTTCCACTTTCCTATTGTTTTGTTATGGCTTTATAATTCAATGAAAATGTTTATAGGAAATTTGACGTAGCCAAAGGCAGATGAGACATGATAGAAGATATCAATGAAAATATATGGGGATGAATTTGGAGGCTTTGTCAGAGTTGAGTAGAGTCCCAGAATTTAAACCTGTTATAAAAAAAAAAAAAAAAATAAAACAACTTTTCTGTGTTCAGACATGTGTATCATTGTTTACAAACACACAGCGTTTATAATTCCATTTGACTGTCCAAAAATATTTAAATTTAATTTCTGATATCACAAACAGGATTATGAGCAGACATACCTGATGATGCTTGGTGGGGGGGGGATAAGAGAAAATGTTTTTTAGGAAATAATTTTGATATATATTCTAACGTTTTATGTCTACAGAAATGTGAACATGACATGAATACTCAAGAAAAAAGTGTTTTAAATGTAAAGCAACATTCTAATTGGTTTCTAAGAATCTTTTTGGTACAAAATATCTTTTGTTCTTCCATCTTTAGTAAATTTATGGTGTCCATTTTCTTTCTACTTTTTCATGAATATTTAACATAGAACTGACCATGTAAAAAAAAAAAAAAGAAAATGGTTTTGACTTCACTTGTTATTTATATCAGTCTTTTTGCCCAGGAATGGTATATTTTACCATCTGATGACCTACAATATCTTCAGATAATCTTGGAAGTCAATCTCAGTCTATATTGGTCAATCCATACAAAATTCAGAGAACCAGTGGCCTTGAGGCTGCATGTAGTTTTATCAAATGTAACCTTTCAAATCTTTGTCAAATCCACAATTAAAAATACATAGGTCCATTTGAGAACCTAATATTTCAACACATGCTTAGAAAGAAAAAGCCATCAAAAGGTTATTAAAGTTTATCACTTCTTTTAATTAATATATATATATATATTAAGTTTGGACTACATTGTTAAGTAAAAGTTTAAACTTCAGATTTTTCTGTCAGTATACTAAAATGTGTTAGTTTATAAGCAGACGATAAATTTTAAAGTCACTTTAATCACAACTCTTTTAAAAACTATAAGGACAGTAACTAAAGAAATCCAAAACTTACTTTTCTTTGATTGGTTTTCTGGATATTCTTTTTTGGAGAGAATGGCATATAAGAAGTTGTTTATCAGAGTTAACTCAAGATGAAAAAGAGGTAAACATGAATTATATGAATTTGGTTTACGTGGGAGTTAAAAAGAAAACACAATTGAAGATGAGATAGAGAAAAAAAAATGGATTGGATTGTGTAAATGTATTTCGCTTCATTCAAGTATGAGTCTTGGGAAAATGGTAATACTTTCAGGAATCAAATTGTTTTTAGGCATTATATCAATTCTAGGTAAATTCATCATCAATAAATTTATCATATCAGATTAATTCCTCTTATAATACAAGGTTTCTCTCACCCTAATCCTTTTTATTGAACTTCTGAAGAACAGTGATTAAATTCTGAATTTAGCCACAAATAATTTACCTGCAATGAATATACCCTAACATAAATTTACTGTACAAGATCTTGATTTATGTGAGGCTTTGAAAAAATACATGATTGAAAAAGAGAAAAAATGGGTTGGATTGTGTAAACAATGTATTTGGCTTCCTTCAAGTCTTGGAAAAATGGCAATATTTTCAGATATAATAACTGTTTTGGTAAATTCATCATATAGTAAGCCTGGTCTGTTTACCAAAACTTTTCTCATCCCTCAATGATACATGCATTGGAAAAATAAGGTCTCAAAATGTTTTGTTTTAGGTTATCCTTACCGTACTTTTAACCCGGACAATAATAACTTAATTTCCATCAAATTTTCTGATTTGAAAAAAAGTGTATTTTGGATAGAAAAGTCATTAGTTTTGATTTAGTGAAATCAAAATGGTGGTTAAAAAAAGATTACTTATATTGATATTCAAAGAGGCTTATAATTTAAACAGTGTGTAGTTTTTAATAATAAAACCAATAATTCTATATTAAAAAGATTCTTCTTATCAAACAGTTTAATTAATATTTAGATGTTAATAATGTTGTGGAAGGTTCTTTTTTCTTTCAGAAAGGATTTAATTAATATGAATTAAAGTCTTAATAGCAGGTTATGCAATTTGTCTTGTCGAAAAGATATAATTGATATTAATTATAGTGTTAACAGCATATTTCAAGGATCTCTTTTTAATTTTTTTTTTTTAAGATATTATCATCAAGTATTGGTGATAGCACATAGTCCTTTGACTCTCTCTTGCCATCTGTCCCTATCAGCCATTACTCTTGGCAAGTTCTCTCTGAAGCATCCAGTGTCTCTACAGAGTGCACCCCAATTTTTTCTGGTTGGCCAACAATGTGTGTGTCCATGTGTTGGAGTTCTCTGTAGAACATTACTTATAAGTTAATTTTTGCTTCTTCAGCAGTGGCCAACTTGTCTTGTTCATCTTATTTGGATGATTTGTGAGATGGGACAGCTGCTGTTTTGTAAGGTACTGTTTCCAGAATTTGTTTAGAACAGCATGCTGCATCCTTATGTAGTTCTTATCTAGTTTTTTTCTCCAAGCGTTTTATTAGTCTATGTGGTGCAACTGTACTGTAGTACTGACACACCTTCTGCTTGGAAAATTTCCTGTTTTATTTTATCAGAAGCATCTGATTTCCATATAATCAATAACCTGTTCATGCTTTTCTTTGTATATATTGACATCAATTAATAATTTGTATTAATTATGGTGTCTGTGGCATTGAAAAAGTATTAATTAAATTTAGTAAATAAAATATTTTCCTGGCTATAAAAAGAATTTAAATTCAATTTGAGAGTTAATTACCAATAGAAATGTTATCTTTTCTGTCAAAGTATTATGAAATTTTATGAAAATTTTGTTTTTTTGCTATCTAATAATCGTCTAAGAAGACTGTAATCAGTAAGCATTAAAGATGAAAGATATGATATCTGTACGCCTTTATCAGTTACAAATATCCATGTGTTACCATGGTGATAAATGGTAATAATATATATTTTTAAATTCATTTTATTAATAGAAATGTAAAAATTGGCATGAAAATTAGAATATGATTTTTTGAAAGGTTTTCTATTATTTTATTTTTTTAAAATTTGACCCCAAAACAAATTCGAAAGTACTTGTAATTTCTATGCAGACATATTTTTTTCTTTGCGACAATTTTCACTTTGTAGATCAAAAGATGGGGAGATAGAAAAAAAAAATGTTAGCTTCATAAAGATTATAGAAGGAGCTTTAAAAAAAAAAAAAAATGAATTTCCGTAGGTCTGAACAAATAAAAACCAGTATTTGTCTCAAATTCAGGTTGTTTCACTAAATGCTTTTGTATTCTAGAATTTTATTAGATTTTTACATAACTTCATCAGGAAGAAAGGAAAGATGGAAATAAAGAAATTGGGAGATAAACACTAAGGAAATATGAAGGAAATAAAGTAAATAAATAACAAAGTAAAGAATGAAGGAAAAGAAGGAAAATAAAAAAACAAAGGAAAGAAGATGATAAAAAATGAATGAATGAAGGAAGGAAGGAAGCAAGCAAAAAAAAAGAAGAAAAACAAAGAAAAAGAAAATAAAAGAATCAAGGAAAAAAGTGAATGAAGAAAGGAAATAAATGAAGAATATATGAATAAAAAAAATGAAGGAAATAACAAAGTAAAGAAAAAGAAGTAAATTAAAATATATAAAAAAAGATTGAAGACAGAGAGGAAAAGAATCATACAGCCAGGCCTTAGACTGGAATGAAAGGGTAGTATCTGTTTTTTGTCTTCAGTCCTTCAAAACTAAATTTAAGATCAACCTAGTATCAGCAGTACCTTTTTTATTTCTCCAAAGAGAAAAGGCCAAGTGACTCTAATGCTAGTGTAACATTGGTTGTAGGGTCTAAGGCCATTTTCCTCTCCCCCTCATATATACATGATTACCCATTGTTAGTCTGTGTATTGCATAGTTAGTTTGACAAGGAGTACTATGCTTGTATTTCTCAGGTATTAAAATAAAGGATGTGACAGAGAAGATGAATAATCCAGAATAAGGATTGCAAAGATTAGTTCCAAAAATAATCTTGTAGACTTCTTTTGAGATAGTCTTGTATTACATTCTCGAAATTGAAGTTGATGTACATGACTTGTAAAATTCCTGTTGGTGCATTAAAATAATGTATACACATACAGGAATTCAGGTTTTCTTTAGTTAACTTGTTACTTGGATACAGTATATACGATTTATACAGCATTTTATATAAATTTAAACCGTTATATATTGTGTTGATTTTATACACTTGAACATTTTCTATGTGTTTTATTATTCAGTCCTATAACTGCCTTTTATGTCCAATTTTCATCAAACCCATTTGATTTAAAGAAGAGACGATGTATTCGGTGGAAGTAATGTACAAGATTTGGCATTTACAACTTTGGATTATTAAAAGCTTTTCTCATAATCGGTCAACATTTAAAATGTTACAACGTATTAAAAAAAAGATCTTTTATTTTCAAACAATTCGATCTCTCAAACAAAATATATCATTCAATCCCTGAATTTTATCCTATTATTGCTAGTCATTTAGGAAAATAAGTATCTGGTCTAACTTGAGGGTCAAGATCAATCTTTTAGACGATTTCTCAATTGCACTTGATAGAACAGAGTCTGGGCCAATGCTTAAATTCTCCCAGTAGGAAGTGCCAGTGATCTGAACAATTTTTTCTTTCCCAAATCATGATGAACTAGACTTTGTTTCACATTTCACCCTCCTGAGAAGGTAGATAAATCCTTAGGATAATAGACTACATTGAAATATTACAATGATAATCCGTTAAAACCTACATCAATCTTGTTGGTGAGGCTTAGAATACACTGACTGGATTCCCTGCAGAGGGGTAAATAATCCCTGCCTCTGCTATGAAAGAGGTGTCCTGAGTATGACACTAAACTGTACCTGATGGTGAGCCTCCACTTTTGGACAAATGGGAAGTATGGGTTACCCCTTTATTGCCTTTTCTCCCAGATCTACCCTGAGTCATAGTGGTATTACCTGTTTGGGTCACATCTGTGGATCAGGTCTGTTAAAAAATGATTAGTATTAGATAGGAATACTTGATACTATATTACTGTAATTTATTTGTATTAAGAATAGTTACTTGAAGCTATAATTGTTTTGATATTGATTATGATTGGCTGAAACCATATAACTGAACAAGCGAGTGATGATTGCCAAATAGAAAGAATTACTTGATGGTTATTAGTATTTGATGGGAATATTTGAAATCATTCATCTGTGTGCAAATTATTTGTATTAGATAGAAATACTTGATATCATATAACTGTGTGCAAATTATTTGTATTAGATAGAAATACTTGATATCATATAACTGTGTGCAAATTATTTGTAGTAGATAGGAATTCTTGATATATAAATTTGAGCCAAAAAATTCTTTAGAAACGACGACAAGAAAAATGTAAGTATGAATGTACAATGAACGCACTTCCATAACCTCTAAACTTAAGATAACCATAGACAGGTTGGTATGCCATTAAAATCAATTAATAACCTAAATTTATGAAGGTCTCTACAATAAAAAGAACATTTACCCTCCTGGGAAAGCAAATAAATTCTCTAGATGATAGACTTAATCAAAATGTTACAGTGATAATCATTTAGATCCTAAATCTAAAGCAATTAAATTATTGTCTTGAATAGGATTCTTAACTTGTTTGGTTGCCACCCTATCAGCTGCGGCTGTTGAATACACCAACTGCACCACTGTAGATGGGTATGACCCCACCACAACAAGTGTCCAGAGAATGACACTAAACCATCTGTTGGTGAGGCTCCAGTCCTGGAATTTTGAGGAATTTAGAGTTCCTCTTCATTGCCATGATTCCCAGCTCCACTCTGATCTTGAGTAGTAGTATCTGTTAGGGTCCCATCTATGGGTCAAATAGAACTGTTTAATCATTTGAAACCATTCAACTAAGTACAAACAAATGATTAACATTAAATTATTAGTATTATATAGCAATACTTGAAACTATTTAACTGGGTGCAAATGAATGAATAGAATTATTTGTGCAAGATAGCAATACTTAGTGTCTGAAGTATGACATTAAATTATATCTGATGGTGAGGTTTCAGTCTTGGAGTTGGGGGAATGTGGAATACTTCTTCAATACCATTTTTCCCGGTCCACTCTGACCCGGAGCAGTAGTTCCTGTTGGTCAAATAAAAATGTTAAATCTTTTAGATTATTATTAATATCGAATATAATTATTAGTATTTGATAGCAATACTTGAAACTATTCAACTGTGTGCAAAATAAATGATTAGTGTTAAATTAGACTGGAATACTTGATAAATAGAATTACTAATGTTTAATAGCATCACTTTAAACTATTTAATTGTGTACAAACAGAACTATCAGTGTTAGATAGCAATACTTGAAACCATTTAACTGTGTGCAAGGTAATAAACATTAACTTGTTTAGAAATAAAAGTACTTACAAACTATTCACTTTAAAATCATGCCTAGATGTGTGTGTATATATATATATATATATATATATATATATATAGGATTTTGCATTAGGTAACCATATCAAACCAAATAACCTTGTGGGGTTAATTTCTACTAAGAACATTACATTTGTGGCCTTATGCCTGACTAACTTAAGATTGGTAAATAAGGACACCTTACCATGAAATAATAAATGTCAACATAGTGTCGTAGATTACTATTACTATGATACTGTTTGTGAGATGCCAGGATTTGTTCAGAAAAGCACATGGCATCCTTGAGTATTTCCTATCTAGCTTTTTCTCCAAGCATTTTGTTAGTACAAGTTGTGCAACCATACAGTAGTACTGATATGGCTACAGCTTCAAAGAATTCCCATTTTATCAGGAGATCAGATTTTCATGATAATCAATCTGTCAGTTACAATCAATGCTTTTCCTATGCATATATTGACATTGCTTTCAATAGATGTGATATTGCTACCAAGGTATATGAATTGGTCAACTAATTTCAGAGACTTGCCATTTAATGAAATGGTACTATCTTGATTAAAACACATGAACTCTGTTTCATCAGAGTTCAAGTAGAGAACAATGCTTCTTGCTGTCTGCACAGGCTATGTAGCAAATGTTTGGCTTGAGCAGGTGTATTTGCAAGAAGCACTAGATCATCTGCATAGTCTACATCAATAATAATTTCTGTGGGATATTGTCTACTTCTTGCTTTTTTTAGTATGAAACTATTTTCTTTCATTGGATATATTACCATTTGTATGATGTTATCTGTGCAGGTTATGAATAAAAATAGTGCCAATATATCTCCTTGTGGGATTCCAGTGATAATGTCATCAAAATTAGTATCATCAGGTAAATTGTTTCTTTGGGGAGAATTCATACTATAAGTATTTGCTCCATCTTTCCTTGGTTGTTGGAATTTAAGGCTTTGGAGAAATCCACAAATGAAAATGTTGCCTCAATATTTTAAAAGAAAAAAAAACAATTTATAAATATAACGTGTTTAATTTTTGTTTGTTGGTTTAAACTTTTGGCCTTGTGCCATACGAAGCTAAGTTTATTAGTGTTGAATTTAATATTCCTGCTTCATTACTCACTTTACAAATGCTAGCATTTCACAATGTCCTTAGTATTTTGAAGCAGGGAATTTTTAGATATTTTATTTATATTTGGGCAAGAGAGGGATAATTTTTTTTTTTTTTTATAACTTAATTCCATGGATCAATAATATTGATTCTTTGAGGGTCCAACTATATGTATTAGTAACATACAATATCTCACTTTAAGAATTATGGTCTTGTATAATGTTCTTTTATTCCATATTTTTGGTCAATAATATTGATTTGTGGCAAGCATGTCTCTTTTTAGAAAAGTTCAGGCAGATTGTGGTTACAAGATAATATCAGCATATGTACTCTTCCCTCTTTTTTTAAATTTTTTTATTTTTTACCCTGGGTGTGGGAATGAATAAGAGGGAATCTCATTAAGCTAATTAGAATAATTTCTTCTTTGAAGAAGAAGAAAAAAAATTTTTTTTTTTTTTTCATAAATTGACCATTACTCTCTATATCACTTCCATTTTTCATTTACGTCTTCTTTCAGTTTTTCCTTTGGGATTCAGCATTTGATTGTTGTTTTTTTTGGTGGGGGTTCTATCTTTATTCATTATTATTCATTTAGGCTCCTTATAGGTTTTTTTTTCTTTCTTTAATCTAATATTCAGTATTTCATTATTTGTCACATATTTAAAAAAAAAAAAATGTTCTGTTATTTATTTAGATATTCTCATTTGAAGGATAATTCATTAACCCTTTCACTCCCACCGGGATACTTGTGTCCTAGTTGATTTTCATTCTAACATTTAAAATGTCTTACTCAAAGCGTAATTTTGCATATTCTAAAAAAAAACAAAACAAAACAAAAAAAAAAAAAAAACGAATAAAATGTTAGTAATGAAAGGGTTAAATTCAAATACCTTTTCAAAAATGAATTAATCTTTTTTTTCTTTTCCTCTCTCCCAATTTATTGTTTGATTGTTATTCCTTAAGTTTTTTTCTCCGGGATTCAGCATTTATTGTGTTGTCTCTTGTTTTTTTAAAATATCTTTCTTTGTTATAGTTCATTTCACATTTAATATTCATTCAGTATTTATCTCATTCATCATGACTTGTTCCATATTCAATTTTTTTCTCTTTATTTTTTTTTCTGATATTCAATATTTCATTATTTGTGAGATATTTAAAAAAAAAAAATTATAATTAATTTATTTAGATATCCTTTATAGATTAATTAAGTTTAAAAAATTTTTTTTTTTTAAAGAATATACCACAAATAATTAAATATTGAATATCATATCAAACAAAAAAACAAAACAAAGAAAAAAAGAGATTAAGATGAGATATTTTATTTAGTTAGTTATTCTCATTTGAATGATTATTCATTGAATTCCAATTTCTTCTTTTCAAAAAGAAATAATTTTTATTCTATTTTTTATCATAATGTTCTTTCTAGTCTCTTGAATTCTTTCACTAAAAAAATGTTCATCACATAAAGAATAAGTATTGAGTATACATCTTGTTATGACCGATTATTAAGGGTCAATAAATAAATAACTCAACACGGAGATATGAAGTGCCACACAAATGTATCCAAAGTCTCTGAGGAGGGTCTCCTTGGTTCAACGTACATGAAGACAGGCAAGGTACATACTACAGCTGCTGCTGCTGCTCTCCACTCTACCAGCTTAGTTCTTGATTAATATACCCTTTGGGTAAGTCTATTATTCTGGTCATAGGTGAGTCACCTACAACATATCTGAATACATATCTTTTCTTTTTGTGTGCAAATCTTTTTAAAATCAACCCTTTTCCAGGCAAATCAACATTTTTATCACCAACAGCTCACTGGCAGAATGATATTTTTGTTGTTACTGATAGCTCAATGTTGGGTATTTTCCTATTGGCTGCTTGTTAATGAATTCAATGTTAGAAGCAAAGACGAGCTCGTAAGTGACGTACTACTATGGACCCCCACATATGGCCAGGCAAAAGCAGGATGACCAGCCCGAACTTACATACAGCAGCTATGTGAGGACACAGGATGTAACCCAGAAGACCTGCCGGAGGTGATGAACAATAGGGAAAAGTGGCGAGAGATGGTCAAGGATATCCGTGCTGGCGGCACGTCTTGATGATGATGATATAGGAACCTCCCTAGTAGATCTTGCTGTGGTGTAGGATTCTGTAAAGGTTGTTTTGCTTTGATATTATAATTAAAAATAAATGCCTTATCATTTTTCTGCTTTTGTATGATGGTACACAATTCATCCTATTTACCCAACCCCTCCGCTCGGGCAGGATATGACACAAGGTCAATTTTTAAGCGGAGTTTAACAGGTTTGAATTCAGAGTTTTCCTTCTCCTAGACTAGTTGCCTCACCAAGGCTGAAGAACCCAGTCTGCTCTACTATTTACCCATAGCTGGAGGGAGGATAATTGGATTCATACCTTTCCCAAGGGTATTAGTGCTATGTGAAATGGAATCAGTCTCGTCCAGGATTTGAACTCGTGTCGCCAAGTCCATTTCCTACGACGATAACCATTACACCACGGGCACCTCCTTTGATTGTACACAATTCATTATCAAATTATCATCTTATATATATATATATATATATATATATATATATATATATATATGATTAATTGACTTGTTTCAACATAGCCTCTATTTTGCAAATTTTTGGAAGATAATTTGCCCACTCTTCAAGGATTAAAAAAGGATTATCTGCCTGTAAAAAATGTGAATATATTATTCTTTGGCTCAATAAAATGAAAGGATTTTCAATGGTGAGATTTTGTTTGTTTTTCAAGAATAGTTTAATTCTCTGTTACTCTTATTTTGTCATAAGCATGTTGAATCATTTAAAAACAAGACTAACAGACAAATTTTATAAATCAATCATTTTGACAACAGAATACTTACTACTTAAAATGATATATCCATTTAGGATCACTACCTTGTCAAATCAGAGTGGACCTGGGAGTAATGGCAATGAAGGGGTACTCCACATTCCCCAGAGCTTTGTGACCTTGCAAGTTCTGGTTAATTGCTGTTATCAGTCCAAAGTGTTAGATCAAGCATAGCATGTAACCCTGAGCCTACTGGAAGAGATGTTGAACTTTGGCTATTTATCTCTCCTCTCATTACTGGCTTTTTTTCAAAATAACTTATCTATTCACACTTTGATACCATTTGCTTACAAATTGACAAAATATTTGGTTATTTAGAAAATAATGACCTATCTTAAACATTTCTATTAAAAACTAGCCACTATTCAAAAATATATAGTCATCCACAGACAGACTGTTTCATTATATCACAACTCTTGAGTGTGGCTAGGCTGGTAAGATGCTTCAAGCTAGGATTGAAACCCAGCTGGTTTAACATCATTCAAACATCTTACCTCAGAGCTATCATCATTCTCAGCATAAGTGGTGGAATTTTTTACGTATTTCTTTCTACACGTACATTATCGGTTACCTGGAGTGCTCAATCCTTGCAAAGAGCTATTGTATTTCAGTGTATATATATATATATATATATATATATATATATATATATATGTATGATCTTCATATATTTTGAGGTTTCAAGTGATTTTTTGATGTTTTAGATTAATTTCATGCATGTGGATTGCTTTCTCATTTGGTATGTATTGCAAAATTCATGATAGACATCTTTTCAATCTTTGTCACAACTTTATATGGAAAACATGACAAACCTGCTGATATAAAAGAAAAGAAAAATATGAAAACATTTTACCCAATATTACAGGCATTATTCCTATGGATTTTCTTTACCTGCTTATGTAGATGGAAATAAATGATCACTATAGCTGTATATACATCATCATCATCATCTTATGCTGCTTGCACGGATTTCCCTAACTCTCTCTCACCATCCCTCTCTATCATCTATCGCTTCTGGCAGGTCTTCCAGGCTACATCCTGTGTCCATAAAGAGCTGTTGTAGATAAGTTCTTGCTGGTCATCCTACGTTTGTGCATTCATGTGAAGGGGGTCCATCGGAGAATGTCGCTTATTAGTTCATCCTTGCTCCTCCAACAGTGTCCCACGTGTCTCGGTCATCTAATTTGGATAGTCTTTGAGATACAGCCCACTGTATATACAGTTTATTATTATTTTTTATTCCTTGAGAGTTTTTCACATCAGTGTTAGCTTGACCTGGGGTGGTAGTACCTGTTTGGGTCCAATTTATGGATCTAATAGAACTGTTTAATCAGTTACTATACTAGGAAACCATCTGTGTAAATAAATGAGCTCTGGTCCATTTAGAAAATGTTACCGACTAACTATCCACTTAAAAATCATGTATAAACAAGATTTGACATTAAATAACCATCATGGGTTGATATGCCATTAAACTAATTTATAGCTCTTGCGAGGGTGTATGTTTATGAAACTTTATACAAGGTTTGATAATGTTTAAATGCAGTTTTGTATTGAGTAAGTAAAAGTATGTAAAGTCGGCAACAGTAGTCGAGAGTAACCCAAAGGCTCCCTTTTCAATAGCTCCAACACCAAGGCATAGGGGAGGGTGCTACTCCATTCCCTAGATTGTTCCACTTTACCTTTGATTTGTACCTTATAATGCTGAGTGTTAAGCAAGGCAGCATCAAGTACCATTTTTTTGAGTCTTTGGTATGACGACCTGGGATTGAACCCCAGTCTCCAGGACCATTGGCAAACACTCTCCACATTAGACAAATGGCATTAAGTAACAGATTGTAATTATCTCAAGTGAAGAAACAAAGCAAAAAAACTAAATATTCAATAGGTAAATAAATTTTAAAAAATCAGTTTTAATCTTAAAAATTTTTTTTCTTGCTTGCATTTTCGCATAAAAAACCAGGATATTGCTAAAATCCTCATTTACTGAGATTAGGTTGAATCAAGGCTAGAATTAAACACCCAGTGTAATGCCCTCGAGGCATGGTTTAGAATATGCAGACTTATCCCTCAGCAGAGGTGGTTAAACTCCCCATCACTAAAAAAAAAAAAAAAAAAAAATAAGGGTGTTCTGGGTATGACATTAAACTGTACAAGGATCATTAAATAAGTTTCCAGAGTTTTTGCGTGTGGGCACTTTTATTGATAGTGCACACATGAAACTCTAGTCCCCTTCGAAGTAATCTCCTCCGGCTGCAATGCACTTGTTGTACTGTTCCAACAACTTTTGGAACGCCCCATGGAAGTCCTCCTGTGTGAGCGTGTCAATGACCTTCGTCACAGTCTCTTTCATCTCTTTAATTGTCTCATAACACCAGCCTCTGAGCTTAGGGTATAACCAAAAGTCACAGGGAGCAAGGTCTGGACTATAGGGACGGTGAGGAACTGTCTTGATGCCCATCTTGGTTAAATAGTCTGTGACAAGGATGGAGTTGTGGACTGGTGCATTGTCCTGGTGGAAATGCTACTGACCCGATTTGAAGAGTGCTGGGCTCTTCCAAAGGAATCTCTTCCTGGACTGCCTTAAAACCTCAACATAGTAACCCTAACCCTAAACCTTTGGCCAATCAACTCTGGTGTATTGACTTCCTTACTCCTCCCACACCTCTCATCATCCCTCACAGACTCCCTACCTTCCTTGAATCTCTTATGCCACTCAAAAACTGATGCTCGATTCATGCAAGATGGTCGAAAAGCAGTCTGAAGCATTCCATACGTTTCTGTGGCATTTTTTTCCAAGTTTAAAACGGAATTTTATTGCATATCGTTCTTCTAAAGTGTCAGATTGCATTATTGAAATTCACCAGCTGTGACAATCAGGCTGTAGCTGTTGATTTGAACCAGAAATCATAAAAATTGGTCAGTCATCTTATAAGATGTATAGCAATAACATATTGAAATTTCAAGTGTCTATGACAATTTTAAATGCCTGTACAAAAAAAGTATGGAAATATATAATAGTTAGGTTCCAGTTCTGGAGATCTAGGGAGTGTGGAGTACTTCTTCTTTGCCATTACTCCCAGGTCCACTCTGACTTTGTTTGGGTCCCTAACAGGTACTACCACTCAATCTATGGGTCAAGTGGAACTGTTTAAAAATTATTCATATTTGATAGGACCCAGTTTTAAAAAATTCTTAACAAATGTAAAAAAAAAACGAATTCTCAAAAAATGTAAAGTTGAATGCAATTCTCTAACCTTTAGGCCTAAAATACCTTAGATAAATTGACATGCTGTTAAAATCAATCACTCCTAGCTTGCTCACCATTATCCCACGTAAGGTTCTCAAATCATTTACTAAACTAAGCTTAGTTTGACATATGGCCCGAATTATTACGCACCGCCTTGTAAATTTAACTCACTAACAGTAGTTTGTTTGCCTAGCTTGTTAACCATTAAACTGTGCGGTGCTTAAATTGCTTAATAAGCTGAACTTAGCATGGCACAAGGCCAGAATGTGAAACTGGTTCATTAACAATGGTCTACTAACCTAGCTCTCTAACTAGTACAATGTGTTCGATGCCAAGGTTGCTAGTCACAGTAATGGCTTCTTTGGTATTGGCAGGAATTTGTTTGGACAGTTAGTTAATTAGTATTTCAACTGATGTGTCTAGAAATTAAGCATGACTTTTGAACATTGTTTGAAGTTCACTGTTATCATTCTGACCATATGCCAAATTTCATTCACTGATTAGGCTGTAATTAAGAAAAGTCAATTAGAAAACACTTAGTATTATGGAATAGTCAGATAGCTTTGTCTATTTGAATGATCTTCTTATTAAAAAAAGAAAATGAAAGCATTACATATCTTTCCTTTCTTAAATGAAAGTTTCTATTCTGTAATTCAGGTTTCTGTCTGAATGCACTCATCAAAAAATTGAATGCTAATTGATACGAACTTTGATCTGTGACAATTTTGTAAATTATTTTATCAATAGTTATACTTCATCTTTTATTATTTATCTAAAAAAAAATATTTGCAACACAGTTCAAATCGTTTCTTAATTTTTTTGTTATGAACTATGGTTGCATAATAAATATATATATATATATATAAGCATTTTGTAATATATAAAAATTGATAGCATTATATAATATATGAATAATATATAAAAGTATGTGAGCATTATATTATCTATGAAACTATATTAAGATTATATAGTATATAAATAATATATAAAAGTTGTGAACATCATATAATATATGAATATGTAATATATAACTCTGTGTTAGCATTATATAATATATAAAAGTAAAAAATAGTTGGCAACAAAGGCTCCCTTGTCAATAGCTACCATACCAAGGTGTAGGGGAGGATGCTACTCCTTTCCCTTGATTGTCTCACTTTACCCTTGATCCGTCCCTTATAATTCTGAGTGTTAAGCAAGGAGGCATTTAAGTACCATTTTTTGAGTCTTTGGTGTGACTCGACCTGGGATTGAACTCCGATCTCTCGGGCCATTGGCAAACGCTCTAACCATTATGCCAATGTCCGGTATTTTAACTGGGACTCCTGAAAAATTTGTACATAGATACCGCGGTACAAAAAAGGAGGAATCCCAGGTATGTCTGAATGTATAGAGCCCATAGAAGTCGTCTCGCAGTTTTTAATAGATTCGAAAAAAGGCAAGAGTGATATGGCCGTCCTATGGTTGGACCTTAAAAATGCATACAGGTCAATCCCGCGTAGTATGGTTGAAGAGGTTCTCAAACGCTAAAATTTCCGAGCTCATTGTGGATTATTACAACGATTTTCAAATGAGAACGGTATCAGGGAATACCAAATCAGCATGGCATGAATTGGAAAAGGGAATAATAACTGTTTGTACCAATCTCGGCGACACTTTTTGCCTTAGCAAGGAATATGCTGATAAAAGCTGCTGAAGTAGAATGCAGAGGCCCCACAACTAGATCAGGTCTAAGGCACCCACCTATACGTGCATATATGGACGATATGACTATATCTGTTATCGGTGCAAGATGGCTACTAAAAGGAATTGAAAAGTTCATCACGTGAGTCAGGATGAGCTTCAATGAAGCAAAATCTACATCACTCGTATTAAAAAAGGCAAAATATCAGACGATCGCTTTAAACTTTCCAGGGAATATATTCCCACAATAAAGCATAAACCAATGAAGAGCCTAGGAAAACGCTTCGATCACGCCTTGAAGGATGCGGTGGCAATCCAGGAAACTAGAGACAGTGTGGAGAGGTAATTAAACAAAATTGACGGTTTACTGACCGTTTTAAAGCCTGGATCTAACAGCACATTGTTTTACCAAACATTTTATGGCCATTAACCATTTACGAATTCACATCCTATAGAATAGAACAGCTAGAGAAAAGGATTAATTCAAGATTGCGTTGATGGTTAGGTTTGCCAAAATGCCTTAGCAGCGAAACCCTATACGGCAATTCCTATATGTTACAGCTACCTTTTAAAAGTCTAGTCGAAGAATATAAAGTTGTGAAAGTGAGAACAATACAGTTTAAGTTCTCCAAAGATCCTAAAATTTTCCGGAGCTGGCATTAAAGTCTATACATCAAAGAAATGGAAAGCGCCAAAGGAATTAAAAATTGCAGAGGAACGACTTCCAGAAAAAGCAATCCTAGGAGTAATAGCTACTGGTTTTTCCCCACTATTGGGGTCGACAGGACTGCAGGTAAAGAAAAACATCAGTTATTACAAAGCGAAATACGCAAAGGGGAAGAGGAAAACAGAATGGGAAATATTGAACAAAATGGGAGTCCATGGTCTATTGGAAAGTCAAATGGTCCGAATTATGGCGTAACGATGTTGCCATAAAATTTCTAATACGGTTCGTATAGATCCCCTCCCCAGTCCTGGGACTCTCCCCTTATAGAAGAAAACAAAATCCCCGTCGTGTCAGTTATGCGGGTGTATTGGATCATTAAAACACACTTTGAGTAGCTGCCAAACAGCACTAGCGGATGGACTTTACAGATGGCGCCATGATCAAATATTAAAAGAAATTGTGGAGGTAGTCAGTACGGCTGTCAGTACAAATACACCAAATTATGAGAAAAGCTTGATAAGATTTCGAGTCTCGGCTCGTTCCCGACCTTCCCCTCCCCTTTATCCCCACTTTAATTGGCCTTCGGGCTTTTGACCTTGTGTCAAGTCGTGTCTGGTGGGAGGCAGCGACAAATACTTGTCAAGGCTGGAGTAAAATTCAAACCATAAAAAAGCCTACACCAAATACACAGTCACTGGCAACAGACTGGGAATTAAGGGCTGATTTAGAGACAAAATTAAAATTCACAGACCATATTACAACATCAATACGCCCAGATATATTGATATTTTCAAACAAAATAAAGAAAATAATAATATGGGAATTGACAGTTCCATGGGAGGAACGGCTAGAAGTGACCCATGAACGGAAGAAGTTCAGATATGATGAACTCCTTGGGATATGGCAAAATAATGGATAGAATCCAAGCTGTACGCCAATAGAGGTTGGCTCAAGGAGGTTCATTGCAATGTCTCTATGCAAGGCCCTGTCTGACATTGAAACCATAATTAAGACGGCGGAGAGAACAGCCTAATGTCTGTGGTTAAAAAGAAGTTGCTCATGGGCTACCAAATAAACACACACACACACACACACACATATATATATATATACAATAATCTTAAAGTCTGTTTTATTTATTTCTTTTTGTAAATACTCTCAAACGTGGTATACATATTTTTCACGATAATCAGTGGATTTCATCGTTAGTTAGTTACAAAACTTACTCTGTAAACCGGTTTTGTAATTATCTTCAAACAAGCAATAGACATATTTTACACCTTAAATTTTTGTCTTTCTCTTAATATAGTTGTAATAGTTAATCGGACAATCGGAATATAATTGTATAAATGGATGCGTGTGTGTACGCGTCGCTGAGTATGTGGTTATGAAACTATAAATAAGAATGGGTGAGTGTGGGTGTATCTATCTATGTATGTAACATTTCTTTGGGTATCTTAGGAAAAGGAATACACGATTTCCGAATCTTTGTCTTAGATTTTAATTAGTTTTCAACGGTGGTTTTCAAGTTATTTTTCTCTTTATTTTTTAAATTACGAGCTTAAAAATAAGATATGTGGAAAAAGAAATCAGTTGGAGAGAGTGTTACTTACGTCTTGCGGGCTCTGTTTGGGGGGATATTGTGGCCAACATGAATGTCTACCAGCTTCTGATATTTATGGTCAGAATTGAGAGTAGGAGGGGTGAGAGGTGATTGCAACCTATACATTTAGGTTCAGTCACCTCTTTCTGGGTTCAGTCTAAATTGTGTTATCAAGGAGACCAGACCGTTATTTTTTCTACTCCAGAATTTTAGATAGTTCTGTTACCAGACCTTGTTGGACGGGCCGCTTAAAGAGCAATTCTTTTTTGCAACCCCGATTGCTGCCTGCACTTTAAATATCGCCCTTCTACTATTTTTTTTCTCGACAGATACAAATAGTAGGGTTTTAAGCGTTGTTATGTAAATATTTATAATCGTTAAACATTTTGATATATCATACGTTAATTTGGTGAGTTCATCCTAAATTAGCTGTAAAAGTTACTAAGGCAATCGGAATCGTTTCTTAATATAATACAGGAGTGTTGGTAGGTTTATGTAGACGTGGGTGTGTGTGTGTGTGTGTGTTGTATAGGGAAAGGGAATACAGGTTTTGTGGTTCGACCTGATCATTGGCCTATTGGGTAGCGTGTTCACCAATGGTCCGGGAGACCTGGGTTCAATCCCAGGTCGTGTCATACAAAAGACTTTAAAAATGGTACTCGATACCTCCTTGCTTAACTCTCAGCAAATAAAGGTACGTATCAAGGGAAATGAGTGGCGCCCTTCCCTGCACCTCGGTGTAGTAGCTATTGAAAAGGGAGCCTTCTGGTCGCCCTCGACTACGGTGGCCAACTTTACTTATTTCGAGTGTCATTGATTTGTTCTACTGTACATAGCGAGAGCGATTTCCTTATTGTTTACTTTCCTTCTTTTTTTTTTTCTTTTTTTTACGCATGACGGGTTAAAGAGAAGAAATGGGAAAAGAAAGGAAAAAAGTTTCCAATTGCCGTTGTATATTAATTCGTTATTTTTTGTTTTTAGTCTGGAAAACGCGGAAATTGTATCAAAGAAACTTTTTTTAACCTATGGAAAAATAAATAAAGAATCCTTAGAATTTTGTCTTTCAATTAAACAGTTTTAAATTTTTTTTAAGAATTAATATTTCATGCGCCAATGATTTATTCCATTTTAAATAAAGTGAATTACATAGTTTTTACTGTGATTTACTTATTTAAAAACAAGAATGATTAAAATAAAAATTAAAAAAAAAACAACCATGATACAAGTAAAAACAAAAAAATTATAAAAACAAAAACCAACAATGATTAAAATGAAAAAAAAAACCGAAACAAAAAAAAAAATGATTAAAATAGAACAAAACACAAAACAAAGATAGAAACGAAAAGAAAAACCAACACTGATTAAAATAAAAGGAAAAATGATAAAAACAAAAACCAGCAATGATTAAAATAAAACAAAACAAAAAAATTAACAATGATTAAATCAAAACAAAAAACAAAAACCAGCAATGATTAAAATAAAACAAAAAAAAAAATTAACAATGATTAAATCAAAACAAAAAACAAAAACCAGCAATGATTAAAATAAAACAAAAAAAAAAAATTAACAATGATTAAATCAAAACAAAAAACAAAAACCAGCAATGATTAAAATAAAACAAAAAAAAAAAAATTAACAATGATTAAATCAAAACAAAAAACAAAAACCAGCAATGATTAAAACAAAATAAAAAGAAAACCAACCCAGCAATAATTAAAACAAAAAAAAAAAAACAGCAATGATTAAAATAAAACAAACAAAAAAGAACCCAGCAATGATTAAAATACCCCCCCCCCCAAAAAAAAACAGCAATGATTAGAATAAAACAAAAACAAAAATTAGCAATGATTAAAATAAAAATAGAAAAAAATGAAAAAGCAAAAACCAGCAATAATTAAAATAAAATTTAAAAAAAACTAGCAATGATTAAAAAAAAAACAAAAACCAGCAATGATTAAAATAAAACAAAAACCAAAAACCAGCAATGATTAAAATACCCCCCCCCTAACCAGCAATGATTAGAATAAAACTAACCATAAAAAACAAAAACCAGCAATGATTAAAATAAAACAAAAACAAACAAAAAAACAGCAATGATGAAAATATAACAAAAAAAAAAAAAGCAATGATGAAAATAAAACAAAAAAAAAGAAAACCAGCAATGATTAAAATAAAATAAACACCCCACCCTGCAATGATGAAGATAAAACAAAAAAATCATGAATGATTAAAAAAAAACAAACAAACAAACCTACCCAGCAATGATTAAAATAAATCTAAAAAAAAAAAACTCCCTGCAATGATTAAAATAAAACAAAAAAACAAAACCCAGCAATAATTAAAACAAAAAAACAAAAACAAAATAAAAAAAAAACAAAAAAAAAACTAGCAATGATTAAAATAAAACAAACAAAAACCAACAATGATTAAAATAAATCAAAAAAACAAAAACCAGCAATTATTAGAATAAAACAAAAAAAGCAACAATGCTTAAAATAAAACAAAAAAACAAAACCCAGCAATAATTAAACCAAAAATAGGAACTGAAATGATAAATAAAAGAAGAAAAACAACAATTTAAAAAAAACCCAGAACAATTGATTAAAAGATTGCTAAAAAAAACAAAAAATTACAAGGATTTAAAAATAAAACAAAAACGAAAATTTGAGCAACGATACCCCCCCCCCCTACAAAAAACAAGTAAAAAAACAGCAGATGATTTTTATTTGAAAAAAAAGAAGAAACCCACCTGTGATTTTCAAAAATATAAAAAGCAAAACAGCAATGAATAAAAAAAAAATGAGAAAATAGCTAAAAATTATAAAAAAAAGGCGGTGAAAAAAAAGCAATGACTAAAACACACCAATAATAAAAACAGCAATAGCAATAATAAAAAAATGTAATTAAAGAAAGAAAAAAAGCAGCACCTATTATACTCTACCTTCAAAATTACCGAACAAATTATTAAAAAAATAAAAATAAAACACAGCAATAATTAAAGCTTAACGTAATTGATTACCTTTTAACTATGGGAGATAATGTTGAATTGGTATATTCAAATTCTCATTACTTGAGTCATTAGTTTTAGACCAATTAATTAATTTAATTTGAACTTAAAAGCATTAAATTCATTTTCTAGATTTACAGTTGTATTTGTTCAGAAAGTTCTTATGTGTCTAAGCTGTTTAACATTTATTTCTCTTTCTTTTTAGTCATATAACCTACATAGATAGATTTTGCCAATTTTTTTTTTTTTTGGGGGGGGTTCAGCTTCAGTTCTTTACTCTTTGTTATCATAATCGGTATATTTCTGACATTCTCATGATATTCATGTTTGCTGGCACACACACATACACACACACACACAGTATGAACCCCTTTATCCTCTCTGCTATGGGTTAAATAGTATCACTACTGTTGCAGAAAGATGGCTTTGGCATTAAATAACCTACAAAGATTGCTATGCGATTAAACAAAGAAATCAAAACACACACACACATATATATATATATATATGAAAATAATGGATTGTAATCCGACAGTTTGTGAAGAAAAATTGATGACAAGTAATCCAAGTAGAAAGGGGAGATTTATTGAGAAACAAAGTCGACATTATAGCGTTTCGGTTCTGCTGAACCATCATCAGGATTATGAGGGGTTATATTAGTGATGTTAAGTATAGATGGATGTATAAAAAGTGTAAAAATATATAAAAATTTGGAAAAGTTGTATAACAAGAAAAGTTGGCTGTTTATGACAAGAAAAATTGTCCGTTTGATCAATGAATCAGCGTTCGTTTCTTTAAAATATGTGACCTGACATATATATATATATATATATATATATATATATACTATGTAAAGTAAAGTAAATTTGGTGATCGTAGTCGAAGGAGGTGTAGGGGAGAGCACTATTCCTTTCCCTGGATTGCTCCACTTTACCCTGCATACATACCTTATATTGCTGAGTGCTAAGCAAGGAGGTATCAAGTACCATTTTTAAGTCTCCCGGACGATTGGCGAACACTCTAGCCCCTACGTTAGAATTGACACTCATGCAATTCAGGTTGGAGGAATGCTTTGTGAGATTTTATATTGAATATCTATTATATATTGCTCTACTTATAAAGTATTTTGCACTTAAAAAAATTTTTTTTTCAAATGAAGGTTTATTGCTATTATTCAATTTCTGGTTTCCTACAATCCTTCAGCCGGTTTTTATTCAAGGATTAGGAAAGGTAGTGTTTATGTACATTGTATGTATTTATGTTTTTGCTGTCTCTTCTGGGTAATATTTTTCATTCACATTGGTGGTACTCTTCTCAGGAAATGAGCTGTTCCTCAAAGTGCAATTTTTTGTATTTCATATAATCAGGGATAAGTAGATTGTTAATGTGTTTATCTATCCCTTTCTTGATCATATCTAGGCCTCCCACTATGGTGGTAGTTGTAAGGTCACACACCTGTATTTACTTATTTTATACTATTTGACTGACATGTTATTATTTGTTAGCACTGACATATCAATTAGAAGGCATGTTTTATTTATTATTACTCCTTAATTACTGTATCTGGTTTATTGTTCTTTATTTTACTATCAGTTTGGATAATAAAGTTCAAGAGAATTGTAGCTGTTTTTGTTTCTGGTTAGTGTTAGTGTTAATACCATTTTTCACAATCCAATATTCCATATTATTCCACTCCTTAGGTATTTATTATTATTTATTGTAGTATTTCACTCCTTGCATATCATTATTGTTATTATTTTATACCTTGTGAGTTTTTCACACCAACATTAGCTGATAGTCTTTTACTGAAGTGTGAGTGACAACAAGTCTCCTCAGGTCTCTAGGACTCCTGATCAATCTCAATAATGACCGTCTTGATTCTTCCTCTGATTTCCACTTCTTCCAGTCTTTCTTTCCAAGCCTTTGAAGCCATTCCAAGTGCACCAAGTACAAATGGTATCTTGCCCAGTTGGCTGGGGCTGTAAAATACACCAACTGCACCTCCTATATGAGAGTCCTGGATATATGACACTAAACAATCTGATGGTAAGGTTCCAGTAATGCTGGAGCTTTGGGGAATGTGGAGCACCCCTTCATTGCCATTGCTCCCAGGTCCAGTCTGGCCCGAAATGGTAGCACCTGATCGGGCCCTAGCTATGGGTTAAAATAGAACTAACTGCATACTCATGCTAAACTGAATTGTTTGAATTAGAACTGTTTGACTAAACTGAATAGCTTGAAATAGAGATGTTTTTTAACAATCAAACTGTGTGCTCATGCTAAACTGAATTTGACATTGAAACTCTACTTTCACTAAACTGAATTGTTTAATATAGAACTGTTTTGACATTTAACTGTGTGTAAACAAAATCTATACTTATGCTAAACTGAATTAGCTGAATTAGAACTGTTTGAATAAACTGAATAGCTTGAAATAGAAATGATTTGACAATTAAACTGTGTACGCATGCTAAATTGAAAATGAACTATTTGCATAAAAATGGATTTGGCATTAAATAACCTACAAAAGTTGATATGCCATAAAACCCAAACAACCAACCAACATAAAAATGGTATCACTATCATCCTCATGTTACACAATTTTTTCAGCTCTCTAGCCTGGTCCAAATTATCATTATTATTATTATTTCACTTCTTGCATATTATTATTATTATTTGATTAAAGGCTTTCTTTATGCTTGATGTTGTGCCATGTTTTATTTAAAGAATTTATATTATAATTGAATAGAAATAAATAAGGGGAAGTAATCTCTAATCAATATTCAATAGTTAGCTCTCTTTCAATATACTAAACATCTATTCAACAGATAGTATTCAACAGGCTTCAATTAATAAAAGTTTTGGTTAAATTTCTTATCCATTGTAATAATTTTTTTTCTTTATCTTCTAGTATACAGAATCCTGTAAATGACAGTAAATTGTACCTGGTGGCGAGGTTTTATTTCTTGATCTTTAGGGAGGGTAGAGTCACACCACTGTTATCATTACTACTAGGTCAATTCTGCCTGCTTGGGTCCCATCTATATGTTGAGTAGATCTATTTGTGATAGTGTTTAAGATTGTTTTGAATTACACTTGTTCTTAAATTATGAAGATTATATCTGTTTAATTGGAATAGTTATTGTATTTTTTGACTGCATATAAGATGCACCCCAATTTTAGCAGGGCAAATAATTAAAAAAAAAAAAGTACAAATATTAAATGTGATGAAATTAATATAATGAATATTATCAATGATAATACTTTTAATCTACATGATAGCATTTTAAATAATGACAACCAGACCTGACTGATAAAATGAAACAGTTTTTTTTCAAGCAGTGGTTGTGTTGATACTGCTGTGTGGATGCACTACATGGATGCTAACTAAATGTATGGATAAAACGCTTGATGGTAACTATGCAAGAATGCTGCAAACATTACTGAACAAATCATGGAGGCAGCACTCCACAAAGCAACTGTACGGCCACTTACCACCCATCACGAAAACTATTCAAGTTAAACGAACCAGTCATGCTGGACACTGCTGGAGAAGTAGGGATGAACCCATAAGTGACGTACTCCTGTAGATCCCTTCACATGGATGAACAAAGGCAAGATGACCAGCTAGAACCTACATACAATAGTCCTGTGCTGATACAGGATGTGATCTTGAGGACCTGCTGGAAGCGATGGATGATAGAGAAGGGTGGCAGGAGAGGGTCAGGAATATCTGTGCTGATGGCGTGACATGATGATGATGATTGTGAATTTTAAATCTACATATGGTATATAAGACGCAGGGGAATTTTAAAAGAGATTTTTAGTATTAAAAAGATAAACTTTATATGCCATCAAATACAGTACTTGAAATCATATAATTTTTTCAAATTATTAGTATTAGAAAGGAATACTTGAAACCATATAACTGTATAAATTATTTGTCTTTATTTACATGAAACTATAATGATTTGCTAATGCTTATTATTATTATTATTAAATAGGAATAGTTTGTTGAAACCATATAAGTGTTTACAAAAAAATGATACCAACTTTAGCATTAAGTACTAATTTATTCGACCCCTTTCACCTAAGATGGGAAGTGACACAATGTCAGTTTTAAGTAGAGTACAGCTGGTTTGAATTCAGAGTTTATCTTTTCATTAATTAGGTGTCTAATCAAGGCTAAAGAACCCAGTCTGTCCTACTATTTACTCATAACTGAGATGAGATGGATTCTTGCCTTTCCGAAGAACATTAGAGCAAAGTGAAACATAAACAGCATCATCCTAGATTTGAACTTGGGTTGACAATTTCATTTTCTATGATGATAACTATTGTGCTAAGTGTGACTTGTTTATTTTGTGTGTGTGTGTGTGTGTGTATATATATATATATATATATATATATATATATATATATATATATATATATGCATTTTTTCTCTAATCATTTCATTAAAGTTCAAATGTGCTAAGTGTGACTTGTTTATTTTGTGTGTGTGTGTGTGTGTGTATATGTATATATATATATATATATATATATATATATATATATATATATGCATTTTTTCTCTAATCATTTCATTAGAGTTCAAATGGTGCAGCCATACTGTTGTACTAACATGACCATTGTGCTAAGTGCGACTTGTTTGTGTATGTAATATGTATGTGTGTATATATATATATATATATATATATATATACACACACACATTTGTTCTGTATATGTGTGTATATATATATATATATATATATATATATATACACACACACACACATACACATTTTTTATATATGCAAACGCACATTTGTTGCTTTGTGTTGTGTGTGTGTGTATATATATATATATATATATATATATTTTTGCATTTTTTTTCTCTAATCATTTCATGAGAGTTCAAATGGTGCAGTCATACAGTAGTACAACATCTTGAAAGAATTCTTGTTTTATTTTATTTTATCAGAGAGATCTGATATCCATATTGTCATTGAACAAATCCTAGAAGCAGCTCCCTACAAAACAGCAGCTGTACAGCCAAATGCAAAAAGCCTAATCCAGTATTTGAACTCAAGCTCACAATTCCATTTTCTCCAATGATAACTCTAATATTCAGTGTGCCTCCAGCATTAAGATGACCAGCAGGTGTTGATATGTCAGAGGACCCACCCCCACACAAACACACTTTTACAACGTTCATTTTTCATCAATGTTATAATATGCAGAAAAACATTCTTTACCATTAACATGTTCACTGTGACCTTGGATAGCACAACCACACCAGGACAAAATTTGCATATTCTCCACTCAGTGCTGCAAGTCAAAATCTGAGGTCATTGAGTTGCTGCAGCTATTTATTTTGCCTTAAAGAAAACCTTGAAATGGATGCACATGTGCATAGGTGCAGTACACAATATTTAACAAGATGCAATGAAAAGGTTAAACATGTTTATTACAGGCTTCCATACATCTATTAAGACTTCTTTGAACTGTCTTGTCATCTTCTCTGCCGAAACCTGAACCCCACCCTTTCCTTCTGGGCTGTTGACCACCTGTCTGTCCTTGCCATTTGTGACAACTATTTCGGATAACTGCACAGGCCTGGCTTGGAATGTAATTCAGCATTGGTTTTATTTGCCTCACTATTCATTTGATATTTTGAATAATGACCTGAGAATTATTTTTATTTAAAAGTTCAGATTTTGAGTTTTTAAATTCTTTTTAAATATAAACACCCCTACTGTCACTTGTTAATCAGACAATTTTGGCATGCTTTTCTGTCTAAACTTACATTTACAAGACTTGCCTCATCATATAATGCCCCTTCATCAAACATGTTTCTTGCATCTGATGATGAGGCTGTACTCATGGAGATCTGGGGAGTATGGAGTACTCCTTCATTGCCATTCTTCTCTGGTCTACTCTAACCCAAATTGGTAGAAACTTTTTAGTGTCCTATCTATGAATCAAATAGATCTCTTTAAAAATTATTAGTATTAGATAGGAATACTTGAAACAATATAACTATGCAAATTTATTTGTATTAAGTTTCTTGAATCTGTAATTGTTTACTCTGGATTATTATTGTTAGTTTTTAGAAAGTATATAGTTGTTTGCAAATTATTGGTGTTAGGAGTACTTGCAACTGTATAACACTCAGCTAAATAATAATTATTAAATACGAATAGTTATTTTAAACCATATAAAGCAAGTAAAGTTAGTGAACTTGGTCAAGGGTAACCCAAAGCTCCCTTTTCAATATCTACTACACTGAGGTGTAGGGGAGGGCACGATTCCATCTCTTGGATTGTTCCACTTTACCCTTGATCCTGAAACTTACAGTGTTGATATGCCATAAAACCCAACCAACCAACCAATCAACATACAAACGGTATCACTATCATCCTCATGTTCCACAATTTTTTCAGCTCTCTAGCCTGGTCCAAATTATTATTGTTATTATTATTATTATTATTATTATTATTTCACTTCTTGCATATTATTATTATTATTTGATTAAAGGCTTTCTTTATGCTTGATGTTGTGCCATGTTCTATTTAAAGAATTTATATTATTATTATTGTTTGATTTAGTGCCATTTGAATAGCTTCTAAACAAATAATTTTACGAGATTAAAATGATTTTTGCTATAACCTAATTAGAAACAAAGCAGAATTTACATCTCTTGAAATAATTCTTGGTAGGGTGGGGATGTTTTGCTGCTTTTTTTTTTTTAAACTTCCCCTTATTTATTCAATGACCTCTGTGTGTGTTTTTCCTTTCAATCATTTGTTGGTTTAATGGCATGTCAACCTTTTCGGGTTAATACCAAATCCATCCTTTTAGATGATTAGTAGTGGTACTATTTAACCCATAGCTGGGAGAGTCGGGGGTCATACCTTTCCCAAGGGTATTTGTCCAAAAGGGAAAGTAATAACGCGACTGGAGTTCAAACTCGCTTACTATGATTCCACTGTCCAGCGCTGTAACTGTTACACCCTGAGGACCTCCCCCCCACTTCAATTATGAAAAAATATAAGATGTAGAAAATGTAAAAATAAGGTTGGGTAAAAAAAAAACTCAAGACTGAGAGTTTCACTGCTATGATTGTCAGGTGAGTTGGTCATCTCCTTGTCTGACTTATAAGAGTTGTAAATTTTTACTCTACCCTACCTTTCACATTTTCTACATCATGTATATTTTCAACATTCTATTTTCATAATTGATAAAATACTGGGATATTGTTTTACATTGAGCGCCATTAAGATTTTACTAATTAGATGACCTTTTGACTATTCATAATGGTGTGATGGATAAATTATTGTTTAAATTATGTAAAAATGAAAATAACAGACATCTTTATCAGATATTTTAAAGTAAAATTTCATGAAAACATCTAGAAATTTGATAGATTAAAGTTGTTCTAAGAAAATTACGGCCTCCAGATGACTTTAGGATCTCCTAATGGTCTCTTTGTTTAAATTGGTAAAAACTGCTGTTATCCTTGCCTTCAGTTCATCTTTAGTGGAGCACAGAGTTTTGTTAGTCTCTCACTCAACTGTGCCCCACACATTATAATTAAGGGATTGTCGTCTGGGGAGTTAGGTAACCAGGTGTTAAGGGTGATATATTTAAAGAAATTTTCTCGTCTTCTACATCTTCCTGCTTGTGTGGCATGTTGCAGTCTTGCTACCTGATGTAGGGTTTTCAGCAGCCACCATTACAATCTAGGGTAGTACTAACTCCTCCTGGTACTTGATATAGGCCACCGGGTTGAGTCTGTTGATGAGGGAAGATGAATGGAGTCCAACCATCACTAGTGACTACCCTAATCTCCATGATGTGGACTGGGAGTTTAGTTTTCATCACTATTGATGGTTCTTATGGGAACAGAGCAAACCTACTGTTATTCTGTGAGTTCCTCATCTCATTTAGCATCTGATAGCACTTTTAAAAAACATCATTTCACCATCTGAGAATTAATTTTAAAAAATTAAAAAAAAATTTTTTTTTTTTATTTATTGCGGACTTTTTGTCCTCATCTTGGTAGATAGACAACAACTATGGAAGGCAGTAATTACTGGGGATACAGTTACAAGACAGCATTCCTATCCGAGTTCGTGGTTAATCACCTGAAGAAGGCCAGAGGTGAAATTTAGCTGAAACGTAGTGAAGAAGAAACAACACAAAAAAAAACTACCAAGATGAAGACAAAAAGTCTGCAATATAAAGAAAAAAAAAAAATTCTCAGATTAAGAAACCTCATGTCAAAATGATTCCAATTAAGGATGATTTCGCCAATTATTTTGATGCATCTTGATTAAGCTCATATGAGTGTATAGATCTGTGCTCACCCCTCAATGATGCATTACCTGAATGAAACTCGGAAAACACTGCTACTATTCAAAGACGAATGAATTATTGTTTGAAAATAATTTTAAAAAAAATTGAATTACCATGACCAGAAACTATGGCAAACACTTGCTGGAAAACTGTTTCAACCTTATTAGGTCTCATCAGCAGTATATACCATGATCTCCCCCACTGGAGATTGAACATATATGGTATTGTAGGGAATGAATAAATAAATAAAAAAAAAAAAAAATTTAATTGAATTAAAAAAGAAAACTATTAAAATATGCAGAAGCTCCCAGAGGTCTCTTACAGGAAAAAATGATGACTCATGTGTAAAGAAAAAGGGACCCCCCAATAAAAGGAGGAGGCTCATTTTCTTTCAGGCAGTGACCGGCGAAATGACAACGCCTTGCTAACTGGTGGAAGATGCCACACATTCGTCTTTGGATGAAGCATTGGCTTGTCCTTTCACTAGTAGCAGCCCTCTCAGTTAACAGTATGCCGAAATATAAAAGGCTACGAAATGGAACTACGAACTAAAACATTGGAGTTCGACCAACTCTTGAAAGCAACTAACCATTGTTGAAGCTTCAAAATACCAAATGTGGACAAGCATATGCAAGAAACAATTAACGTATTTTAGACACCTTAACTGGAGGATTCAAGTATTTCAATTGTATTCAAGGAAAATTCCTCCACCCATGGAATGGTTGTTGAACCTTGGAAATAAAGGAAAAATATAAAAGAAACGTCTTTGTCTCCTATCTGTTGCCGTCTTCTTTCATATAATTCTTATTGGGCCTTCTTGTTTAAGGAGTTACATCAACTAGACAACATGGGGTAAAATAAAATAACCTCAGAATGGAGTCAGATATCTTGCCCTTGACCTCAGTCTGACCCCATAGTATACACTGCTGATGAGACCAAATAAGCTGTCCAGTGTTTCCATATGTCGCGTACAAGTGTTTGCTGGAGTTTCTGGTCAGGGTAATTCAATTTACAATGTAACTCCTCTACTTAAAAAAATTAATGGACATCAATATTTTTTTTGTTTTTTAAATTTGAATTGACTGATTTTTGTAAAGCATGTAGCTCATTTTTATGGATACTGTAAATTGTGACTTATAAGTTGCCCTTGAGAGTTTTAGCTAAAAATTCTGAGTTAGACCTATACCTGTTGTATCAGTTAACTCCCAAGAATTCTGTCGGCTACTGTGACATTTGGGTTTGTGTTTACTGTCAGTGCATCAATTGTTGGAAACAGTGTGTGATATCATCATCATGTCGTGCTGGTAGCACGGATATCCTTGACCCTCTCTCGCCACTTTTCCCTATCGTTCATCGCCTCTGGCAGGTCTTCTGGACTACATCCCATATCCTCACATAGTTGCTGAATGTATGTTTGTGCTGGTTATCCTGCTTTTGCTCGGCCATGTGTGGGAGTCCATAAGAGTACATCACTTATGATTTCGTCCCTGCTTCTCCAGCAGTGTGTGATATAGCGTTAATATAATACTTAGTTTTTATTGCAGTTTTATGATTTTATTTTAGTTTCTGTGTTAATTTGTTAAATGTGTTCACCAAACATGAGTTTGTTGGAAATGTTTGTGGGAGTCTGCTGGAGTTATAGTCAGTGGTGTATGTCAATTTTTAAGTGTACAGTTCTACTGGTTGACCACAGTATGATAAAGGTTTAAATTTTATCTCTGCCATATAAGTCATCTAACTCTTTTTTTCAATCCTCTGCATTGTCCACCAAACATTCTGAAATCTTCATATTGGAGCTTCCAGTGTGAATGATAAGCAGTACAGTATGTCACTTCCAAACTTCTAAAAGAATAAATTGCATCATAGTGCTTCTTTCCTCACAGATAGTGCTCAACTGACTCTACTTTGCTGCACAGTAGACAAAAACTGAAATAAAGTGCATATGCAAGTTTAAGGATTTAAAATGGTTAAAATTTACTTTTCATTCCACTCTCTTTCTTTTATATGTGTGTGAGTATTTTCTGTTATTAAGGATACTCCAGCCTCTGAGACTTTACCCAGTTTTGAAAAGAGGAAAAAAAAACATAAAATTTAATGTATCAACACTTTCATACAGTGTTTTTGTCTGTGGATTAACAACAGGGTGCTTGTCATAAAAAATGAAATATCTTCAGACATTTGCTTCATATATTTTACATTAATGAATTATTAATCACTTTGACATCTCTCGTCAGATAAATTGGTTTTACATACAATTTTTATTGAAATAGTCATTGATGATGATGATAAGTGATTTGCTTGATGACACAGGAAGAATAGTATTACCTGGGATTGTTTACAGAAAAGAAAAATTATTCAAGGTCAGATTGAAGAATGCATCATTTCTTCTCAGATACTCGGTTCAATTACAAAGAGTGTCTGATTTTATCTTGAACAATGGCAGATAGAAGTCTATTGCTGTCCCTCCAGAAATCAACAGGGTTACAGTGAATTCCAAGCCCTTCCTTCTCTTTCATTACCCTGAAAAAAAATTCAATTTCAAGAACATTGGATTGATCCAAGCATCCACTGATCCATTCATTAACACTTTCACAAGTTATTGACAGGTTTTCTTTTTGATAAAATTCTTTTGATGGTATTGTCACTAAAAGTAATTAAAATTTCTGTCTAAAAGGCAATTTTGATTATGTAAGCAGATTTTTCTGTGAGTTGTCATAGCCATTAATCAAGAAGCAGTTAGTTTGACACAAGGGCAGAAGTATAAGAGTCCTAATGAGAATCATCTTACCTCAAACAAGATACTGAGTAGCCTGTAATACAACTTGACAAAGGTAACGATTTTTTTTTCAATTGTATTAGATGATTTGTATCTAATTGCTTTAAAATTATTTATTAAAAAAACAAGAAAACCTATTAGGTTGTCCAGGGCTATAGAATACACTGACTGCATCTCTGCAGAGGGGTAAGGACCCCCACCTCCAATGAGTATCTTGGATATGACACTAAACTATCTGATGGTGAGGTTCCAGTAATGCTAGAGCTTTGGGGAGTGCAGAGTAACCGTTCATTGCCATTGCTCCCAGGTCCACTCTGTCCAAGAGTGGTAACACCTGATAGGGTTCTATCTATGGGTCAAATAGAACAATTTGACATTTAAACTGACTGCAAACAAATGACTTATGCTAAACTGAATTGCTAGAAATGGAACTGTTTGATCATTTAACTGTGTGTAAACAAATAACTGATGTTTAATTGAATTTTTAGTGATACATAGCAATACTTGAAACCATTTAACTGTGTGTAAATGACTGAGTAATGAATATGATTATTAGTGTTGAATAGCAATACTGGAAACTCTTTAACTGTGTGCCTAGATTGAAATATTGGTATAATACTGGGAACCATTTTACTGTGCTAATAGTTCCTAAATTGAATTAATAATATTAGCAATACGTGGAACTATTTGACTGTGTGCAAATGAATGAATAGTTTTGAATAGAATTAGTGTTATGTGGTCTAAAAAGTAATGGCATAGATTACTCACATCGCGTCTGTGTTTGACCGTCGGGAAAAGAAAAAAATAGGAATGTGAGTTTGTGGACTCCTTATATGTGAGTAGCGGTAATTTGCATATGAGGAGAAGAGACTATAAAAAGACCAAATTAGCGAGGCAGGGGCGTGTTATTCTGAGAGCGGAGAAGAGACATTGAGTTGAGAGGAGTTGGTGTGAGTTGCAGAGTCGTGTTGCTCTGAAAGTTGGCGTGAGCAGCATAGTTGGCATGAAAGAGTTCCGACCCCCTTTTTTCCTTACATGTTAAATAGCAATATTTGTAACCACTTCACTGTGTACAAACAAATGATTAATATCTAATAGAATTATAAGTGTTAGATAGCAATAATTGAAACCATTTAACTTTGCAGAAAAAATAGCTATACTAGAATGCAAACAAATTAGTTCTAACTCATTTAAAGATGACATTACCAACAAACTATATGTGCAAAGAAACGACTGATGTTGAATTGTGACTTTTGTATAGCAATACTTGAAACCATTTAACTGTGTGCAAGAAAAAAAAGATCTCAGGCTCATTTAAAAATCTTATCACGAAAATGTTTTTACAAATCATATATATTTAATATGTATATATATATATATATATATTCACAGGATTTGGCATTAAATAACCTACAAGGGTTGGTATGCCATAAAGTCCATCCAACTAACCAAACCTGTTATGAGAAAAAAATAAAAAATATGTTTAATTCATTTAGAGTTTCAATTTTTTTTAACAATCTGTTTTTTTTAAATTAAATTTGTGATAACTTTTTTTTTTTTATTAAATTGGTGATTACTTTAGTTTTTTTTTATTATATTCGTGATTACTTTTTAAAAAATTAAATTGGTGATTATTTTCTTGATAGAGTTATGATTATTCTCTGTGATATATATATATATTCCCTGTGATTGTGTCACTAGCAACCATGACTTTCTCATAAACTGGTAACTTTAGCCTTACTATAAATTGTACTGCTCAAAAGTTAAAAATAACATAAATAACATAAATATGTTTACCATAAATTGTGGCTTACAAGTTCATCTTTTAAGCCTGAAAAAATCCTTTTTAAAACTGGGGATTGAACTATGGCTGGGCTAAAATTGAAACTTTTATCTCAAAGTAATCGACATTTCTAGCTTAAACTCATATTTGGAGAACATGTTTAACAAATCAACTCAGAAATAATATAAAATAATAAAACAGGAATACAAATTAAGTATTATATTAGCACTATATCACACACCGTTTCCAACAGCTGATGTACTGACTGTAAGTACTAACTGGATTGTCACAGCAGCCTGCAGTATGTTTGGAAGTTGACTTATACAACAGGTACAGGTCTAACCCCAGAATTTTAACTAAAAATCTTGAGGCTGCAATTTATTGTGCCTATAAAATTAAGCTACAGGAGGTGCCTGTGGTGTAATGGTTATCGTCAAAGGAAATGGACACGGCGACACAAATTCAAATCCTGGACAAGACTGATTGCATTTTGCATGGCACTAATACCTTTGGGAAAGGTATGAATCCAATTATTCTCCCTCCAGATATGGATAAATAGTAAGGCAGACTAGGTTCTTCAGCCTTGGTTAGGCAACTAGTCTAGGAGAAGGAAAACTCTGAATTCAAACCTGTTAAACTCCGCTTAAAAATTAGCCTTGTCTCATATCCTGCCCAAGCGGAGGGGTTGGTAAATAGGATAAAAATAAGCTACAGGGTTCACAAAAATCACTCATAAATTTTTCAATTTGAATCAAATAAAATAAAACTTAAATTTCCAGGCTATTATTCATTTATCTTTGTATAGTAGTAGTGTTACTGCATTGTGCCACTGAAGTAGTTTGATATTTTCTTAAGGAGCATTCAGTCCTCCTTCATTTCTGTCTCTGCTTTCCTTTGTGAAAATCCTCAACTCCCTCAGCTGCTTGCCAGATCATTTGGGCTTCCGGTCCTGCATTTTGGAGGTTCACTCATTGCTTATCGCAAGTTTGTGCAGTTGTAAAAAATAGAAACGTATCAGCAGTGAATCGACAATGAGTTCTGATAGGTGGAAGGAATTCAAATGAAAACACACTTAGGGCAGTGGCCATCGGATAGAAAACAGGAAAAGAGTTAGTTGGCTGCAGGACACAATGATGTAAAGACAGGAGTTGGAGCCCAGATGCCAAATGGTAAAGACAGACTCCATGAAGAAGGATGTGTTAAAACTACAAGAGAAAATGTGGAAGATAATTCAAGGTCTGTATCTGACCTCTCTTTCCCCGTGAAATTTTGTTTTTCTTTGTCTAGCTAATGTGGTTGACTCAGTTTTCATACTCTGTTCCTCTCTTCATGACAACTACTTGTTGCAGCAAATAAACTTTTTTGTTAACAAACCAAGATGAGGTTTTTGTGTGTTCGTCACTTTTCTCACAGTGAGGTTATAACTGACACTTAAGACGTAGTCTTATACACAAAAACCCATTCTCCACATGGTGGTACAAATGTCTATGCATAGTAGTTGTGGTACAAATGTCTATTGTGATCACATCAGGATGAACTTTCGTTTGAACCCCATAGCATTACAAAACTTCTGTCTGTGCTGTGTAATGTTACAATCGTCTATTTGATGTGTAATGCTACACAGTGACAGTCCCTTTTTGCCTATTAGATGTTGGACTCTATTCCAGCAAATTCCTTGGGTATTTGTGCTAGTGTTTCTTTGGGAACCCATGGAACCTGACAAAAAATTGACCAATGTATTAGTGTTACTACATTGTGCCACTGATACTTTCTATAAGAGGATTCAATCCTCCTTGATTTTTATCTGTCTTTTCCTTTGTGAGAGTCCTCAGTTACTTGCCAGATATCAGAGCTTCCTGTCTTGTGTTTTGGATGTCCAGCCATAGCTTATCACAAGTTTGTGCAGTGGCAGCTCTTACATACCCTGTAGTTGTTTTCAAAAGGTGATTAAGAATGACTGGTCTTCTTCTTCATTCTATATCATGTATGCATGTGTCAACATAGCAGTAATTGTTTTACAGGTTAGTTACAATAGAAAGGGTAAAGTACTGGCTCCTTTCATTTCTATCTCACTGGTGTTATGTGTGTGTTTCATATAACAATTCATTCTTTTGGAGCTAATCTTTTTTTTTTTTTTTTTAGCAAGCCTGGAGCATAAAACTTTTAGAGCAAGGTCTCTTCTTCTTGCAGGCAAATGCAACTGATTCTATCTTCTCGTTCTAATAGTTATATGCATTTCTCGGCACAAAGGATCAATGAACTCCACAGCTGGTTCCTTCCCAAAATCATAATTTTATCTATCCATTGACAGAAAAGATCTTTAGGTGAATTAGATCACTTGCCAGATATCAGGGCTTCCTGTCTTGTGTTTTGGATGTCCACCCATAACTTATCACAAGTTTATGCAGTGGCAGCTCCTTCATACCCAGTAGTTGTTGGACCCTATTCTGGCAAATTCCAGGGATTTTTGGCCAGGTGTTTCTTTGGGCATCTGTAGTACCTGACCAAATATGGATCCTCATAGTTTCACCTCCCTATATTTGTTATTTATTCATCAAGTTTTAAAATTGGTTCAAAATCGATGATGGAAAATCTTTATTGGTATATCTCATATAAGTCTTGTTTCTCTATAATTTTTGAGAAAACAGACTTTGTCTTTAGTTTAGAAGTAAAGATATGAAATAAGAAGCAGTTTATCTTGTTCTTACCAGACAATTTGGAATAAGACTTTGGGGGAGGAAAAAAAAGAATCCAACAAAAAAGAACTGTTTAATTGAAATTTGTTGTTGTTTATGAGAACTTGAACACTTCATTAAAATATAAGATTTATTATTTGCAAAAAGATATAAATCAAAAGTAACTTATGAATGAAATGCTTGTTTACATCAAGAAACTAATTACTTTCTCAGCATTATTTCTTGTATTGATTATGTGAGGCACACAATATTCAGTTGATGGTTGAATGAAGTGATAAAAACCAAAGAAAAGAAGAAAAAAAGATAGATTAATATTTTGTCATTTGTATCAAACAGATAACAAATAAAAATATGAATACACTTATTTCAAACTATAGATCAAGTATATATTTGACACTTTTATAATTTGTTCATTTCTGGGAATAATTCCCTTTGTATGTGGGATGCTGGAGTGAGACTTTTAAGTTCCTGGGGTACAGGTATTGTAAAGCTCCAAAAGTAAAAAAAAAAAAAAAGTGTTGGGCATCACCCCTTGCTTAATAGACCAACCCAAAATGTCACAAGAAGTGATGTGTATATGGGATTATGAAAATATTCATTGGATAAGATGAGATTATTTGTGAAGGACAAATTGGCTGAGCACAGCTCAGCGTAATTCATTTGGAATGATTTGTGTGCTATCTTACTATGAATTAGCTGTGTGTTATTTGATTTATGAATATGCAGTGACAAACAGGAAGATAACAGTGATGACAATAAGCTCATATTTATTACTGATTTAAATGGAATGTCTTGGGTTATATTATATCTAGAAGTTAGAGAATTGCATTCATTGTGCATTCATATTTACATTTTTCTTATAATTCTTTCTTAAGGGTTTTTTTTTTTCACATGGTATGAATAATTTTTGTGGAAGAAATGTTAAGAAACAACAACAGAATCTACAAATGGGTTGGAAATTATATACAAAAATATACTAGAGGATTCTTTTTTCTTATATTAGATAAGATGGCTTACAAAGAAGCTAAGTTGTTGAATGTCCATTTTAAGGTGTTGTTGTATAGCCATGAACAACTATACAAACACATATGCAGATGCATGCAGAATCATAACGACGACACAATAAAGACGAGCAACACAGTTCTTTAGAAAAATATACCTCTCACTTTATTTGAAAGGGTTTCTAAAGGTTTTACTGTGAGAGGGGTGAGTTGGAGACCAAACAGAACTGCAACATATTGACCCCCACTCTTATGGCCATAACAGCGTTTCTTTCCCGTTCTCCTGGGCTGCTCAATCGGGGGCCTGAGGGCCCCCTCTGCTGGGTGCTGGTTTTCTCTACCGCATCTTATCTTCAACTCTCTGACTTCCTGTCTTCACTCGGGTTATATAATTGTTCAACGCCCACCTTCTTCTCGTGGGCGTCACAAATCACACTCAATTCAACCCGTCCACAGTCAAAGTTATATCCTGATATTCATCCACCGGATGCACCTGTTATTTACACAGGTGCATTCCCTATTTTGACAGCTTGGCCGGTGTCAATATGTTACAGTGTTAAGTTCATGGATGACTTGTTTTGGGTCATCCTTTGGTGTGAATGTGAAGTAAATTGGTTTGGTCCAAAAAAGATATGTTTTGTGTTATCTGTGTCTGGTCATTGTGGGGGGAGTAAAGGAACTACTATTTGTCATCGTTGCACAGGGGCTGTGAGAATAAGAACTACCCATTTGTAGAAAACTGGTTGTTATCTATTTGATTTTGATGGGATCAAAGAAATGTTCATAGGTTCAGTCTGTGATGCATTCTGATTAGCCAAAAAATACTTAATTCCTTGATATATAATTGCTGTCTGCTAGTCAGACAGTGAGCTCAACTGGCCGAGTTGTTTTTTTTTTTTTTTTTTTTTTTTTTTTTGACTCTATTAAAGTTTTTATGAATCATAATGATATTCAACTTGGAGTGTGATAGCAACAATGAAAGTTAAAGTCATTTTACTGTATTAATAGTTTGTGAGATAAGCTTGCAAACCACTGCTCTATGGCAAGGCATATACTCCTTCCTTTCATTTATTATATCCACTATCTTAAAATTATTATGGATGTTACACAATAACCAATATAACTTTGTATTTCTGTTACAGGTGTCAATATGACAGGTGTATTTCTGTTATACATCTGAAGATGTGTTTCTATCTGATGAAATTTTTTTAATAGTTGCGATAATTTCATTTTTTTCTTATTTTCTGTGTTCTTCTGTATTTGAAAAGTATTCCTTAAAAGGTGAACAAACTCCATCTACAAATATAATAGTTTATTTGATGGGAAAAAATTATTATTTTATTTATTTATTTATTTTTTTTCAAGTTCTCTTTTTCACAATGTGATTAAGAATAACTGGTCTCCTTCTTCATTCTATATCATATATGCATGTGTCAACATAGCAGTAATTGTTTTACGGGTTAGTTACAATAGAAAGGGTAAAGTACTGGCTCCTTTCATTTCTATCTCACTGGTGTTATGTGTGTGTTTCATATAACAATTCATTCTTTTGGAGCTAATCTTTTTTTTTTTTTTTTTTTTTTTTTAGCAAGCCTGGAGCATAAAACTTTTAGAGCAAGGTCTCTTCTTCTCGCAGGCAAATACAACTGATTCTATCTTCTCGTTCTAATAGTTATATGCATTTCTCGGCACAAAGGATCAATGAACTCCACAGCTGGTTCCTTCCCAAAATCATAATTTTATCTATCCATTGACAGAAAAGATCTTTAGGTGAATTTTTCAGCACAGTCCATCTTGAGTACTCAATGACTCAGTTTATTTCAACCCAATCCGAAACAAAGTTTTTCTAAGAAAAGATGAGCACATTATTGTTAAATTCCATCAGACTTTAAAGCATGTAATTTGGATTTGATTCTGTCAACCATTCTTCCCATTTCATTTTATAAGTTTCAATATCAATCTGTCCTCTTGGCTACTATCTTTCCAATTATTCAATAAAGCTTTATAGGGTTTTTCTTCACTTTATTCTACAATTATGGTCACCTCAATCTGCCATTTGCCTATCTCTGGTGCATGCTATGCACAGATACATAGACAGTATGCTTGCACTAGGGCCAGAGCTCTTTTAGAAGGTAAAAAAATATATCATTTTTCTTCTTGGGAGGATTAGGTTAATATCTTTCCCAAGAACAAAAGAACCAGAAATAATATCAAGTCTTAGAGAATTTGGATTCTTTTCATTTTTTGAATTGTCACCATGGTTTTCAGAAAGTAGCTATGTATTTCACCCCAAGATAACTAATCAAGACAGAACCAAGGTTAGATGGTACAAAATTGTATCTAGAATTATTCAAGGATGCACATTTCAGAACAGACCCCAGAAAACTTTAGATCATAAAGATTGTTGTCCACTCGGCTGGAGCCTGTAGAGTACACCGACTGTACCTCTGCAGAGGGGTAAGACCCCCCCCCCGCAACGAGTGTTCTGGATATGACATTAAAAAATCTGATAGTGGGGTTCCAGTGATGCTGGAGCTTTGGGGAATGTATAATACCCCTTCAATGTCATTGCTCCCAGGTCTACTCTGGCCTGGAATGGTAGCACCTGATAGGGCCCTATGGGTTAAATAGAACTGCTTACTTATGCTAAATTGAATTGTTTAAATTAGAACTTTGATTAAACTGAATAGCTTGAAATAGAAATGTTTTTGACAATTAAACTGTACTTACATTTAAACTGTGTGCTTATGCTAAACTGAATTGTTTGAAATGGAACTGTTTTTGACATTGAAACTGTACTTACATTAAACTGAACAGTTTTGACATTTAACTGTGTAAACAAAATCTGTACTTATACTAAACTGAATTAGCTCTGTTTGACTAAACTGAATTAGCTTGAAATAGAAATGTTTTTGACAATTAAACTGTGTACTCAGGCTAAACTGAATTGTTTGAAATAGAACTATTTGCATAAAAATGGATTTGGTGTTAAATAACCTACAAAGGCTGATATGCCATAAAACCCAAACAACCAAACCATTAAAATTGGAGGTTCTTTTAAATTCTTTAAACTCAGCAGATATAACCCCTAGATTGCCATTTTATTCAATCACCAGAACATCTCATAAGTAACACTGGGGGTGTTTTCGTGGTGTGATGGTTAAAGCGATGGACTGCCGAATCGTAGTAAGTGAGTTCGTACTCAAGTTACGCTGTTACGTTCACTTTCGGGCAAATACCCTTGGGAAAGATATGAACCTCCTTATCCTCCCAGCTATGGGTTAAATAGTACCACTACTGTTCTTCTAAGAGAATGGCTTTGGCATTAAATAACCTACAAAGGTTGATATGCCATGAAACAAAGAAACCAAACCAAACCATCATAAGTAACACAAGATTTAGAAACAAAGAAAAGTTTGAAATGATCTTTCAAACTTTTTTTTGCAGGGAAAACTCTTGATTTTTAAAAAAAACGTGGAATGTAAAATTTTCCTTTTATTGAGCTACAGTCATTAAAATTGATGATAGTATTTAAATAAATCTAATTTCCATTCATTTTTGTATCCCCTCTGAAAAAACATAATTACTTTCTGAAGATTTTATATTTGTATGAATTCAACTTACATTTGTTTTTATATCATCTCTGGTAAAACATGATTTCTTTCTGAACACCCTAATAAGCTAACTGGCATCTCTTGGGACAATGTTACTGTTGTAATGTCAGAGCAAAAAGAAAACAATGTGCCCTTCAGAGAAGGACAGGGAGAGCATAGAAACACTCTTCGATTTTTAGTAGTCATGACCTCAAAACTTATTCGAATATGTTTACAAATATACTATCATCATAGACACTAACTCAAACTTTTTCTTTTATCTTAAACAGAATTTCTGTGTACTCCTCCCTTGCTAGAGGGCAGCAAAATAGAAAATGGCTCACACCCCAGAGCAAAATTGTTTTCATGCTCACTTTGTATTTATTTACAGAATATACATGTTGATATCTAAGAGGAGGTAAAAATAGATCAAGGAGGCCCAGTGATTAAGCTACTCTTATATTTACTGGATGAGTCCAAAATAAGTCTCTTTAGACAAGAGTAGATGTCAGTCTATGGCCTAATGAGTAGAGTGTTTACCGTTGGTCCGGCAGACTGGGGTGCAATCCCAGGTCAAGTCATACCAAAGACTCAAAAAATGGTACTTGATGCCGCCTTGCTCAGCACTCAGCATTATAAGGTGTGGATCAAGGGTAAAGTGGAGCAATCCTAGGAATGGAGTAGTGCCCTCCCCAACACCTTGGTGTAGTAGCTATTGAAAAGAGAACCAATGGGTCACCCGTCTATGGTCGCCAACTTTACTACTTAGATTGGCAAAATTCTACTGTACAACAGTTTATCACCTGCTTTGTCCCTAATTAGACTGTGTGACAGGATATCCATTTGAATTTCTGTTACATGGAGTGTGTCACTCTTTGTCTAAATTCATGTACATATGTAAAATACAGCTTGGCTGACAATATGGGACAAGGTTAAAGTTCCACGGTGCAGTCACAAAGTGATACACCGGAAGAGGGTGACCTGTGAACTGCATGACAGTTATTTCCGCTCGACGATGATCAAACCTATCACTCCAAAGAGGGCGGAAGTTACATGTTCTGTTGGCCAGTTATGGGAGGAGATTGTATGGGTGAAGAGGCGTGTCCATATCTCCGCGTGGGAGTTTGATGGTAATATAAGGTTGACGATTTTGAACAAAAGGCAGTGAAATTCCGCTGTTCATGCAAGCTTGTCCCGTCGTTACCCCATGTGTGTTTTCTCGGCCATCATCTAACTTACACCGAAGTGTCCAGGGCTCATAGACGAATGATTCAAATACCTCTCCTGATTGCTCCTACTTCACACAAGCGTCCGTCGAGAAAATATATATTTTTATATATATTACGTGTTGTCGTTTTTTTGGCCAGAGCGAATACATACACTGCTTCTCTACAGAGGGGTAACTCAATAGTTCATATAAAAGAACAAATATTTAATTCCAACTAATTAGACTGTGTGAAAGGATATCCATTTGAATTTCTGCTACGTGGAGAGTGTTACTCTTTGTCTAAATTCATGTACATATAAAAGAACTAAGACTTGATTCCAACTCTCGTATCATGTATCTCATTGTCATTAAGGATTTAAGTGGTTTAGATCTGATGAATAATGAGTAGATCAGTTTGAAACCCAGCCTTTTAGTACTCAATCTTGATAAACCTTTGATCATGACCTCACAGTCCCGGTAATGAACTCTTTAGTTATTCAGAATTGAAAGTCAGTAAAGAATTTCTTAGAGACTTAAATGTGCACATATACTAAGTGTTCATGGTGTAAAAGTTATTGACATGGGAAATGGACACAGCAGCACAAGTTCAAGCGGCCCAGTTGGCTGGGGCTGTAAAATACATAGACTGCTTCTCTACGGAGGGGTAACTCAATAGTTCATCATAAAAAAAAAATAAAAAAAATACAATCCCCCGCTACCCAATGATTCTTGCTACTTATATAAAGTAAAAGCAAAGTTGGCAACCGTAGTCAAGGGTGAACGGAAGGCTCTCTTTTCAATAGCTACTACACTGAGGTGAAGGGGAGGGCACTTCTCCTTTCCCTGGATTGCTCCACTTTACCCTTGAATTGTACCTTATATTGCTGAGTGTTAAGCGAGGAGGTATCAAGTACCATTTTTAAAGTCTTTGGTATGACGCAACTTGGGATTGAACCCAGGTCTCCTGGACCATTGGCGAACACTCTACCCACTAGGCCAATGAGCCAGTTAGTAATAAATAAATTTATATATGAAAACTAAGTGCCTTGAATGGTAAAACAGTTAACTAGGCTAACAGACCTATTTTAGTGAGTTTGATTTTCACTTGGTGTTCTATATGTCTGCTCAAGGCTAGAAATTGGGGACTAAGCTGAGCTTTATAAGTGTTACATATTTGACCCTTGACAGGCTGGGTCAGTTATGTGGATATCAAGCAGGATGCACCTTTGTCTTAAAGTAAACAAAAGATAGTGGAAATGTCAAGTGAATTGTGTGGGTGGTGTGTCGGAACGAAGAGTCACCACTAGGTACATAAGTGTTTAGAAAAATTGTATAACAATGGAAGAATTTTTGCGTTAGGGCCAGTGAGAGAGATGAAGGGAGCCAGCAGAAGAGTGACTTGACGTTATGCTGCTCTGAGCAAGACAGCTCAGAGTTAAGAGAGAAAAATCTGCTATGTACAAAACTTGTTAAGTTGAAAATGGGTACGAGCCCAGGAGAAGAAAAGAATACTTAGCGAAGACACCATGATTGGAAAACAAATAAAAGTTAAGATGATTAAATGCCTGAGATAATGCAAAGAAAAAGGTTTAAGTCAAAAGTGAGTGTGATCCTCAGTTATAGAAGTTGAGATGATTAAATGTTTTAAGTTGCCCTTGTGCCAGCCTTATGGAGACAGAGCCAAGAAGAAAGGTTCATAATTTCGTATCTCAACCTGTTGTAAATCTTAGTGGTCCTGACTCTTTCTTCACACAACTATTTCCACTTTTAATTTTGACTATTTCCTAATAAAAAGAAAAAAGATAATATTCTTCAGCTAAGGTCTCCTTTCTGGGTGAAGCTTAGAACTTTTGGAACAACCCTCATATATATATATATATATATATATATATATATAATTTACACAGGCACAGGGGTCATAATGAAAGGCACATCAGGATTAAGTATTAAGGAGTGTTTCAAACTTGAATCACTAATTCCTTATTGATAAGATCTGAACTATTTTAAAGCTTAATGACGAAAAGATGATTTGATTAGAAAGCTTCAATTGGGTAAAGGTTAGTTAAAATACTTGAATAACGTTTTAGCTGTATAACATTCCATTTGAAATAATAAAATCCTGGTATTTTTAGTTTAGAGGAAAATTGATTCAAAAATAGAATATATTAAGCCCTTTTTCAGATTGTACTTATTTATTGATAGATGTCTTAAAGTGCATTCCATTTAAAATATCAGTTAAAAAGAATAGCCACTTAGTTGAAACATTGTGCAGAAACAGAATCAAATGAATGTAATATGTGTGTGTGTGTGTGTATGTGTGTATATATATATATATATGCTTCTTTTATACTAATCTGTTTTAAAAGAATGATCATGTTCATGAACACTAAAGTAGAAAGGATATTGGGTTAAGTTTTTGAGGTCTCAAGGCGGGCAGGGAGTGCTTTCAAAGAGATTAAGGGTGCCATTACTCTGGCAGGCTATTTTTCCATTAATATCAAATAACTGGACATTTAATGGATGAAACTTGCTACATTTCTATCTGAACACGAACATAGGCATGCATATTGTGAGTAAATGTGAATCCAATGGAATGAGAAAGGAGAATGCAGTTGGCAAAATTATGTTGACATGTTTGGCTTGTTATCAAGCATCATTAAATTAATTTGTATTCTTATAGTGATAGACCATGAGCAAAACATTTCAATCTGATTTTATATATATATATATATATATATATATATATATATATATATATATATATATATATATAAAAATCAGATCGAAATGTTGAAGTGTATATATATATATATATAAATGTGTGTGTGTGTGTGTGTGTATATATATATATATATATATATATAATCAGATTGAAATGTTGAAATATATATACATGCACACACATACACACTTCATTAATATCTCTCTCTTTCTCTCTCTCCCTCTCTCTCTATATATATATGTAAATGTGTGTGTGTGTGTGTGTGTGTGTGTGTGTATATATATATATATATATATTTTTATAATCAGATTGAAATGTTGAAATATATATACATGCACACACATACACACTTCATTAATATCTCTCTCTCTCTCTCTCTCTATATATATATATATATATATATATATATATATATATATAAAGTCTATTTCTATCTATTTACTCCAGTCGTTGACCCCAGTTAGCTAGATCTGTAGAATACACCAGCTGCATTGTTGCTGAGGGGTAAGACCTCCACCAACAAGTGTCCTCTCTATGATACTAAACCATCTAATTGTGAGGATCCAGTCTTGGAGCTTTGGGGAGTGTGGAGTATCTCTTTATTGACATTACTCCCAAATCCACTCTGACCCTGAGTGGTAGTATTTGTTAGGGTTTGATCTATAGGTCAAATAGAACTGTTCAATTTTTTTTTTACCTGGGATTAATATTAGATGTTAATAGCAATACTTGAAACCATCAATATTGATGTTAAATACTTGAAACTGTAAATGTTGGTATTAAATAGCAGTACTTGAAACCATGTACTTGTGTACAAAAGAATAAGTTCTGGTTTATTTAAAAAATGTTACAAACTATTTATCAGTCATATATATCTAATATATATCCATATAACTATATAAACAGGATTTGGCATTAGATAGCCAACAAGGGTTGAAATGCCATAAAATGCAACCTAGCAATCTGTTCAGCCAGGTCTGCTGGGGCTGTAGAATACACCAACTGCATATCTGTAAAGGAGTTAGATTCCCCCCCCCATGAGTATCCTGGATATGAAACTAAACAAATCTGATGGTGAGGCTCCAGTCTAGGAACTGTTTGGAATGTGGAGTTTCCCTTCATTGTCATTACTCCCAGGTCCACTTTAACCTGGAGTGTTAGCACCATTTAGGGTCCTAATTATAGGTCTATCTATAATAGAACTGTTTAATCATTTTACTATTCTAGAAATTTAACTGTGGAAAATTGAACTATTAATGTTAGATAGCAATACTTGAAACCACTGAAATGTGTGTAAACAAATGAACCCTTGCTTGTGTAAAAATTGTTACTTAAAAATTATCTGTTTGCCAATTATGTATGTAAAATATATGTACAAACAGGATTTGGCATTAAATAACCTACAAGGGTTGATATGTCAGAAAACACAACCAGCCTAACTGCCATATTTTTTTTATTATCCTATAACTCTCTCTGTGTATATATATATATATATATATATATATAATGCCATGGAATTTAGTCTGTGACCCCTGGATTTCATGGAGTTTTTATAAAACAACAATCATCAGGCAGTTAACCAAATGAATTGAATTGAAAAATACAGTCAAAAACCATTGGGATTTTGTAGGAATCTTTGTGTGATTGTAAGTGTGTTTTATATATATATATATATATATATATATATATATATACGCTTTGAGTGAGAGTCATGGTAGTGTGTGTATATATATATTTAAAATATGGGATCCCTAATGTGCTGGCCTGCAACATTATAGTAAGCGAGTTAAAACTCCAGTTGAACTATTGCATTCCCTTTTGGATTAATGCCCTTGGGAAATACACAAACCCCCTAATTCATCTCCTGTCAGCTTAGGGTTAAGCAGTGCTAATACTCTTCTAGAAAGATAGATTTGGCTTTAAATAACCCATGAAGTTTGCAATTTAACAAAGAAATTGAAATATAAAGGCTTCTTTGTTAAATAAGAGATTGAGAGAGACATGAACAGAGATACACAAACAGGCTGAGATAAAAAGAGAGACACATATGAACAGACTTAGAGATATGAACTGTTTGATTATTAGGGCTATATTTTTTGTCATATAAAACTTAGTTACAGTAATAGTATTATAAATAATCACATTTTAGTTTTTACTCTGCTTTGCTCACAAGCTTTGGAGCACTCTGACTTGATTTTCTATTTTTTTTATACATATATGCATAACAATGGATGTCAGTCATATTTAACATGGTTACATGTAACTGTCATTTGTTAGGTCAAGCTATGCAAGAACAGAATCCACTTTTTTTAATCAGATTGTCTTTTTTTTTTTTAATTTTTTTTTTTATAGGAATCCATTAAAAAAAAATAAGAAATAAAGAAAGACTGAACTTAACATCTTAGAGATTCACCTATGAGTTTATCTATGAGTTGAACTGTATTTTGTTTTTCACTGTTTGTATAATCCTATTTTCTAATAATCCAAATGAATAGTAAATATTTATTTATGAATACAATTTCATGTTCATTCAAGTTATTATTTACACATTAATATATTATTTTTATTTTCTTTTTATTTCCAGGTAAGTCAATAGATATGGTTTTTAATCATTTTCAGGTAAGTAGATTTATTCACTAATCCAGTAGTGAATTTTTTTTTCTTATAATTCATAGCTGAAAACAAAGATTATTTTGTATGGCTTTCACTTGACTGACTTGGATTCTTATTCTCAATTCAGTTTGATAGTATTTCGATCTATTTATTTTATTCTTGAAGTGAATTTTTGCATGTCTTTATTTCAATCTGTTCATATTGCTTTCTTTCTCTTCTCTCAGCCTGTTTGTATGTCTCTATATATTCATGTCTTTCAGGCTCTGTTTGTGTGTCTCTCTGTTTTTCTCTCTCTCTCAGTCTGTTAGCATGTGTCTCTCTTTATTTCAGCCTGTTTGTATGTGTCTATATATTTGTCATTCAGTCTCTGTTTATATCTCTCTCAGTCTGTTAGCATGTGTCTCTTTATTTCAACCTGTTTGTATGTCTCTATATATTCATGTCTCTCAGTCTCTGTTTATATGTGTGTCTCTCTGTTTTTCTCTCTCTCAGTCTATTAGCGTGTATGTCTCTTTTTATTTCAGCCTGTTTGTATGTCTGTATATTTGAGTCTTTCAGTCTGTATGTATGTGTGTGTGTGTTTCTCTCTCTTTGTCTTTCTCTCTCTCAGTCTGTTAGTTTCTCTGTCTCTGTTTATTTCAGCCTGTGTGTCTCTCAGTCTTTCTATCACTCTCTCTCTCTCTCTTTCTCTCTGTTCATTTGTATTTCTCTCTTTATCTTAGCCTGTTTGTGTGTCCCTGTATATTTGTGTCTCTCAGCCTCAGTCTGTTTGTGTGTGTGTGTGTGTGTCTCTTTCTCTCAGTCTGTTTGCCTCTCTCTCTGTCTATGTGTGTGTGTCTCTGTATCTAAGTCTGATTGTGTGTCTCTGTATATCCGTGTCTTTCAGTCTTTATGTGTGTGTGTGTCTTTGTCTTTCTTTGCCTCTCTTTCAATCTGTTAGTCTCTCTCTCTCTTTATGTGTGTTTCTCTTTTTATTTCAGCCTGTTTGTGTGTCTCTGAATATTTGTGTCTCTCAGTCTAAGTCTGTTGATGTGTGTGTCTGTCTCCCTTTCAGTCTGTTCACCTCTCTATCTCTCTCTGTCTGCATATGTCTCTCTCTTTATCTCAGCCTGTTTGTGTGTCTCAGTCTGTGTGTGTGTGTGTTTCTCTCCATCTGTTAGCCTCCCTTTCTTTCTGTTCATGTGTGTCTCTATCTCGCCCTATTTTTGTGTGTCTTTGTTTATTCTTGTCTTTCAGTCTCAGGCTGTATATATGTGTGTGTGTGTGTGTGTACATCTCTCTCTCTCAGTCTATTTGCCTTTCTCTCTGTCCCTGTCTGTTTATGTGTGTGTGTGTTTGTGTGTGTGTGTCCCTCTCTCTCTCTATCTCAATCTGTTTATGTCTCTCTTTTTCTATACTAATATTTATAACAGACACACATGGGGTGTATCTGAAAAGTAATGGGACTGGTGTCAGAAAACATTTTGATTCCAAACAAAAATCTTCACCCTCACTATGTGTTAAATAGTACCATTATACTATTCTCGTGTAGTCGTTATCGCCGTAGGAAATGAACATGGCGATACAAGTTCAAATCCTGGACGATACTGATAGCATTTCACATAGCACTAATACCCTTGGGAAAGGTATGAATCCAATTATTCTCCCTCCAGCTATGGGTAAATAGTAGGACAGACTAGGTTCTTCAGCCTTGGTTAGGCAACTAGTCTAGGAGAAGGAAAACTCTGAATTCAAACCCGTATAAACTCCGCTTAAAAATTGACCTTGTGTCATATTCTGCCCAAGTGGAGGGGTTGGTAAATAGTACCATTATACTATTCTCCTGCAAGGATGGCTTTAGCATTAAATAACCCTGAAAGGTTGATATACCATGAAACAAAGAAACCAAACCAAACCACTTCTCTTTATCTCAGTCTGTTTGTCTCTCTCTTTCTCTCTCTCTCTCTCAGCCTGTTTGTGTATCTATTTCTTTGTCTATTTGTGTGTGTCTATCTCTCTTTATCTTAGTCTGTGTGTGTATGTCTCTCTCTCTCTCTCTCTCTTTCAGCCTGTTTGTGTCTCGTTTTTTATCTTTGTCTGTTCATATTTCTCTCTCTCTCTCTCAGCCTGTTTGTGTATGTATTTCTTTGTCTATTTGTGTGTGTCTCTCTCTTTATCTTAGTCTGCATGTGTATGTGTGTCTCTCTCTTTCTCTCTCTCTCTCTCTCTCTCTCTTTCAGCCTGTTTCTGTGTCTCTTTCTTTATCTTTGTCTGTTCATATTTCTCTCTCTCAGTTCAGGCTGTTGGGGCTCTAGAACTGCATCTCTGTAGAGGAATAAGACACCTACTCCCAACAAGTGTCCTGGATATGACACTAAATCATCTGATGGTGAGACTCCAGTTCTGGAGCTTTGGGGAATGTGGAGTACTGCTTCATTGCCATTACTCCTAGGTCCACTCTAATCTGGAAGTAGCTGTTAGAGCCCCAATTTATGGCTCAGATAGAACTGTTTAATCATTTAACTGTGTGCAAACCAATGACTTAGTGTTAGATAGTAATATTAGTGATACTCGAAACCATTTAACTGTGTGCAAACATGATTGATATTAAATAGAATTATTTATGTTAGATTGCAGTACTTGAAATCATCTAACTGTGTGAAAACCAATGACTTGAATTGTTTGTGTTTGATAGCAATACTTGAAACCATTTAACTGTGTTCAAACACATTAGCTCTGGCTTGTTTCAAAAGTTACCTACTAACTATTCATTTACAAATCATATATACATTTTATATATATATATATATATATATATATATGAACAGGATTTGGCATTAAATAACCTGCAAGCATTAAAACCAACCAGCCAACCTCACTGTCAGTTTCACTCTGTTTTTGTCTCTCTCTTTCTCTCTATGTCTGTGTCTTTCTCTCTCTTTATCTCATTTTGTGTGTGAGTATGTGTCTGTTTTCTCTCTCTCTCTGTTCTTTCTGTCCCTTTCTCAGTCTATTTATAAGTATCTTCCTTGCTTCTCTTTTTCAATCTATTTCTATGTACTTTTCTGTGCCATATACCTGATTTCTTTTGCCTCAGTTATTTCTCAACTATCACCTGTGTCAGATTATGTCTACATGCCTATTGATCCCCATTGTCTGATTTTGTCTATCTTATTTTGTTCTTATTGATCACCTTTATCTGATTGGGTTTGATTTCTTTCCTATAGATCCTCATTGTCTAATATCTTTATTCTTTTCATCTTGTATTTCTAGTAAAGGATGCAAAATCAAATAAAAAATCGCAGTTTGATTTAATTAATAAATTATCTTTACTCAAAGCATTTATATGTGTGCAATATATATATATGGTTGAAGGATAAAATTGTCACCCTAGAAAAGACGACATGATGTAATATAATTGCAGAGGGATTTTGTTTTGTATATCTTGCCTTTCGGCTTAGTTAAGATGAGAACCTTTCAGCTCAGTGCATGGGTTAGTTAGGTGCAAACATTAATGCAGGTGTTCACATGCGCGCGGAGAGGATGTGTCATTCAGAGATGTCAAAATAAAAATCCCAGATAGAAATTAGGACCAGGGGATGTGAATGTCTTCATGCACCGGAAGCATGGGCTGAGGATTTTGGGTATTTAAGAAAAAGCAGTGAGTTGAGTTCCTGTCTCTAAATGAGAGAGTCGATATTCAGAGCTGGGCGAAGCCAGTCGAATTTGTGCACTACGGGCGCTGCGCATTGGTTGGGTTGAGAGCTGACGATGTAAAAGCAGTCAGCATAAAAAGATTGTGTCTCTCTCTCCCCCTGTCGAAAAACCTTTAAACTCAGAAAGGTGAATAAAAGTTTTGTACCTGAACCAAGTTCGTGTTTTCAGATTCTTATATATGTTTATGAACATTTTATGAACATTATGTCTATTTCACATATCTGTATCATGGGTATGTTACAATGATTCCATTTCCGTTTAATGAAAACCGGTTTACTTTTTCTGTTGCAGACCATCTACATGTTGGCCAGTTGTATACAAATCCCAAGAGCAATAGGAGCCTTCTATCATGTCTGAAAGTGACACAATGTTCAACGAGCGAGATTGGAGATGCGCTGCTGTACAACTCATGCTCTCTACTGATCCAAGTTAGGACAACAGGACCATTGTCAGCACCCTTAAAATGCAAATCTGGATTGCCACAAATAATAGGGACATGCCCAGGGTGATGAAAACAAAGTTTCCGGCTACAGTTATGGTCTTTGGTGTGGTTTCAAGTGAGAGCCACATCATGCCACCTCACATCTTCGAAATCAACTTGAAGGTCAACACCAAAGTGTACCTGGATGTGCTGAAGAGTGTGGTGATCCCCTGGTGCAATTAGGTGGCCGGTGGCAGACCCTGGGTGTGGCAGCAGGACTTGGCACTGGCCCACAAGTCCAAAGAGACCCAGGCTTGGCTTCAGAAGGAGTGCTACGACTATGTACCCTTCTCTCACTGGCCCCCTCCTCCCTCGTCATACCCTCCCACAACATCAAAGCCACTCTGATCGCCGCCATCTGCTGAGTATTTGCCAAGCTCCCGCTGGTGCTTGTGGAAAAGGCATGCTTCCAGTTCCAAATCTGTATTGAGGTGGTGATTGAGGCTGAAGGTGGCTACATTGAGTAGATGTCTGCTCTACTACATAATCGAGTTACCTGAATTGATTTTTTTGATAAAAGTTTTAAAATAAAGCTGTAGAGTTGTTTTCTTTAGGACGACAATTTTATCGTTCCACCCTATATATATATATATATATATATATATACACGTTTATAAACATGCACACACACACATATGCACTAGTCCAGCTGGCTGGGGCTGTAGAATACACTGACTGCATCTCTGCAGAGGGGTAAGACTCCTCCAATGAGTGTTCTGGATATATGACCCTAAACAATCTGATGGTGAGGTTTCAGTAATGCAGGAGCTTTGGGGAATGCAGAGTACCCCTTTATTTCCATCACTCCCAGGACCACTCTGGCTCAGAAGGTTAGCACCTGATAGAGTTAAATTGAATTAAACAATGTACTTATGCTTAACTGAATTGTTTGAAATAGAACTGTTTTTACATTTAACTATGTGTAACCAAAAATACTATGTACTTATGCTTAGCTGAATTGTTTAAAATTGAACTTTTTATTTATATATATAGAAATGGATTAGGTGTTAAATAACCTACAATGGTTGATATGCCATAAAGCTAAATCAAATACACTTGCACGACACACACATACATATGTATATGGAATGTCGGAAAAGTAACAGAACTAGTGTCTCAAACAATTTCAATTCAAAGCAACAAACTATATGGTTTTCCCTTCACAATTATCTCCCTTGAGTCTAATGCACTTTGTCAACTTTCTCTGTTTTGCTTATATGTAATGCAATGAGAATTCTTCTCAACTTCATGATTACAACATTCTTGGTGACATCTATACCTACAAAACAGGTCCCTTAGAGGATGGTGAAAAGAAAAAGTCACACAAAACAAAATCAGATCAATAGCTAGGTTATTCCAGTATACTGATGTTCCAGTTGGCCAGGAACTGCTGGATACTCAACACACCCAGTCCTCTTACTTTGGTGACAATTTATAAAACCAGATCCTTTTTCATATCCATCTGACTTGCAATCATTCAAGACATCAACTGAGGATCGTCATGCTCCACCTGCCTTGTCCTTTTGACATTGAGCGCTATCCTGCTTGTCGAGGGCCTACTGCTCCTGGAATCATCTTTCACCTCCTTGCAACCCTCTTTGAGCCTCTTGTGCCACTTAAAAACACATGTGCACAACATGGTGTTATCTCCATACACTTGCTGAAGCATTTCAAGTGCTTGTGACAGACTTTTCCCCAACTGTACCAAAAACTTCAGGTTTATTTTTTCCTCTGTGCTCATAGTTGAAGGACCTAAAGAAGCAGCTGTGTAAACAAAAGCACGCAAAAAAAGATACAATAGTTGCAGAAAGCTAAGATTACAGTTATATACTCTCAAGATATCTTGTTATACATATTTACCTGCTCGGGCGGGATATGACACAAGGTCAATTTTTAAGCAGAGTTTAACAGAGTTTTTTTTCTCTTAGACTAGTTGCCTCACCAAGGCTGAAGAACCTAGTCTGCCCTACTATTTACCCATAGCTGGAGGGAGAATAATTGGATTCATACCTTTTCCAAGGGTATTAATGCTATGTGAAATGTAATCAGTCTTGTCCAGGATTTGAACTTGTGTCGCCATGTCCATTTCCTACGACGATAACCATTACACCACGGGCACAAGATATCTTGTTATATGATAACACATTCCATGTATCTCTCTTTTGCCTATTGCTCACACAGCACACCTAGGCCCTTTAAATTTCAGACAGACCGTGTATATATTTATACACTTACATATTTATATATAGTCTTCAAAGACAGATATAGCCCTGCTGGTGAGCTTAGAAAATGCTAACTGTATTCTCTGCTGATGAGTAAGAACTCCACTCTTCCAAAAAAGATGGGGGTATCTTTGGTATGACACGAAAATGCATCTGTTGATGAGGCTTTAGTTTTGGAGATCTGGAATGTGTGGAGTATTCCTTTATTGCCATTACTCTCAGCTTCACTTTGTCTTGGAGTGATTGTATTTGTTATTGTCCTATCTATCAATCAAATAGAACTAGTGTACTGGGCATGACACTAAACTGCATCTGATGATGAGGCTTTAGTTTTGGAGATCTGGAATGTGTGGAGTATTCCTTCATTGCTATTACTGCTAAGTAGTACCTGTTTGCAATGATATTTAGAATGATTTTGAACAACATTCATTTGTATATAGTGTTTCCTAGTTTAAAACATCTATGAACTAAATGTAATTGCTTGGAAATTATTAGATAGGATTGCTTGAAACCATATAATTATGTAGAAATTATTTGTATTAGATTTGATTGTAAATCAATTCTAGTTGGTAGGGATAGTTAATTGAAGATTTATAATTGTTTGCTAATTATTGTTGTTATTATTAAAGGAAGTTTGTTGAAACCATCTGTGTGTTAATTATTTATATCAAGAAGAGTCATTTGAAGAGTCTCCATGGCGTAATGGTTAACGTGCTGAACAGCAACCTGGAAGTAAATGAGTTCAAACTCCAGTCATGCTATTATGTTCACTTTTGGACTAATACTCTTGGGAAAGTTATGGATTTTTTTACTCTCCTAGCATTGGGTTAAATAGTACAACTACTATTTTCCCTACAAGGATGGCTTTGGCTTTAAACAACCCATCAAGGTTGATATGCCATTAAACAAAGAAGCCAAATCAAACCATAGCCCAGTTGGTTGTAGCTATAGAATACACTGACTGCATCTCTACAGAGAGAGATAAGTCCCCCACCTTCCAACGAGTGTCCTGGATGTCTCTGTCAACAATATGATGCCGAACCTCCAGTAGAGCTTTGGAGAATGCAGAGTACTTCTTCATTGCCATTACTCCTAGGTCTACTCTGTCCAAGATTAGTAGCACCTGAAAGGGTCTTATCTACGGGTCAAATAGAACTGTTTGATATTTAAACTGAGTGCAAACAAATGACTTATGCTGAATTGAATATTAAGAAATAGAACTGTTTGATCATTTAACTGTGTGTAAACAAATGACTAATGTTTAATTGAATTGTGAGTGATACATTGTAATACTTGGAACCATTTAACTTTGTTGACTCATCTTAAATTGATTTGTTAAATAAAAGTAAAGTTGGCAACCTTCGTCGAGGGTGACCCAAAAGCTCCCTTTTCAATAACTACTACACTGAGGTGTAGGAGAAGGCTCTACTCCTTTTCCTGGATTGCTCCACTTTACCCTTAATCCTAACCTTTTAATGCTGAGTGCTAAGCAAAATGGCATCTAGTACCATTTTTGAGTCTTTAGTATGAATCAACCTGGGATTGAACCCCGGTCTCCCAGACTATTGGCGAACACTCTACTCATTAGGCCAATAGAACTGTTTAATTATTCAACCACATGTATCAACAAAATGTGTTTACAAATCCTATATTTAATATATATGTAAAAACATGATTTGGCATAGAATAACCAACAATGGTTGATATGCCATAAAACTAAATCAAACCAGTAGTCATTTGAAGCTATAATACTTTAAAAATTATTATCAAATAATAATAGTTACTTGAACTGATAATTTCTTACAAAAGAAACAAAGAATTACTGACTCAGCCATTAAATTAGCCAACAAGATTCGACATGCCGTAAAAATACACCAAAGATTTTAAGAATGTTTGGTCAGTGCATGAAGGCTCAAAGCACAAGAATCCTATTTTAAAACATTTTTGTCCAGCCCAAAGCATCAATTTTCAAAGACTATACTGTTATATTTGTGTACATTCTTTTTACACTCAATATGTCAAGATTCATTTTTTGTTTGAAAATCAACTTTAGTTTGTTCTGGTATACAGGCTTCAGATTTAGCTTACAATACCTGTGTTTTTCAATGGTTACCCAAGTTCTTGGATAAATTCTTTTAAATTGTATTTTAAAAAATATATTTTTAAATCAACCATGTTAAAAAAAAATGCCTTGAAGAAACAACTCCACCAAAAGTATAAATAGGAACATATAATGAATGTGATCCCCTAACCTCTTTGCATTAAATAACCCTAGATAGACTGACATGCCATTAAAATCAATGTCATTAAACCTCTCTTTCAATGTTGAAATTTACAGTTGTGATGAATATATATCTTGTATATTGGCCTGCAGGACATATTGACTTTTCTTTTATTATTTGAAAATTTTATCCGAATAATTTGAAGGAAATGTCAGTTTCTTTCAAGAGATTTTAGACCATTATTTTCTGTAGGATATCCATAAATAGTTTGGAAGAATTTTAAATGCTTTACAAAAATAGAAGTGAATAAAATTAAATTTTCATTCACTAAGATCTCTAATGCTACACAATTCATTCTAAGATGATTATTTTCTATTGGTTGAAATTTTTTTAAAGTACCAACCAACTATCTTATGAAGATATTTCTAAACTTCCATCTCATATGAATGTCACTACTGCTTTTTAACCCAACACTGAGGTCACTTTTGTTCTAATCTGAATAGTTTTAAAATTTATAGATATACCCAACCACTGTAGTATGAGCAAGATGTAACACAAGGTCAATTTTTAAGCAAAGTTGGTTTAAAATCATGGTTCTCCTTCCCTGTGACTGGTTGCCTAACCACAACTAAAGAGCCTAGTCTGCCTGACTATTTACCTATAGATGTGGGGTGGGGAGAACAAATAGATTCATGCCTTTCCAAAAGGCATTAACATAAAGTGAAATGCAAACACACTTCTCCATGATTTGAAGGTGCCCGTGGTGTAATGGTTATCGTCGCAGGATGTAGACACGAGGACACGAGTTCAAATTCTGGACGAGCCTGATTACATTTCACAATGCACTAATACCCTTGGGAAAGGTATGAATCCAATTATTCTCCCTCCAGCTATGGGTAAATAGTAGGGCAGACTAGGTTGTTCAGCCTTGGTGAGGCGACTAGTCTAGGAGAAGGAAAACTCTGAATTCAAACCTGTTAAACTCCGCTTAAAAATTGACCTTGTGTCATATCCTGCCTGAGCGGAGGGGTTGGTAAATAGGATGATTTGAAATCAGATCTTTGATTCCATTTCCACTGACAACAACCATGATATCAAGTATACATCCACCAGTTTTAAAATATAAAATAACGAGAGTTTGACAATTAAAAAAAACAATAAGACGAATGATAATTTGGTTAAAGTTGATTGTGTCTATATTTCCTCTGACAATTTCTGACAACTTAAGATTATTCTAACTACTGCTGCTTGGGCAATAAAGATAGTTTTAAAAAAGTGATAATAAAGAAAAAATATTTTCTATTTATTTTTATATAAAACAAAGAAGCTCTGTTAATCATTATTATCAATAATTTTGACTTGTATTATCCTTCATCTTCGTAATTATTGTTGCTCAATATCTCAAATCAATGGAGTTGCTTTTATGATACTGAGCAACAGGGCAGATTGGAAATGAAAATAGAAAAACAAGCTTCTGATGAAATTTGAACTCACATCCCCTTCTGCTATGGGGAGAAAAGGGGCATTGTTCTTATTATTTTAAACTCACATAGTGTGTATTACAACAACAACAACAAATACTATCATGAGAGATGGCATTATTGTGTGGTGACTTTTTATAGGCATTATTTGGATTTCTGTGATTGTTTCCATACTCCCATTTCTGAGTTGATGAAGCAAGTGGTATGTAGAATTAGTTTACCATATGACAGAGAGGGAAGTGAATTCACCAAGAGCTTTTATTTTTAATTCTTATTCTGTTTTTTCATTATAAATCTTTATTCTGGTTTCTGAATCCATTATATGCTGTCATTGAAGTGATGACTCAAGTGAATTGTGATAAAAAGCATAAAAAATTAGGAGGATGAAGAATAATACAAATTAGAATTATTAATTATGATGACAATGCTTTATCTAGGAAATTCAGATCACTAGAAATTTTCTTTCTTTCTCGTACATCTCCATCATTGCACTATGTCTGCATTGGCTCTCGATGTTCCAAAGTTTCTTGTATCAAAAGAATTTAGTCACTGTCACCACTTTTTGGTGTGATGATTAATAGTGGACCCATATTGGCAGTTGACAGTCATGATTCCTTGTAAATTATTTATGTTCACTTGGTCAAGCAGTAACCACCCCCTACAAAATTAGTGACAAAGTAAATTTTTGTTATTGTATGAGACATGTGAGTGTTGTAATCCCCACTTGTTTCTCTTGTCAAAGCCAAGTTAAAGTCAAATCATTGAAAATCTGCTATCAACCAAGTTACAAATGACAATCAAGAAAAAGATGATGGAAAAAAAATTATTATCCCAATCTGGTTTTGCTTTCATCGGCAAATAAGAAAATTTTATTTTATTTATTTTCATTTAAAACTTGAGTGCAACTTATTTCTTTCTCTTTTTCCCATCTTGATGATTCTTTCTCTTTTATCAAATGATGTGCTAAGCATTTCTTCTGAAATGAATGAAGTTTAAGTTTCGTGTCCTCTAATCCTGGAGGAGGGCCCAGAAACAATTTTACTCCTTTTTCAAAAGTTTGGGTCGACTGTACAAGAAAGAGGGTTTATAAAATAATATTGATATAAGTTATTGGCGACTGTAGTCGAGGGTAACCAAAAGGCTCCCTTTTCAATAGCTTCTACACTGAGATTTAGGTGAGGGTGCTACTCCTTTCCCTGGATTGCTCCACTTTACCCTTGATACATACCTTATATTGCTGAGTGTTAAGCAAAGGTATCAAGTACCATTTTTAAAGTCTTCGGTATGACACGACCTGGGATTGAACCTAGGTCTCCCGGACCACTGGCATTGTCTACATTTCTGAGATGGAGTTTGATAATTTTCCTCTCTTAGAATATTTGGACTATTGCCTTTATCTTCAATTTCATACTCACAATGTTTTAGCCGATATGTCCTTCAGCCTTCTTCAGATTATATAGGCATTTAGTTGAAAAGTGTTTCTGAGTGAAATCCTCTGGTGGTTGCGAGTTTAATCCCAACTACAGGTAAAAATATCAAGAAATACTTAAATACTATAGTTTAACACTTGTGTACCTGGTCATGGTTAATGGAATAAGAACAATCTACCCCCTATGGATTAGATAAAGGGTTCAGTTCTAAGTTCTGTCTAGGCTCCTGAATTCAACATAAAACACCTGAAGGACACATCACCTAAAACGATGGGAGTATAACAATACAGATAAAGACAACAGTCCAAATATTCTAAGTGACAAAAATACTGATATTATAACCTTTTTATTCTTATTCTATTATTTTATATTGATGAAATAATTGTTTAAATAGTCATAAAAACGTTATTAAAGATGCAAATCTTCCCATGACAATTTGAACTTCAAAGAGCTCCCCTGGTACCAAGTGGATTGAACAGCAGGATAAATATCCAGAGTTTTGTATCTCTTGGTCACTTGCTTCTTAATGGCTTTGGCTCAGTTTTCGGGCTAACCTAGGGTACCCCAGTCATATCTCACAATAACACCTGGCTTTGTTGATTTTAAATCACAGTGCAGTAGTACGGGTTCCATGGCAGTGCAGTTACTGTCTGATCTTGGAGCCTCTTGATATATATCTTCTTTTTTTTTTTTCTTTTTTTTTTTTCTTTTTTTTTTTAACTTGTAACTCATAAAAAGGCTGCTGTACAGCCACTTACCTCCCATCTCACAAAGCATCCAAGTAAGATGAACATGAGCTGCTGGGTACTGCTGAAGAAGTAAAGAAGAATTTATGAGCAATATTCACTTGGAGACACCTTCACAAGGATACACTAGTGTTGGCCGACCATTTCTAAGTGCCATCTAGAGGGCTTTACCAAGTGTGATAGCTGATGGGGAAGGATGGTGAGAGAGTCAATGGAATCTGTGCTATTAGCACCACTTGATGATCACTAGTGACAAGCTGTGTTTATTTAAATAGAAAATAATTGTTCAAATCTAGATTTGCTTTCATTGACAAATTAGTGAATTAAAAAAAAAATTTTTTTTCATGTTAGACTTAGGTACAACTTTTGTTTTTCTACCTCCACTTCTTCTATATCTTTTTTTCTCTTTTATTACCAGGGTGAGATATTCCTAATTTCTTGGTGAACTTCTCTGATCTCCTCCAGGCCTGGACCTGTGAATAATCTCTGATTATCTTGGTTTGCATTAAATTCCCAAGTTGCCATCTTAACACAAATCTTCATTGATTAATAAATTTACTTATATTTAGAAAAATAATTATTTGCTTGTAGCAATTTTTCTCTTTCATATAAATTTATTATATACTTACACCAGTAAGAAAATTTTCAATAAGCAACTTTGTACTAGGGGATACTGTAAAGTTCTTAGCCTAACTAAGAATAGAATGATGTTTTTTTCCTTTTTTTTTTTAATAATTTTTCTTGGGATTTATTCAGCCTTGTCAGTGGGGCTTAAAATACACTGACTGAAGAGATTCCCTCCCTGAAAAAAGAAAAAGAAAAAAGTGTTTTGAGTATAACATTGAATTGTATTTGTTGTTGAGACACCAATTCTGGATTGTAAAGGATCTCTTGATTTCCATTACTCCCAGGTCTACTCTGATTCAGAGTGGTAGTACCTGTTAGGATCCCATATATCAGTAAAATAAATCTGTTTGAAAATGATCTATATTTGATCGGAATATTTGTTATATCCTATCTATGAATATTTATGGGTATGTCCCATTCCTCATAAATATGTTGGACACTATTGTGAGGGGGGGGTAATATGTTGACCACAAGCAGTGGTTTACCTTCTTCATGCCACTAGTGAGAATTGTATTTTGTTTATGTTATAAAGATTTTCATTTCATTTCTTACCCCGTTTTGGTTATTTCTCATTCAGTAACCTTTTGTTAGGTTACAACAATTTGATATCATATAACCACGTGAAAAAAATCTCTTAAGAAGCTACATGAAAAATAGTGATTTAAGTGTACAATTTCCTAACCCTTAGGCACAAGATAACCCCAGACAAGTTGATATTCTCTTAAAACCAATCAGTCAATCAAACAACTCATTTCTCTAACTTCTAGGCATAAAATAACCCCAGGCAGGTTGGTACACAGTTAAAATCAACCAGTCAATCAATCATCTCCCTAACTTTTAGGCAAAAACTAACCCCAGACAGGTTGACATACTGTTAAAACCAATCAATCAACCCATTTTTTCCTAATTCTAATTTAATGATGGCCATACTGGATGAAACAACAACATAACTATTTTAAAACTCCACCAAATTGATTTTCACACCTTATTTATTATCCATTAAGTTGAATAATTCATTCATATATTTATTTAATCCCTGAACTGTAATTACGAGAAGTCTGGTTTCCAAAATGCATGTGGCCACTTGAGTTTCCATCTTGTACAAAATGGCGTCACTTAAATCCACTAACGGAAATATGATTGGCTAGATTGAATAAACTAATACAAGTGGTCAACATTGATTCGACAATGTTTGAGGTCAGTTGGATTCAACCCTTGCAGTGTCCATTGCAAGTATTGGCTAAGTGTATTTGTAATTACTTGGCAATCATGAGTTCAATTTCTTCATCAGACAGTTAGATAGCCAATGGGATTTGGCTCGATGGTGCTTTTTGGTTTCTCCTTATTAATATATCTCGTATAAAATCCACTGATTGTGACAGGACTCTTAAACCTTTGTGAATATGGTATTCTTGGAAGTGGATGGTACTCTGTTAACACAAATACTTTTTACCTGAAAATTATCATTTATTAAGCTTAGTTTTACACAAGACCAGAAGCATTGAGCCCCCTGTGAGAAACAAACTCATTTACAAGATTGTGTTAACCTAACTCTCTAACAACACAAAGTGCCTGATTATTATTTGAAGGTTGATAAAACACTTTAATACTTGGATCAGTCAAGAGTTTGACATAGCACACTGGACTTTGAGATGCTGAATTCACTTGATACTCCCTGAGTGCCACTTGTCGGATTTGCTTTGATTGCTTGAAGCATGACCTCGGAATCTACAGTTCTAAGCCTACCTGATTTTACCTTATTGCTGAGGTTCATCTGTGCAGCTTTGAAATCATACATTACGTGAAGAAGCAATGCACAAAGTGTAATTGTACCAACTACCTTACTACCAACTACTGTAGGTACCTTCTGTTGATTGAATTGTTTTGGGCATGTGAAATGCATGTCACAATCAAGCACATACCAAAATATTGTAAAACCTTTGATTCACCCTAGTATGTGTACATATGTGTGTGTGCGTATATGCATATATGAGTGTATATATTCACCCTAGTATGTGTACATACATACATATATGTGTGTGTGTGCATGCCTATATATGTATGAGTGTGTGTTTAAGTAAGTTGGCCTACTGTATTCGAGGACAATCAGAAGACTCCCTTTCAATAGCTACAACACCATGGTGTAGGAAAGGGTGCTACTCCTTGCCTTGGATTACTCACTTACTCTTGATCTGTACCATACAATGCTAAGTGTTAAGCAAGGAGTCTGTTGTATGACTCAACCTGGGATTGACCCCCAGTCTCCTGGACCAGTGGTGAACACTCTAACCATTATGCCAATGGGCTGTGTATGTATATATGCATATACATGAGTATATATTTGTGTTTATGCATATGTAAGTATGTATGTATATATATATATATATATGTGTGTGTATATATATATATATATATATATATATATATAATCACGTTGTGCTGCTAGCACAGATTTCCCTGACCCTCTCTTGTCACCTGTCTCTATCATCCATTGCTCCCAACAGGTCTTCCAGGCTACATTCCATATCAGCACAGAACTACTGTAGATGAGTGTGTATATATATATATATATATATATATACACACACACACACATTAATAAGCCATGCATTGAGCTCTCCTTTTGGATTATTCTGTTTAAGTCTATCTGCTGACTTAATTGATACGGTGTGTATCTGTGTGTGTGTGTGTGTATATATATATATATATATATATATATATATATATATATATGATAAAATACTCTAAGAATAATTTATCTTAGAATTAACTTTGAATGATTAAATACTAGTAATGGTTCAGTAATTGTCTTCGATTCAAAAAAGAAAAACATTCCACTACTCTTTTATGGTAATTATTACAATTAGATGAAAATTAGGAAAAAAAAAAGAAACTGATCCAATAATATAAATCAGGAAATAAAGCATTTTATAATTCTTTTTCAATGACACTTTAAGTGTTTCAAATGTTTAGAGGCAAAAAAGTTATAAACAATTACAAGAAAATCTTTAGTGAATCATATTTTTTTTTTTAAATGAAAGCAATTAAAATGCTATTAAGAAGTGTGTAAAGTTGTTTTATTTGGACATTCTTTGTGTTGGGTGTTATTTCCAGCATTCTTGTATCATATACTTCAGTTACATCTTCTGAAAAATATGCTAGAGGTAAGACTATTATGCTGTTAGGATCTTTGACGAATATAAATAATTTCTATCAATATAACTTATAGATAATAATTTGTAGTCATAATTATTAATCTCTCAGTGTAACAAAATTTAACAGATTCAAAAAGTTAATTATAGTAACTTTTATTTGCATTTTATTAAATTATTGGTGTTAAAGAACTATGATAAGAAGTAATTAATTAAACGGAAATAAGAAAAAAATCAAAAAATGAAACACATATACATCTACTTTTACTTTTATCAAATACTGTATGTACTGGCTTCACCCAAATTGCATTTTTCATTGAGAAGACTCATATAATTTCCTCACGGAAAGAAATTACTGTAAATTAAAGTCTACATATCAGAAGTTCAGATTTTTAAAGATGAATGTCTGCTTACAAGTTTAAAATATTTATTGAGTGTTCGCCAATAGCCTGGGAGACTGGGGTTCAATCCTAGGTCAAGTTATACCAAAGACTCAAAAATTGGTACTTGATACCTCCTTGCTTTACACTCAGCATTATAAGGTATGGATCTAGGGTGAAGTGGAGCAATCCAGGAAAGGAGTAGCGCTCTCCTCGGACACTTTAGTGTAGTAGCTATTGAAAAGGGAGCCTTCTGATCACCTTCAACTATGGTTGCCAACTAATACTACTAGGTTTCCCTAAAGTGCTGTGTTATCATCATGATATTGTGCTGCTTGCATGGATTTCCCTAACTCTCACTCGCCATCCATTTTTTCCAGCAAGTCTTCCACGTTACATCCTGTGTCCGTGAAGAGCTATTATAGATAAGTTCTAAGTGGTTATACTACACTTGCACATCCGTGTGAATGGGCCCATTGGAGAATGTCGCTTATGAATTCATCTTTGCTCCTCCAGCAGTGTCTTGTTTGTTTAATTTGGAAGGTCTTCGTGATGGGTGTTAGGTGGCTGTACAGCTGCTGTATTGTGGGATGTTGCTTAGTAAAATTTATTTGCTTGTTTGCTGTGTCTCCTTAGGCATTTCCCTTTTTTACCAACTTCGCACAGAATATATACAATCACCACTGTCATCGTGAAGTGATACTGATAGTACAAAGTTCCTTGACTCTCTTTCTCTCTCTCTCTCTCCATCTGTCTTATTATTTTTAGTTCCTGATAGATTGTCTAGACTGCATCTGGTGTCCACACAGAGTTGATGTAAGTCTTTGCTGGTCAACCAACACTGGTGTGTCCTTGTATTGGAGTTCACTGAACATCACCTATGCGTTTGTCCTTACTTTGCCAGCTATGCACAGAATGTCACTCATGGAAATCTGATCTCTGATAAAATAAAACAGGATTTCTTTCAAACTGTGGCCAAGTCGGTACTACTATATGGTTGCACCACCTGCACTCAAATGATAAAACGCTTGGAGAAAAAGCTGGATGGGAGCTACAACCAAATGCTATGTCCTATTTTGAACAAATCCTGGAAGCAGCACCCCACAAAATACCAACTGTACAACTACTTGGCTGCCATCTTACAAGCCATTTAAGTAAGACATATTCTATACTAATACACAGATTTAAAAAAAAATATTTCATCTGATAGTTCCTTAAAAAATGCGCTTAAATTTTTATTTATTTATTTATTTTATTTTATTTTATTTTATTATTTTGATAATTATTTCTGAATTCGTCCAATTCAATCTTAAAGATTTTCTATGCTATTGCAGTTTTTGATTTGATTTGTTTTGAAAATATATTACTCTGTTAACAAAAAAATGCAATTGGTTTATAAACTTGGTTTTTGAAATCTATCTTCGTAATAAATTTCCTGTTCGAGGAGAAATGTTTAAAAAAAAAATTGAAAAAATAATACATTATATTTGCTAAAAAAACGATATTTTATATTTTCTACTGAATAATTTTAATAGTGTAAGTCATGTGTTTCTTGGCTTCTTCGGAATATATGACATAAATATATTTATATACATCCATGCATTATATACTTCTTTATAAGTAAATCTTGTGTACTGATTGACCTTTCATTTATGGTAATGAAAACATTAATTGATGAAGTCAAGGGTTGCTTGTCATCCTTTCCATTATATTTTGATATTAATTAACCTTCCAAAATTCATTTATTGGTCAGTGCCAGGTTATTTTGCTGAAGAGTTTGGTTTTGAAAATTTGACCTATCTACCTAAATAAAATAAGATTTATTATTAAGTATTTTTATTGATTTTCAAGTCAGGATCAGTGCATATTTTTCGAGGAAAAAAAATTCCATGGGTATCTGTGTGTGCAAGTGTATATATATATATATATAGTCATTCACAGACAGACTGTTTCCTTGTATCACACCTCATTGGTGCAACTAGACACGCAAGATGCTTCAAGCTGGGATCAAAACCTGACTAACTTCATGTCAGCGTGATAACATAACCCCACAGTCATCAGCAGCCCCAATGTAAGCTAGGGAATTTGATGTATATGTAATGACTTCCTTTTGTTTACATTTTCCGCTATCAGACACTAAAATGCTCAATTTGTTTGAAAAGTTTTGCATTACATGAGTGGCAACCATTAATTCCTTTGCCAAAGTGCTCAACTCTTGATGGAGACCTATATATTCATTCTTGATATTTTATCTCTCTCTCTCTCTCTCTCTCTCTATATATATATATATATATATATATATATATATATCTTTTACATTAAGAAATATCCGCAACACCCCAAAAAATCAGTCAAAATATTTTTTTTTGCAAAAAATAATTTTATTAGTTACTGAAGAAGGTGAAATTCATTCATGTCATTGAGTATTTACATAAAAAGATCGTTTTCCTTATATTTCTGCCCTCACACGAACTTGCACAGATAGCTATCCACTATTCCACGTTGTATTACACAGTGGTGTTTATTCTGCATTTTGTAAAGATGCCAGAAAGATTCAATGGTTTGAATGTAGGCCTTTCCACCCCCCCCCGGTTCCCCCTCGGTTCAACAAAATTGGTTAACAGATGAGTGTAATCCATTCCCACCCTAATCCTTACAAATCGATGAAGCACGGCTCAAATAAGCTTAGGGAAAATAACTAAATCTCCAACTATCCAAAGATGATGAGAGCTACATTTCATGACTTTTACGACAAAGGCGTTGATTGTGAATAATTCCATTGGTTTGTAAAAAGTGAATTGCTGACTCCTTGTCATGAACACGACTTGAACGCGTAAGGAGATTCATCCCAACCAAAAATGTCCAAAATAAATCAAATGAAAAGTAAAGATGTGGTTGACCCAATTACTGACCGTTGGGGCTGGGTTTTTTTTTCCATTAGTGGTAGGGCTCGTTTATAAAAGACCCCCCCTCTTTTTTTAGGAAATCTTATTTGCATTGCTATCTACCTAAAATGTAGAGAATGTTTTTAGGCTCAGCCACATATCCAAACTTTCCTCTAATGGAACTGGAGTGCAAGGTTTCTTTTAGCCTAGGGTTTTTTAAGCAGATAAAGCAAAATATTGCCCTGTCAGCTAGAGCTGTTGAATATGCAAACTAAACGTCTGCTGAGAGATACCTCCACCCCAACGAGTACACTGGGTATTACATTAAACTATCTGATAGTGAGGCCCTACTCCTAGACCTTAGTACCTTTTAGGTTCCCATTTATGGGTCAAATAGAACTATTTAATCATTTACTATGCTTGTAAACATTTAACTATGTGCAAATAATTGATTAATCATCATCATGTCGTGCCGCCAGCACGGATATCCCTGACCCTCTCTCGCCACTTCTCCCTATCGTTCATCGCCTCTGGCAGGTCTTCAGGGCTACATCGTGTATCCTCACATAGCTGCTGTATGTATGTTCGAGCTGGTCGTCTTGCCCTTGCTTGGCCATATGTGGGCGTCCATAAGAGTACATCCCTTATGAGCTCATCCTTGCTTCTCCAGCAGTGTCCTGCATGTCTGGTTCGTCTAGCTTGATTATTAATAAATATGATAATTAGTATTTGATAGTAATACTTAAAAACCATTTAACTGTGTGCAAGTGAATGAATAAGGTGGAATAGAATTATCCGTGTTAGAGAACAATACTTGAAACCATTTTGTGTCCTGAGTATGACATCAAACTCAAAGACTGGAGCCTCACTATCAGATGCAGTTTAGAGAATGTGGAGTACCCTTTCATTACCATTACTCCGTAGTTGACTCCTACCTGGAGTGGAAGAACTTGTTATAGTCTCCATCTATGGGTCAAATAAAACTTTTTAATTTTTTTGCTAGAGATTATTATAATTATTAGAGATTTGAAACCATTCAGCTGTGTGCAAGTTGTTCGTATTAGACAGGAATGTAGAATGCCCCTTCATCGCCATTACTCCCCAGTCCACTCTGATCTGGAGTGGTAGTACCTGTTAGGGTTACATCTATAGGTCAAGTAGAACTATTTGGTCATTTACTTAGTGTTATGATTGCTAGTTGTTTGAAACCATAGAGCTGTGTGCAAATTATTTCTATTACATAGAAATACTTGATAAATAAAATTACTAGTGTTAACTAGTAATACTTGAAACCATTTAACTGCATGCAGAGAAATGATTGGTCTTCAACGGAATTATCAATATTAGATAGTAATACTCAAAACCATTGAACTGTATACAAAATATGAGCTTTGACTCGGTTAAAAATGTTACTGGCAAATGATTCACTTACAAATCATATATGTATCTAATATATAAAACAGGCTTTGGCATTAAATAACCCATAACATATGAACCCATATGCTATAAAACCTAACAAGACAAACATGAATGTCATCTCACTGCTCACTGAAACCAGTGATTATTTTTGGCCTGGTTTTTGTGTATTCATCTGGTTCCTATCATTAATTTCAGCATGTTTTATTACCTACTAAAACAAAAGAAATAGGTTAAAGGAGACCCAGTTGGGTAGTTACTAACGTGTTGCATTACAACATCATAGTAAGCAAGTTTGAACTCGAACTGTGCCATTCGGTTCACTTTCAGACTATTACCCTAGGAAAATTGTCCAGTTGGCTGGGGCTGTAGAATACACTAACTGCACCTCTGCAGAGGGGTAAGACGCCCCTAATGAGTGTCCTGGATATGATACTAAACAATCTGATGGTGAGGTTCCAGCAGTGCTGGAGCTTTGGGGGATGCGGAGTACCCTTTCATTGCCATTGCTCCCAGGTCCACTCTGGCCCGGAGTAGTAGCACCTGATAGAGCCCTATCTATGGGTTAAATAGAACTAACAGCATACTTATGCTAAACTGAATTGTTTGAGTAAACTGAATAGCTTGAAATAGAAATGTTTTTGACAATTAAACCGTTCTTACATTTAAACTGTGTGTTTATGCTTAACTGAATTATTTGAAATAGAACTGTTTTTTGACATTAAAACTGTATTTACACTTAACTGAATTGTTACATATAGCTGCTTGAATAGTTTGAAATAGAAATGTTTTTGACCATTAAACTGTGTACTTATGCTAAACTGAATTGTTTTAAATAGAACAGATTATTTACATAAAAATGGATTTGGCGTTAAATAACCTACAAAGGTTGATATGCTATAAAACCCAACAAACCAAACCTTTGGAAAAGGTATGTACTTTCTTATCTTCACAGTTACGTGTTCAATATCACTCTATTTTCCTTCTACAAGGATTGTTTTGGCATTAAATGACCCACAAAGATTGACTGTCATTAAACAAAGAAACCAAACCAATGGAATGTAATTGAATAGCTCTTAACATTAAAATTGTAAATCTGAATAAGACTTCACAGCTTTCCAGGAAAGATGGAAATATTTGTCAAATCTCATCTTGTTCTAGTCTTATTAAATAAAGGAAACTTTGTTAAAGGAAGTTAAATATCTTCAAATTATCGTTTCATTAGACATGTCCTCAGGTTTTTTGAATCAGTTCAAAGTCTATAGACACAATATTTATTTATTTTTCATCACCAGTTGTTGAAAATAAGAGTTTATATGATAAACGCTTCATTTAACTACTAACATACTCCCAGTCAAAAATGATAGGATTATGTATATATGAATCAATACTTTTGCTGAGGATAATAAGTCTTGTATTTGTTTGTTCTACCTTAGATCAAAGTATTGCTCCCGATCTTCAGACTGAAATTAAAGTAGAGTATCTAGTTTTTTGTCCACCCCCCATCGCCCCCAGCAACAACTCAAATTACTTAGATATATAAAGTTTTATAAATTATTTGTATTAAGTAGGAATTGCAAATTATTATTGATAAATGGGAAGTTACCTGAAACCATATTCAAATTATATCAAGAATAGTCTCCCAGCTACTGTTCTTCTAGGAGAATGGCTTTGGCATTAAATAACCTACAAAGGTTGATATGCCATTAAACAAAAGAAACCAAACCAAACCTAAATTAATGGGGGCGTCCTCCTGGTTAAAGCGATGGACTGCGGAAACGTAGTAAGCAAGTTCGTACTTCAGTTGCGCTATTACATTTACTTTTGCGCATATACCCTTGGGAAAGGTATGAATCCCCTTATCCTCCCAGCTATGGGTTAAATAGCACCATTACTGTTCTTCTAGGAGAATGGCTTTGGCATTAAATAACAAAGAAACCAATCAAGAATAGTCATAGGTGAGAGTTTCCATGTTGAAGTGTTTAACGTGCTGAACTACAGCATTGTTGTTAGTAAGTAGAAACCGGTTACAAGATGGATGGGTTCCTTAATAAATTCAACCTATTTAAAAGGCCCCGGGTTGACTTCAAAGGAACCCATCCATCTTGTAACCGGTTTCTATTAACAGTAATAGACAAATATTCTCACTTCCCTTTTGCCTTTGCTTGATAGGTTTTCGAAAACAGTTATCAAATGCCTCACTCTTTGTCATCTTCGGTACGCCTATGTGTGTGCTTGTGAAAACCCTACATGGGCACAGAATTTCAACTAGAGGTACCTCTCTATATAACCCCAAAGTAATGGACAGTTTGAGAAGTATAAAATGGCATTGTGGAGAGCAATAACTGTTGCCCTTAAAACACAACACAGCAAGCCTTACATTCAGTTTGCAAACTACTTTCAACAGCCTCAAATGCTACTCCTCCTGATTGACTATTCAACTATCCTCGCCGATCCTCGAGTGGTTGTTCTGTTCCAACATGGCTACCAACACCAGGAAAGGTTCTTTTGAAACGACATGTCAGACACTCAAATTAGGACCCTATTGTGGCGGAGGCAGAAATTATAGACGCTAATCCTCGTTATATGCACATTCGTCTTCAAAACGGCAAGGAAACAACGGTATCCTGCTCGCAGCGCCATGTTGAAATAAGAAACACACTTGTAGTCAGTAGCTAGGCTAAGAGCAACGTCTTTAGCAAGGCTAAAACTAAAGTAAATCAGTCCTCAATGAAAGAGCTATTTATGGCACATTGGGAGATTCCAATGTGCACACATTGGCCGGTCCATTCCTTGGATTGTGATTGGCTAGAACATCTGATTGGCTATGTCTGTTCATAAATACCAACCCTGTCAGTAAGCATTAGTCTTGACTATGCTGGACCTCAGGTAAGTGTTGCTTGTTATAATTGTCACTGTTATTGTTGTTGTACATTGTTGCATTCTACACAGTTCAATTATGTTCACTTTTGAACTAACCCTCTTGGGAAAGGCATGAGCCCCCTCATCCCTACAGCAACAAAATCCATGGTTTTAGGTATTCCTGATCTTACCCGATCATCCAAGTTCTTGTATTTTGAGCAACATTTCTTGAACCATCACCATACTGTGATCAACTGTACCTTCACCTTTCATACTGCAAATCTTTTTGGTGGGTTCCACAGAATTATGGCCATGTTCAAACTCAGAAAGTTTTCTAATTTGACTGTCAAACATTCATTTGTGCAGACATGACAGAGTGAAGCAATGCAGAATTTGTTAGTGCATTAACTAGTAAACATACCACCAACCCCAATTGGAATCGATTTGATTGTGTGATATATACGTATCACAAACTAGAATTTGCCAAAATGTTAAAAATTTTTGTCCCACCCTAATATATAATGAACTATGTGTTTTGTTTTTTTATTTAGGTTTTTTTTTTTGCTTATCTCCCTCTAATTTCTGTTCAGATGAGAGTTTAGAATCTGTGTTTACTGACAAGGATAAAGTGTTACTCTCTAGCATCTGAGAGTGATATATTTAACCATGAAAAGTAAATAAATTACCAAAAAGAAAAAAAATTAAGATAATCTTCTTGTTTTGCACCCTGTCTCTGGTGGAAGGATTGGAGAAATACAAGTCATTATCAAGGTGCATGCCAACCACATCGATTCCCTTGACCCTATTTTGCCATCTGTCATTGGTTTATTGGTCTTAACAAATCCTTGAATCTGCACAAAGCTGATGAGAGTAAATTTTTGCCATTTGGCCAACCCTGGTGTGTCCATGTGTTGGAGTCCATGAGAGAATGTCACTTATAAGTTAGTCCTTACTTCACCAACAGTGCCCAGCATGTCTTGCTCATATTACTTGAATGGTTTGTGTGATGGGAGGTAAATGGCCATACAATTGCTGTTTTGTAGGGTGTTGCTTCCAGAGTTTGTTCTAAATAAAACACAGCATCTTTATGAATGTATATTCATTTTGAGTATTTAGATTAAATCTAAATTAGTAAATAAAAAATATTTGGAATATTAAATGTTATACTCTTTGAAAAAATGACTGCTTTTATGTTCATATTTTACCCTATAATTTTAAGTAATAACTGTGATGTCCATGTGTACTGATAATACAATTTGCTCCTCAGCAGACATGTTGAGGAGCAAAACTTTGACCCAAAGCAGTGTACAAATATGACTTCCTGATTCTCAGCAGAAATGCTGTAAATATATTTTTCATGTGTATTATCTTAGTTATATCGTCAGTGACTGCAGCAGATCAGCCCAGAATGAATATGAGTCAAAAGAAGAAGGCCTGACTTAGTGTGGAAGACGATCTGCTGGGATCTAAACAAACTCTTGAGGTTTGACTATATATTTCAGTAACCTATTTACAAATCAGTATCTGTCTTAGATAAGGAAATTGCTCCCTGGATTTGTTCAAAACAGCACATATCATTCTTGTGTAATTTCCATCTAGCTTTTTCTATGTGTTTTGTTGGCAGCCCATATAGTGCATCCTTACGGTAGTGCTGGCACAGCCTCAAATTTAAGACAGGTTGTCGATCATATGGAAATCTGATCTCTCGGATAAAATGAAACAAGATATATTGTGATAGTTCTGGCAAGAAGAAAGGCAAAGCAAAACTGATATGGGAGAGCTGAGCAAGTTGTAATGCAGTCTACTCATGTTGGTAATCCTGTTCAGGGCTTCTTTCCCTTTTCGGTGGCAAGACTGAAGCCAATGTGTCACTCTTCCTTCTGTCTCTAAATATTGTCTCTCTTTTAATCTATACATTCCTTCTTTCCTTTGTATGTATGTTTCTCTTTTTATGCTAATTACAAATCACTCCTCCAACTGACGAATTTGAAAATGCTTTTTCCAAATCGCATATGGTGGACCAAATATGCTAGACATTGCAGTCTCTTTGCTATCTATGAGTCAAGATTTTGTCAAATGTATGATTAATATTAACCAAATAGTTTGCTGTATTAATAAATAAAGAATGCTCAATATCAGTGATAAAGCATATTAGTCTAAGTTAGGATAGCATAGACACAGAGTCAATGGTGCTTGGTGACTGTCAGTTTCTTGCTTATGTAATTATCATCTTAGTTTGATGATTGCATTGGTGAGAAACTGACAGTCACCAAGTATCCTTGATTTTGTATCTTCGTTATCCTAGTTCATATATATATATATATATATATATATACACTCTTTTTATTCCTTCAGGATCTGCAGTGAATTTTAAGAACAATTATATTAATTAAGTAATTTTTGTTGACATTTACATTGTTGGACATATCCAAAAATACAAATTAAGTTGTCTAATTATAATTCCAGGCAACAATTGCAAGGAAATTTAAATGATTCAGCTAATAAGAAATTTCTTCATATTTTGTTGCTTTTTGGGTTTTTTTTTGTTTTTCCTCCAATTAAATAAAAACCTTTTAGCGTAATTTGTGTTGGAATATAAAGTTTTAAGTGACTTTTAAATTGGTTGATTTATTGCTCCAGGATTTATTTATCTATTTTTTTGTTCTTTCTAAAATGTTTTCTGTTTATTTTGGCTAAAGGATGTTTTGTGGCAAAAAGCAACAAACTTTGTGATAAATGCTCTGTTTATTTCAAAACACATCATTCTTACCTATGTCTGGAAATTAGTGCTCAATCCTGTGCTATTTTTATAGCTTAATGGGTGGTCCTTAAAAATACACTGGCTTGAAAAAAAAATGTATGAATTTCAAGGGAGATAATTAATAAATGACTTCTTGGATCTAGAAAAAGATTTTTGATTTGGACTTTTCAATAACACCGTCACTGCTACTACAACAACAAAATCTTCTTACTGTTGATTTTTATCATATCACTCTGGGTTGATGCACCATTTATTACCATTATTTTCTTAGTAATTTTACTGCAAAATATGGAATAATTTTTCAAAAGTGTTTTTCTTTAGCCTGATTCATCCAGTTTTTGAAAAAAGCATGATAAATCTAAATTTTCATGATTCTATTATTCAAGCACTTTTTAAAATTAAAATTCGGCCAAATATGAGTGAACAAGAAAAGAAACAACAAAGAATCTATGATTTGCTTAATGCTGAAATCAAGTCAAAGTTTCTTTGTTTACCATATACAAAGAAAAAATTTTTCCCAAAAAAGAGCTTTTTAAGAAAAAGGAGGAGTGGAGGATAGAACAAAAAAAAAACAAAAGAAGGCTTTTTAACGGCTCAGTCTTCAGTGATTAAGAAGGACCCCACTACGTCAATAAGAAAGCACGCTAATGAATTGAAAGTCCACAAGGAAACTTTGAAACAAGATTTAAGCCCTGACCATTGCCCCCTTGATTACGCTATATGGGGTGTTTTAGAAAACAAAACAAATGCAACTTCCCATCCAAATATTGGTTTGCTTAAGACTGCTATTGAGGAGGAATAGAATAAAATGTCTGAAGAATTTATTTTAAAGGCATGCAAATCATTTCTAAGGCATGTTGATACAATAATTAAAAAAAAAAAATGGTGGCCATATTGAGTAAATTTACTGTTTTGTATCTTTCTTCTTATTTTGTTGTTCATTTTTAAGAATTAAAATTTAAGCATGTTTTATAATAGTCACTTATTATTATACTAGAATATTCCTAATTTTGCTTCCACACTCTGTACTACATGTGGTTACACCAGTTTTAGCCAACAAACAAAACTTTGCATTCATCAACCCAGTGCAGACACTGGAGGCCGTCTATAGGACCTACTTTGTGCATCAACCAATGAGAGGGAGAGTCAAAAGAATCTGTGCTGTTGGCATGCCTTGATGAAGCTAAGTAAATGTTTTATGATAGTCGTTTATTATTATACTTGAATATTCCAAATTTTGTTTCGGCACCCTCTCTGTGTGTGTATATATATATATACACATATATATATATATATATATATATATATATATATATAAATATGTAAATATATATATATATACACACACATATATATATATATATATATAAATATGTAAATATATATATATATATATAATCATCATGTCGTGCGGCCAGCACTGATATCCCAGACCCTCTCTCGCCACTTCTCCTTATTATTCATCGCCTCTGGCAGGTCTTCAGGGTTACATCCTGTGTCCTCACATAGCTGCTGTATGTAAGTTCGAGCTGGTCGTCCTGTGGCAGGTTTTATAATATGCTCTATCTCGTCCCATCTCATTTTAAAATATGGTTACACTGTGGACCAGTGCACACCGTACATTTACTGTTGAAACATTTTTTTCAGATTGATGAATCTTTAATTTCTCCAAAGAAAGCTTTTCATACGCATTTTATGTTATGAAAGAAGGAAGCGCATCATTCTTTAATAATGTGAAATGATCCTCTTCCAGATAGAAAATTGATACTGCTATGGGTTGAAGACTGTCTCCAGAACTACATCATTCCAATATAACATTGGCCCACTTGGCTGGAGGTGCTGTAGAATACACCAACTGCACTTGACAGGGTCCTATCTATGGGTCAAATTGATGTGTTTGACATTGTAACAGTAAAAAATTGGCCCAGTTGGTTGGGCTGGAGAATACCTTGTCTGCATCTCAGCAAAGAGGTAAGACTCCCCCAACGAGTATCCTTGATATGACACTGAACAATCTGATGGTGAGGCTTCAGTAATGCTGGAGCTTTCAGGAATGTGGAGTACCCCTTCATTGCCATTCCTTCCAGGTCCACTCTGGCCAGGTGTAGTAGCACCTGATAGGGTCCTATCTGTGAGTTAAATATGACTAAACTATGTACTTACACTAAACTGAATTGTTTGAAATGACTGTTTTTACATTTAACTGTGTGTAAACAAATGATTTATGTTTCATTAACTGTCTGTAAAAAAAAACAACTTATGCTTAACTGAATTGTTCAAAATAAAACTGTTTGATCATTGTGGACTGTCTGTAAAACCATTCAATTGTATTAAAAAATGAGCTCAGGTTTGTTTAAAAGTTTTATCAACAAAATGTATTTAAAAATCATATTCAGAATAGATGGATAAAAAGGATTTGGCATTGAATGACCTACAATGGTTGATAGGTCATAAAATAAAACTGGACCAAATTGATATAACATGAAATAAGCTAAAAAAAATTCTTTGTACTAATTACAGATTCACCAATCTTAAAAAAATGTTTCAACAGCAAACGCAGTGTACACTATTGCAAGTCATGATTGTATCTAAAAAAAAGAATAGATAAATAAATGGTTAGATATTAGCTTGATGGAGCTACCATTACCACTTGCCTAAGTTCATTTGCATCACACGAGTGACAGCTGAAAATGTGGAAGGTATATCTGCTGTACTCATATATATATATATATATATGAGTGCAGCAGATATATATATTTTAAGGTTTTCAACATCTAGCTTATTAACAGAAAAAAAACCCTTATATGTTAATGCCTAACGTAGTGTCTTTTTACCAAATTAGATTTTATCTTGAAAATTTTACTTGGCAAATGTAGAAGTTTTTTTTATTCAGTCTGACAAGGATTAAAGCCTGTCTTGAGGTTATTGTTTGACATGCAAGACAAAGAATTTTTTTTTTCTCAAAAAATTAAACAAAAGCAAAAAAGGTCCTGCTGAGGGCTAAGACCTCCCACAAAAACATTAGTCCTGGATAGGACACTAAATTGCATTTAATTTTGAGGCTTCAGTTCTGGTCACCTGTTAAAAATGTTTTAGTATTAGATCGGAATACTTGATACTATATAACTGTAAGTTATTTGAATCAATAATAGTTACTTAAGGCTATAATTGTTTACTAAGGACTATTATTATTATCATCATCATTAGCGAGTTGACACCTATAACTCCAACCCAGTCCGCTGGTGCTATAGAATACACTGACTACATCTCTGCGGAAGGGTATGACCCACCCCAACAACTGTCTTTGATATGACATTAAACCGTCTGATGGTAGGGATCCAGTTCAGGAACTTTGGGGAATGTGCAGTACCTCTTGATTGCTATTACTCCCAGGTCCACCCTAACCTGGATTGGTAGTACCTATTTATGAGTCAAATAGAACTGTTTAATCATTTGACTGTGCAAACAAATGACTGATGTTGAATTAAATTGTTAGTGTTGCACTACAATATTTGAAACCATTAAACTGTGTGCAAATAAAACAATTAAAGTTAGATAGCAATACTTGAAACCATTTTACTGTTTGTAAACAAATGAGCTATGGCTAGTTTAAAAAATATATAAACAGGATTTGGTATTAAATAATCTACAAGGGTTGATATGCCATAAAAAGCAAGCAAGCAACCATGTAACTGGAAACAAATGATTATTGATAGAAATAATTACTTGTAGCCCTAATTTTACATAAATTATTAGTATTAAGTTTGATTTGGTTTCTTTGTTTAATGGCATATCATCCTTCTTGTGTTAGTAAATGTCAAATCAATCCTTATAAAAGAACAGTAGGGATACTATTTTTACCCATAGCTGGAAGTGGACTATAAGGGGGTTCTTACCTTTTCTTAAGCCTATTAGTCCAAAAGTGAACTTGCTTACAATAATATTGTAGTTCAGCACATTTAACCCTATGCCACAATGACTATCCCTCTACTAACATTGAATAGAAATTATTTACATTTTTCGGACTATTGTCCTCATCTTTGTTGCCATATTTATCACTACATTTCAGCCGTTGTACACTCCGGCCTTCTTCATGTGATTGAAATGTCGATCTTAACCCTTTATTTTGCTTACTGGGGTAGACTGTTCTAGTTTCACGATGTCAGTTATCAATTTCCACTGCCTTCACTAGGTATTGAACTCACACTCTTTGGGTATGTTACTGGATCTAACCAACACTTTTATCCACTGTACCATGTGTCCTTGAGGACATCAGTGTATGAATTTCTGGTTGTTATAAACATAATGTCTTCAGCAACCATTTTTACCAGTGCTCATATTGCAATTTTGCTGTTATCATTGCATGTTTTTTTTTTTTTTTTTTACCAGAGCTCATATTGCAATTTTGTTGTTATTATTGCTTTTCTATGGCACTCCTTATTACTGGTTCCCATATTGTATTAATTTCTATGCTTGGTTGGCTCAGGAGATTTTTGTGGCCTCACATATGTGCTGATTCTTTAAGTTTATGAATTTTCCAATGGTGTTCCTTGTCTATGAAGAAGGCTGGAGCATACAACGGCTGAAACGTTGTGATAGACATGGCGACAAAGATGAGGACTATAGTCTGAAAAATGTAAATAATACCTCATCTCAGAAATATAGACAGATATTAAATAGAAATGTTTGAAAACATACAACTATTTTCCAATTCGGGACATTGGCCCAGCGGTTAGAGTGTTCGCCAATGGCCCGGGAGACCTGGGTTCAATCCCAGGTCGAGTCATACCAAAGACTTTAAAAATGGTACTTGATACCACCTTGCTTAACACTCAGCATTATAAGGTACGGTTCAAGGGTAAAGTGGAGCAATCCTGGGAATGGAGTAGCGCCCTCCCCTACACCTTGGTGTAGTAGCTATCGAAAAGGGAGCCTTCGGGTCACCCTCGACTATGGTCGCTAACTTTACTTTACTTACTTTATATCAAATGTTCTTAAGAAAGAACAGTGAAAAAATGTAATGATAAATGTGCAATGTATATGATTCCCAAACCTCTAGGAATAAAATGACTCTAGATGAGTTGCTGTGCCATTAAAAGAAAAAAAAAGATGTATTTTTTGATTACCTTATCATCCTTGCTAAATTGATGAATGAAAAAACTCAAAAAACTTTCTCACAAAAAAATCAAATAGAATAAAAATGTACAAATATTCATGCTTCCTTAGCCTATAGGCATAAAATGAATCTAGATGGGTTGACATGCCATTAAAAAAAATGAAAGGTGTCTTTCCTGATTGCATTATCTTCCTTACTGAATAGATAGAACTGATGAATGAAAAGCTCAAATGTTCCCGCACCAAAAAAAAAAAAATTTCTGTAAAGATAAGAATTAACGAGGAAGACAAAAAAGTCTAGATATTTATGGTATGTGAAAAATAGAAATAGTTTCCTCAAACTCTGTAGATGATAGATAATGACGGCCACAAAGCAGAGTGAGAGAAGAAAGGTGAAAATATTAGTTAGTTTAATAAATGTATTCTTCAAGAATAATTCTGGTTAATAAGAAGAAAACTGACTCCATATAGTATTTTATTTTTCTTTAAAATCATCTTGTCACATGGGAAATTATGTAAGTAAAGCAACTGAAGATGAAATATAACAGGTTGGGCAGAAGTAATGGTGCTTGGGTTGTCAATAACATCAGGGGATAAAAAATTATTTTAAAAAAGCAAAAATTGTGTACCACTACTTTTGCTCCTAAATCTATATAAAGATTCATCAATATAGGGATGATAGGCCAATTTTCTCTCTTAAAAACTATCACATATATATATATATATATATATATATATATATGTGTGTGTGTGTGTGTGTGTGTGTGTGTGTGTGTAATATAATGGCCGAGGGATTTCATTTTATATGTCTTGCCTTTGGGTTTTGTTAGGCTAAGAACCTTTCGGCTCAGCACATGGGTTAGTTAGGTACAAACTTGAGCACAGGTGTTGACGCGCATGTGGGGAAGATGTGTCGTTCACAAAAGTCAAAATAAAAATCCCAGCGAGATGATGTGACCAGGGATGTGAATGATGTCATGCGCTGGAAGCCTGCGTAGAGGATTTTGGGAGATTTGAAAAAGTCAATAGTTGAGAACTAGACTCCGAACAGGAAGGGTCGACTTTCGGGGGTAGCTGAGGCCAGACGAATTCGTGCGCTATGGGCGCCGCACGTGATGGGGGGGGGGCAGATGGAAAGTCATCATAGAAAGATTGTTCATCTTTTTTTCCTTATATCGAAACCTTTAACGAAGTTGTTATGAAGTTGTTATGTGTTTTTCGTGTTTTGGGATTCCTATGTTCTATGTATATAGGTTATGAACATTCTATGTACGTTTCGCATATCCGGATATCTGGCTATGTTACATATATATATATATATATATATATATATATATATATATATGGTGTTTGAAAGGTAACTTTGTGTTTTAGAATTCTTATAAAATAAAACAAAATTTCTTCCAGGCTGTGGTTGCGTCAGTTCTACTGTACGGATGCACCACATGTATGCTGATGAAAAGTATAGAAAAAAATCCTAGATGGGAACTGCACAAAAATACTTCGAGCTATATTAAATAAATCATGGGAGTAACATCCCACAAAACAACAGTTGTACAGCCACTTGCCTCCTATCTCTAAAACCATCCAAATAAGATGAACAATGAATGTGGGACACTGTTGGAGAAGTAAGGACTAACTCATAATAGATGTTTTCCTATGGACCCCTTCACATGAACGTGCCAGTGTTGGCCAACCAACAAGAACTTACCTACAACAGCTCAGTATGGACACAGGATGCGGTCTAGAAGACCTGCCAAGACCAATGGATGATAGGGACAAATGGTGAGAGAGTCAGGAAAATCCATGCTAGTTTTGCTAGCTTGATGATCATGATGATAATTTATTTCTTAACTGTATTACACGATATAGATGAATTATATTTCAAAATAGTTACTTTACAATCACTCTGAATATTTGTTGTAAATCTGAAATTACAGATGAATCCTTAATATTAGATGCAGTTTAGTGACCTACTGAAGAAACACATTTTTGTGTGTCGGTGTTTGTGAACTGCAAGAAAACATGGAAAAAAGGTTTGATTGAAAAATGGATTTAATCAAATGAGGTACGGTGATTAACAAAACATTACAGACATGGTCAGTATAGAAAGTGTTCAATTACTGTTCTGACTGACACAATTCATTTATAAAAAAAACTTGGCGACCATAGTCGAGAGTGACCTGAAGGCTCCCTTTTCAATAGCCACTACACTGAGGTGTAGGAGAAGATGCTACTCCATTCCCTGGATTGCTCCACTTTACCCTTACTTTTAACTGAGTGTTAAGCAAGGCGGCATCAAGTACCATTTTTTTTGTGTCTTTGGTATGACTCGACCTGGGATTGAACCCTGGACTCCCAGACCATTAGCAAACTCTCTACTCATTAGGCCAATGACCCGGTTAATTCAACTTTAATTCATTTAAAATGGATCTTATCTGTTAAATTTTACTTGATATTTTGTGTGTGTGTGTGTGTGTGTAAATACACAGGGTGATCCCAAAATAAGTATACAGTGGTATTGTGTATTATTTTACGCAAAATAAATGTATATACTTATGTTATCAAAATCACTGCACGTTCTTTTGGTTCATCCGATATGTGTGTGTGTGTGCGTGTGTGTGTGCTGATGCTTTGGTAGGATGGTGATAGAATACAAAACTGAATCATCAAACAACCCACACAGATGATTTGTTTATAATGTTGAAGGCTTCTGTGGGGCTTGCCGGACTTTTTAAAAGTTTTGGGAGCAAGTGGTGGTGTGAATATATGTTGCAAACCAAATGAACAACACTCCTCATTTTATATCATATTGGAGTTGAATTCTTTGAATTTTTTATTTTGAGAGACTTCAGAATTTCAAAAACACTCACCAATAGCCACTTTCATGATCACCATATCTTAGATTCAGGAACAAGCTAAAAACAGTCTGTATATATATGTTGATACCTTTGAGCAAGTTTCTTCAATTCACGAAGTTTGGAGGCAAAATGCTTCAAAACCATCAAGAACTTCGACCAAACCATCTCCAGTACCTCAAAGTATTGAGGAAGAAAGTAAAAACTAGATTGGTCATGCCAGCTACTTTATCTGATAACTCTCTTGCCTGCACTATCTGCAGACTTGGATGCAAGTCTGTTGGCTGGTGTGAAATATCATGTGAGACACAGGGATAAGAACTGATAAGAGCTTTTTGACCTTCATACATTGAAACTGATTGGAAAATTCGTTTTATATATACATATATGTGTATATATATATATATATATATTGTTGGAAGTACTATTAAGCTACAGAAGATCAAAAACCTGAACAAGGCTGAGAAGAGTATGAACCCAATTATTTTCTCTCTAGCAATTTGTGACTAGTAAGACTAAGATGAGGAAAATTCTGAGTTCAAACCAGTTGTAGACCTGAAGAAGGGTGGGCTCTACCAGGCTGTTCTTGCCCAAGACTGGCTACATAAGTGCCCTCCCCTCCGACCCCATAACCAAACCAAGTTATAGGATCAATCTCTAAGTCTCTTAATATGTAATAATTTTGGTAGTAAACACTAACAATACCTTAAAAGTATATTATCTTAAAGACAGCTAAATTATTAGTTAAGATGAGTTCAAAGAATTTACTTTAAAAACTACTTGCTGTTTATGAAGTTTCATACAGCCATTGTTACAACCTCCTGAGACCTTGTGTGTGCGTATATATATATATATATATATATATGCTATTGAAATTGAAACTATTTACTTAGAAAGAAACAATGAATGAAACTTTAATTTTCCTCAAAATAGTCTCTCTGGCATTCAACACATTTATTCCATCAACTTTTTCCTTGGCCAAAGCACTTTGTTTTGACTTTCTCATTCCTTTGTAGTATGACATTCTTAATTTTCTGAAGATGATGTAAATAATTTTTGGAATATTGATAATGACTATTGATGTTTCTTGTTTGGTACTTGATATTTAGATTTATTTTTCAAGCCAATATTAAATGTCTTGATGATGATGTGAATTAACCTTGAAATATTAACTGAGCAGACTTGTTATTGTTTTTTCAATTGATCATCAAAATATGATAAATGGAAGTGACTTATTCAGCTAATACTAAAGCTCTTCTGAAACTTCTCTTTTGCTATTTCTTTAATTTCTGTCATATCCTCAAATCATACCAGTGAGATAAATTTTTAGTTTAGGAAATAAAATATTTGCACAGAACTTGGAGGATTGATGATTATGGAGAGTGTTACACTTTCACAATCCTGTATCTTACCAAAAATTGATATTTAGCCATTACTTTATTACATAAGTCACTTGGCTATGCACACATCTTCATTTCAGCTCATACTTATTTTTCTGAAGATGATGTAAATAATCCTTGAAATATCAACAATGATTACCTTTGTCATATTTATGTTTGGTAGATATGTTGTATACTCAACACAATGAAGATGAGCGACACAATTCTTAGAAAAATATACCTCTCACTTTATTTGAAAGGGTTGTGTGTGAGAGGGAGTTGGAGACCGAACAGAACTGCAGCATATTGACCCTCACTCTATTGGCCATAACCGCGTTCCTTTCCCATTTTCCTGAGCTACTCAACCGGGGGCCTGGGGGCCCACTCTGCTGGATGCTGGCTTTCTCTACCGCATCTTGTCACCAACGGTTTTGGTCTCCAAACTAACTGACTTCCTGTCTTCACCGAGTTATATAATAGCTCAACGCCCCCTTCTTCTTGTGGGCGTCACAATTGCACTCATTCTACCCATCCACGGTCAAGGTTATAATTCTGATATTCCTCGACTGGATGCACCTGTTATTTACATAGATGCATTTCCTATTTTGACAGCCCGGCCGGGTCATAGGTCAATATACAACAGGTATATGAGATAATTGATTTGACTCTTGTAAATGGTGCATCTTCTTTATTTTCTTTTACTTGCTTTTTTTTTTGATGACAGCATTCTGTTTCAATGACAGGAGTAAACATCTCTTGTTGAGAAGAATGAATGATCAGCTACTTCCGTTTACATCCTTATTTTATTCATTTCATTTTGATTATTGACCCAGTCAAGAGCAGCAAACCACTGACTGAAAATTGGATCTTATCACTTTGATGGGTTAACTAAGTGTTCAATCTATTTTTCTCGTGTGGTCGTCTGCTCATGACTTCTTAATCCAGTCATAGCCCTGGATTCAAGTGATCCCTGAGATCACCATATATCAATCAAACTGATTGAGATTCTAATGGTATTTTTCCAGCCGCTTAATAGTTAAAACTTAATTTGAATGCCACACTACCTGTCAATAATAGTGTTCGCTAATCTGTTATGTAACATGGTGATTATCTACATGCCTGTTTAAAATATACATTGTTTTTGAGAATATTGATGTAAAAACACTTTGAATCAAGTAAAGCACCATTTTAATTTTTGTTTTATTAGCAATAAAAATTCAATAAAATAAATTCAAAATGTATTTGATTCTAAGACCGTCTTTTCATCTATAAACAATGAGTTTTTTTTTCTTCAAAGTTTAATACACAAAGATCATGTCTGAAAGATGATAATTCTTTTTTTTTTTTTTTCTAGAATGTTTTTGCCATAAATGTAAATAAATAGTAAATCGTGTCTTGTCAGACAATTTATATAGCCAAAAGCTTAACATAGCTTTGAAAAATATTCTTTTGGATAAGGCTAATTGTTCATGTTCTGAAGTTTTCCATCATGGATTCAGGAGTCTAGTGAATTATCATCCTGGGAACAAACCATGAGCAGCTTTTATGGCCTACTTCTAACCATCTAGTGGGACAAAGTAAAGTAAAATTTACTTGCTAAGGATGATGCGTTCAGTCCTTGGGAAGATCAGCACAAACAATCTCCTCATCAATTATATGAAAGCAAGAAGTGTTTAGTTAACATTGATAATTGATAAAGTATTGGCAAAGTGCAGCTGATTTTTGTTAATATTTCCATTGATTATCCGAATATAATGATTGAACTGGATTATACTTGCTTATTTTCAGATATTATTAAATCATAACTTTTAAAAAATAACAAGAGAAAAGAAATAGCATTAAAAAGTGTGAATTTACTAAGTAGAAAGACATAATTAATCGACTAGAGAAATAAGAACTCCATCAGGAAAATGTCAAAGTTTTCCTTTTGATCCTGAATTTTTAAAAGATTTAGCAACATACAGTGTTTTAGAATATCAACTATTTCAGTGTGTTTATCTACCTATCCATCTGTCACTTTCCATCATCTATTCATTGTCCTTTGAGCAGAGCTTAAAATAACATGATTATATCTCTTGCAGCAGGCTAAGCGTCCCCACCCGGGTGGTGACTTTATAAAGAATGGACACTTTACTTTAAGCAAAATATTATTTAGCTTAGCATCTGATATAGATGCAGTCCTACAGCCTCAGCCAATCCACGGCCCTGTCATCCTCAGCTGATATCTCAACACATCAAACCAACACCAATGGCCTATGCATCCACACATAACATCACACCCAACTTTTTGAGCAAAAAATCTATGGGGGTGTCCTCGTGGTGTAATGGTTAAAGCGATGGACTGCGGAATCATAGTACGCAAGTTCGTACTCCAGTCGCGCTATTATGTTCACTTTTGGGCAAATACCCTTGGGAAAGGTATGAACCCCCTTATCCTCCCAGCTATGGGTTAAATAGTACCACTACTGTTCTTCTAGGAGAATGGCTTTGGCATTAAATAACCTACAAAGGTTCATATGCCATTAAAACAAAAGAAACCAAACCAAACAAAATCTATCCAACTTTCCACAACATAGGAGCAATCCCATCTTTGAAAATGACCAAAGATGGTCAAAAGTACCTGTACTTAGGACTGTCCTTAAACTGCCCACAAATCACAGTTGTGATATCTTGTTTGCCAAAAAGAAAAACTAAATAAAAATCTAAACACTAAATTCTTGCCAGTCATCTTCAATAAGATATACCTACTATATATCAAGTCCCAAGTCTATAAAATTTATATAACCCTGTTTAGGATTAAATCCAGAAAGGTAAATCAGACATCAGCAGGATGCCCTTTTTCTTGCTGTAGACATTGCATTAAATGGCTGACAAGAAAGTTTTTTTTTTCTATTGTAATTTGAAGATTCATTTTACCCAGAATGCAATGTCAAGGGTTATTTATTTCAGTTGATTATGGCTAATACTAAGAAGACAATTTGATACTATCAAAGTGGGGAATAATTATAAAAGCTATAAAAAAAGATGTTTGTTTATCAAAATTAGGCGATAGCTCATTAAATATCTAAATTTAAAAATGAGTAATAAAATAGTTATTTTTTGTCTTATTTTTTTATCTGTTTTGTTTTTGTCTTATTTTTCTATCTGTTTTTGTTTTTTATAATAAGCAATTTTTAAACAAAATATTCAAATTAAATATATTAGATAAAAATCACTATGTTTGGAAAATTATATTGCAGGCTATTCAGAAACTTATTGACTCAAGAAGTGGTGGTTGTTTTAGCAACATCATCTTAATGTTGAACTTCCATTCAGCAGCTTTATATATATTTGATGATAGCATTAAAGTTGAATTATCATATATTAGCATTGTTCACGTACAGACAACTCAAACAACAAATATAAAGATGCTAGTTGAGTAAAATCTCTTTGTGCATGGATATTTGTGTATTTATATGTGAATTGGCATGTTTTCTTTCATTGTTTCAAACTTGTATATTCATTTTTTTATTAGGAGTAAAAAGACAAGACAAAATTTCTATTTAAATAATTGTATTTAACATGAAACAGTTGTCATGGATTATTAAATAAAACCTTTTCTGTATAATTGACTGTTATTAGAGCTCTAGTTTTTAGATATTGTGCATTTGGTATAAAACCGTGTGTGTGTGTGTATATATATATATATATATATATATATATAATGATAATAAATAGATATTTATCATATATATATTTAATTCATGGAAAATATTCTGCAACCTAAGGTTTCATGAAGTTTATTACAACATTCATCAGGCAGTTAAGAAGATAGAATGAAATTGAAAATAAAAAATGAGACAAAATACAGACAAAAACGAAAATATGACAAAATACAGACATTACCGCTATAACCAATGCTTTAAGTTCCTGGCCTGACTTAACTTAAAAGCACGCATCCACATGCCCACACATACACCCACACCCATATACACACACATACTTACAGACATACTTGTTTTGTCTGTATTTTGTCGCACTTTTGATTTTCCATTTCATTCCATCTTCTTAATTGCCTGATGAATGTTGTTATAAACTTCAAGAAACCTTAGGTTGCAGAACAATATTTTCCATGGATTAAATATATATATATATAATATATATTTATTTATTATCATTATAATTATTATTATTATAATAGCTCTATCATAGATATTGAGCACTCTCCATATTATATTGCATTTGGTTCGACACATAACCACATAGTGATTTACTGATGACCAACACTCTCAATATATACATATATATATATATATATATATATATATACATACATATGAATAAAGAATGCTCAATATCAGTGATAGAGCATCAAAATCTAAGTTAGGTGAGTATAGACATAATCAATGGCACTTGGTGACTGTCAGTTTCTTGCCTGTGTGATTATCAGACAGTCACCAAACACTGTTGACTATGTCCACACTATCTTAACTATATATATATATATATATATGCTAAGAGATTTAGACTGAGATGTCTGTATATCAGCTTTCTATATGTACTTGTGTATATATAACATCTATGTAACATAAAAGTATATTGTTTGTTTTTTTTTGTTTTGTTTTTTTTTCATTAAAAAAATACTCCTTTGCAATATCCAATTGCAACTAGGCTGTAAAGGTAGTTGGATAGCCATGACAATTGGCAGATAAAATATGCATAAAAATGCAAACAACAAATGAAATAGATGAAAGAAGAAAATTTTACTCAATTATATTCAGATGCTCGGGTAGCTATTTGAGAAGACTTCTTTTCACAGAGACAAAAAAAAAAGGAAAAAGAAAAGACAGAAATATTATCTTACTTTGCTTCAGGCTTGTGTATTGTTAAATTCGTCTAATAGGTCCACTTTTACAGTAAATAAAAATAGGTTGTGTCATCAGTGAATTCCTTAGAATTTCAAAAGCAGTCTACTGTGGATAATAATTCTGAAATCTTGTTGACAATAAAGTCTATTGATATAATGTGAGGAGGTGGGCATTGTCTGCTATGGAGAATAATAGTCTTGTTGATTTATACACATTTAATGGAGACTGAATCTGAAGAAGGGAATTGCAAAAACAGAAATAAATGGGTTCTAAGGAAAATTCAGAAAATGGAGATGGTGAAGTTGGGTGAATGTGAGAGAAAAATAAAAATGTCCTCCTTGTCTCATTGTTTGAATGGGGTGATTTTAATGGAGAAGTTTATATTAGCATAAAATTAGCCATGATTACCTACCTTTATTAAAATCTCCCAATGTTCAATCGAACAGATTCTTCACTTTCATCTCGAGCCCGGCCTGATGGGGATTAGAATTTACTGTCTGTATCCACCCACAAATGGGTGTCTTCTGTATGAAACTAAACTGCCGATCTGAGGAATGTGGTGTATACCTTGATTGCCATTATTCCCACGTCCACTCTGATGTTTTGTGTTAGAGTTCCATTAATGCTTCAAATAAATCTAGTTTTGGTAGCTCAAGGCAGGACAGCCACTCCTGGAGGTGCCAGGAGTGGCAGTACCACCTTGATCTACCGAAACTGTGTTATCACTCTGGTTGGCAGCTGATGAGGATAGGGTATTGCATGTGCTTTCACACGTTGTATGATGAAAAAAAAAATGTTTAAGAATTTTTCATATTCAATAGAACTTTGAAAAAAATCTTTAAAGAAACAACTAGACAAAAAATGTAAATATAAATATATAATGAATGCAATTCCCTAACTTTTGGGCGGGGGTGTCCTTGTTGTGTAATGGATAAAGTGCTGGACTGTGGAATTATAGTAAGTGTGTTTGAACTCCAATCACGCTATTACATTCACTTTCGGACAAATACCCTTGGGAAAGGTATGAACCCCCTTATCCTCCCAGCTTGAGGTTAAATAGGACCACTACTGTTCTTCTAGAAGGGTGGCTTTGGCATTAAATAACCCAAGAAGGTTCATATGCCATTAAACAACAAAACAAAACCTTTAGGCATATACTCCACCTAGAAAAGTTGATATACTCTTAAAATCAGTCATCTTATTAAAAAAATTTTTATTGCAACCATTATTAGTAAAAATTTACTGATATTATCCTTCATCTTCCTAAATCTATTTACTTTTTCAGTTATTATTATTTATAATTTTGATTGATATTCTCTTCATCTTCCTAATTCTATTTGCTTTGTCGACTATTATTGTTTGTAATTTTGACTCGTATTATCCTTTATCTTTTTAATTGTAGTTGTACTTTTTTCACAGCTCACTTTTGGGCTGTCATTTCCATGATAGCAAGTAACTGTGTGCATATAAAAAAAACAAAGAATTAAAGACAAGTGTCTTTGGTGGCTTTATGAGACCTGGGAGCTTATTCTTTATTCTTGTTTCTGATTTACATTGTTTCTCCATGTCATAAAAGTGAAAACCCTAGTGAGTTGTGACAAAATACAACTAGAATTATAAAGATGAAGAATAATACTTGACTGAATCCAAAGTTTCTTTACATTTTGGTAATATGAAGTGCAATTTGGCAGCTCCATATTTCTGCGTGAATGTGACGGACCATACTGGATTGTAAGATTCTGAACTTGCCTGATACTCTCTGAGTTTTCCTCTATAGCTTGGAGCATGGCTACAAAATCTAGTTTTAGACCTTGCCTGATCATCGTGGGCCTTGCACCCCAAGCAGAATTTCTTGAACCATCTGGTTACTGGACTGTGATCAATTAGGCCTTTATCTTTCATTCAACAAATGTTTTTGGTTGCTTTTGTGATTGAATGACTCAGTTTGAACTCATAAAGCATATGTTTCTGAATTAGACTATATTGCATGTTCATCTGTGCAGCTTTTAAATCCAAGGCAGAATGAAGCTATGCACGTGTCAGCGTACCAACTACCATGATACTACCAACTATTGTGGGTATGTTCTACAGTTTGAATTGTTTTATTCATATGTTATATGTGCTGCTACCAGGACTTGTTCAGGATTGCACCAAGTCCTGGCAGCAACACCCCACAAGACACCAACTGTACGGCCACCTGCCCCCTATCACGAAAACTATTCAAGTTAGACGAACCAGACATGCAGGACACTGCTGGAGAAGCAGAGATGAACTCATAAGAGATGTACTCTTATGGATCCCCACACATGGCCGCGCAAAAGCCGGACGACCAGCTCGAACGTACATTCAGCAGCTATGTGAGGATACAGGATGTTGTCCTGAAGACCTACCTAGGGCGATGAACGATAGGGAGGAGTGGCGAGAGAGGGTCTGGGATATCCGTGCTACCAGCGCGATATGATGATGATGATGATATGTGCTGCAAACAAGCTCATATCTGTCAGTTGAAGTTGTATTATATGCTGATTGCATCTCTGCAAAAGAGTACACCCCCTCTCACCAATGAGTATCTTGCACATGACACTAAGCTACCTGATGGTGAGGGTTTAGTTCTAGAGTTTGGGGAGAATGTGGAGTACCCCTTCATGACCATTACTCCCAGGTCCATCCTGGCCTGGATTAGTAGTACCTGTTAGGATGCCATCTATGAGTCAAACAGGACTGTTTAGTCATTTACTATACTTGAAACTATTTAATTGTGTGTAAATAGAACTATTAGTGTTAGATAGCAATACTTCAAACCATTTAACTGTGTGCAAGCAAATGAGCTTTGGTTTGTTTAAAGAAATGTTACCTACAAACTAATATATGTATAAACAGGATTTGGCATTAAATAACCATCTAGGGTTGATATGCAATCAAACCAAATAACCTAGCCTAACCTAGCTGATATCAAGATATTTCAAAACTCTTGACTCACGCTTGTACTAGTTAAAATTATTAACAATGATAAAAATATCTGTCTAATAGTAAAGGTTGCCTTTGCAACTGATCATAAACAGAGAATAAAATAATCTCTGTACTGTAGAAATTTTAGTATTTTCTTCCTATATGTGTATTTAGTATTTACTGTATCCCTATGTATTTACCCAACCCCTCCACCATTAGCAGAATGTAACACAAAGTCAAATTTTAAGTGGAATGAAGTGGTTTTGAATTCAGTGTTTTTTGCTTCTCCTAGACTGGTTGCCTAACCAAATCTAAAGAACCTAGTTTATTTACATATAGCTGAGATGGGAAGAGAGGTATTCATGCCTTTCCCAAGGGCATTAGCACAAAGTGAAATGCAAATAACCTCATTCACTGATTCTGTTTCCTATAATTATAACCATTATGCCAAATAATCCTCTATGTAATTATTAGAGTGGTTGAAAGTTTTGATATATTTCTTTTGTAAACCCTACCTGTGATATCACAAGTGTATGATGCTGAAATATGAAGTTTTATCATTGCAGGATATGGACATGGTTAATTAGGTTCTAATTTTAATAAGCCATCAAATATGGTAATGTAATTATTAGTATAAATGAAAGTTTTTACATATTTGTTTAATAAGTCCTACCTTTTATATGTTAAATAGTGAGCTAAGAAAGTAATGAAAAATATTGATCTTTTGATGGAATTTGAATCTTGATTGAAAGTAGAAATGTTTGAAATCTGTTGTGATCAAAACTGGAAGAAGAAAACTTTTTAAGTCTTTATTAACCTGAGAATTTCTCAGCCAAAGCATAACAGGGTGAATGTGTTTTTTTTGGATTTGATTGATTAGATTCATGTATGGAAGATGACTTAAAAGTGAATAGAATTTTTTATTGAAGAGATTTATTATGGATTTTAATCCTCTCAGTCTGGATTATGGCTTGATTCAGGTAATTGTAAAATGGTTAATGCATGTCTTGAAGTCTTTAGGACTTATCCTATAAAGTAAATGCAATCATTTTTTTTTCTTTGTGGTATAAGATGAACCAATATAAGGTTTTCAGTTTTTACTAGGATGAGTAAAAAATTTAGCAATATTTTAAAAGAAGAAAAAGACTTGAAAGAATAAGGAAAATTTGGCAAGAATCAAGTGAAAAAAGAAGAGATCCAGTTCTATGAAATGTTTTTTTGAATAAATTTAGTAAATTTTTTTCTTTTTTAATTCACAATTTGATTTTTCTGTATTTAGAGTGACATTTCTCCAAAAGTTTTATCCCATTTTCCTTCTTTAAATTCAAATTAATGCAAACAGCCGCTTCCTGGATTTGAACTCTGATTGTCAATTACATTTTCTATGATGATAACCATTACACAAATATGCTTCCATGTAACATTAATATCTGACTTGATTGCCAAGAATATGATTTCATATATTTAAAAAGAATGAGTCCTATTAGTTATATATGTAAATATATATATATATATATATAAAGTTGAAGTTTTGCAACATTTTAGTAACAGGATGTATAATTTGGTAACTCCAGATGTTCTTGCTAAGGTTGTGACAATGACAAACCATACAGCACTGTGAGATACCAAGTTTGCCTGCTACTCTTCTCTGGCTTGGAGCACAGCCTTGGAATCCAAACTTTCAAGCTTAGCAGACCTTGCTTGATTGTTGAGGTTCTTGCAAAATTTCTTAAATCATTTTGTTACTGTGCTGTGATCAAGGATTTGGCATTATATAATCCCCAAAGGTTGATATGCCATAAAACACAATTAAATCAAATGCACCGTGCCTTCAACTTTTGTACCACAAATGTTTTTGGTTGCTTCCACAGTATTTTGGCCAATTCGAACTTGTAAAGTTCCTGAATTAAACTATGTTATACTTTTTTCTCTGCAGCTTTTAAATAATACACGGAGTGAAGCAATGCACAATGTGTTAGTGTACCAACTACCACAATATTACCAACCACAGCAGATTCCCATCACAACTTGAACTGCCTTGGTCACATGATATACATGCTACCAGCTTGCATATACCAAAATATTGCAAAACAAGGTTAATTGCATACCACGCCAGGCAAAAATTATGGAATTAGCACTCTTAGAGAATGTTTACTTCAGTTTTTTTTTTTTTATGTAGCAGTAAATAAGCAAATAACAGAGAAGGCACAAAACATTTGTTCTTTAATAGCTGAACATTCTGGTTTCATAGAATATACTTTTAACAAACTAGGTGAAATTTCTTAAATTAGTGGTATAATTTTTCCCAAGCCATACAAAGCAAAATATTATGGAATAACCCAGTGTCTATGAAAAAAATTGATAGAATTTTCAAAATCTTTAGCAATTGTTTTATTGTAACACTTGTAGCAGGGCAGCATATTGTATGCCCATTTTCATGCTTCTGGAGAATATATTGTATATATCTGCTCCAGGCAGAATATGGCAGTGTATAACTATGAGATTTGAGTACAGCTGATTCAGCCCTTATTTTGGAACCTGTGCATATATTTGATCATTTACTGTAATAATAAGTTGGCGACCATTGTCGAGGGCGACCAGAAGGCTCCCTTTTCAATAGCTACTACACCAAGGTGTAGGGGAGGGCGCTTCTCTTTTCCCAGGATTGCTCCACTATCCTTGATACGTACCTTATATTGCTGAGTGTTAAGCAAGGAGGTATCAAGTACCATTTTAAAAGTCTTTGGTATGACGCAACCTGGGGTTGATTCACTTTTTATTTTGGGACCTGTGCACATATTGATCTGTATATGAGATCATTTACTGTAACCCAGCTATATCACCTGTATTGTTGATCCACCCCTTATTTTGGGATCTGTGCACATATTGATCTGTATATGAGATCATTTACTGTAACCCAGCTATATCACCTGTATTGTTGATCCACCCCTTATTTTGGGATCTGCGTACATATTGATCAGTATATGAGATCGTTTATCATAATCCAGCTATATTATCTGTACATTAATAATCTTGCATAAATTGAAGCACACGTTTAAGATTGTTTTTCTTTGATTCTTAAAATCTTGAGGTAAAATATACTAAAATAAATGTATAGATCTGTCATTGATTTCTAAAAGAGATTTCCTAAGTAATAGCTTGAAAGAATCAGCAGATGTCTCTCTCTCTCTCTCTCTGTAATGACCCAAGGGGCAGCTTCGATTGAAATGGTCAATCTTTTTATCCCGGTGATAGGAAAAGACTTGCTCAAGGTTTAGATCCTGACTCTTTTTCTTCAAAGGAAATCAATCTTTATTATCAACAACCAATGATTTAATCCATTTATTTTCATCAAAAGAATCATCTTTTTCACCATCTGCTTAAATGCAGGGCTGCATGCAACAGGCCTCAAGAATTCCATTTGCTTCCTTAATAGAAAAATGGATTGATTAACTATTTTTTTATCATTAATTATTTTTCAAATTTACTTTATTTATTTTATGAATAATTTTAAAATTTTATTGTTATTTTTTATCTTTTTATTAACATGTGACTACTGTCCCCCCCTTTTTTTTTAGCAGCTGATAAAGCTGTATCTTTACTGCAATTCAAATGATTGTCTAAAAAAATTCAAATTTTTGTATGCACAGCCTGGAATTACTTGTGGGAGTTTAAAAAAAAAACCTGAAGGCTTGTGGCAATTCTATGTGAGAAAAGAGATACATTTTGGAAAAAAAATATAAGGAAGAAGCCAGTATATAAATTAGATTAAAAGATAACTGGTTTAAAGTTAGTAAAATAGGTTCACAAAATTTAATTCTGGGGAATAATTGTTTTTTCTTAAATAATTGTCTATAATTCAGAATAATTAGCCACAAAAATTTTGTATATTGCCACTTACTCTCAGAGGTAAGAATTTGACACACAGTCTTTGTAATTTCTTGCCTACAAATACAGATTATCAATACTTTGGTAAGCACCATGGTAAAGAGGTCTGCTGTGTCTGTCTGTTATAAAACTCACCTTGATTTATTCATAATATTCATGTTCGATGGGATTGCTTGATGCCATATAACTAAATTATTTGTATTAAGAAGAGTTACTTGCAATTATAACACAGGTTTGCAATATTTTCAAGGTCGAATATATTATAGCTGATTTTAAGGCAGTTTTTTTATGCTGAATCCAAAAATCATACTCATTTTTTTCTAATCAGATCAGATTTTTAAGATACAAGCTCTTACTTGAAATGTATAAGTATTATAACTTTATTTATTTTTTGCCCATTCGGCTGGGGGGGGGGGCTGTAGAATACACTGAATACACCTCTGCAGAGGGGTAAGACCCCCCCCGCCTCAATGAGTGTCCTGGATATGACACTAAACAATCTGATGGTGAGGTTCCAGTAATACTGGGGCTTTGGGGAATACGGAGCACCCCTTCATTGCCATTGCTCCCAGGTTCACACTGGCCCGGAATGGTAGCACCTGATAGGGCCCTATCTATGGGTTAAATAAAAGTAACGGCATATTTATGCTAAACTGAATTGTTTGACTAAACGGAATAGCTTGAAATAGAAATGTTTTTGACTATTTAATCGTACTTACATTTGAACTGCGTGCTTATTCTAAACTGAATTGTTTGAAATAGAACTGTTTTTTGACATTGAAACTGCATTTACACAAAACTGAATTGTTTAACATAGAACTGTTTTGAGATTTAAACGTGTGTAAACAAAATCTGTATTCATACTAAACTGCAAGAGCCGAATTAGAACTGCTTGACTAAACTGAATAGCTTGAAATAGAAGTGTTTTTCACTATCACATTGTACTTATATTTAAACTGCGTGCTTATGCTAAACTGAATTGTTATATATTGAACTGTTTTGACATTTTACTCTGTAAACAAAATCTGTACTTACACTAAGCTGAATTAGCTCTGTTTGAATAAACTGAATAGTTTGAAATAGAAATTTTTTTGACAAGTAAACTGTATACTCATAGTAAACTGAATTGTTTGAAATAGAACTGATTATTTACATAAAGATGGATTCGGCATTAAATAACAGACAAAGGTTGATATGCTATCAAACCCAACCAACATTTCTTTATTTTCTTATGGAATTAATATTCATATTTGATGGGAATACTTGATGCCATTAGAAGAGTTATATAAAATTATAATTCTTTTCTAAGGATTATTATTAGTTAATTAAAATGATATAACTAAATGCAAACAAATGACTATTATCAAATAAAAGTGTTTAATTGAAACCATAGAAATATTGATTAGGAATACTTGAAACCATACAAATGTGTGCAAAGGATTTGTATTAGATTGAAATATCTTTTACAACTCTGGATAAAATCTCTTAAACAACAGGGCAAAGAATGTAACCATAAATCTACAATGAATGCAATTCCCAGACATCTTGGTATAAAATAAACCAGACAAGTTGACATGGTATTAAAATAAATCATTTAATCAGTCAATCACTTATATTCATGAGGGTCTCCACTATAAACTGGATATTGTTTCTCATTTCACTACTTCTGGGAGAGGAAGTCATTAATGTAATGGTTAATTTGCTGGACAGTGACATTGTGGTTAGTAAATTTGAATTCCAATCATACTATAACATCCACTTTTTGATTAATATCCTTCGGAAAGATATTAAACCCCCTTATCTCCCCTGCTATGTGTTAAATGGTACTACAATTGTTTTTCATGGATAGCTTTCACATTGAATAACCCACAAAGGTTGATGTGTCATTAAACCATGACTTTAAACCTTCTGGGAAGGCCAATAAATCTTCATTATGATAGATTCTATTGAAATATTACAATGATAATCTCCTAGAATCTACATTTAAGTTGGCCAACTGTGGTTGAGGGCGATCTGAAGGCTCCCTTTTCGATAGCTACTATGCTGAGGTGTAGAGGAGAGTGCTACTCCTTTCTCTGCATTGCTCCACTTATCCTTAATCCGTACCTTATAATATTGAGTATTAAGCAAGGAGGGATCAAGTACCATTATTTTTTAGTCTTTGGTAAGACTTGACCTGTGCTTGAACTCCAATATCCCAGACCACGAGTGAACACTCTGCTTGCTATCCAATTTAAAGCAATTTAATTATTGGCTTGAAAAAGATTCTTTACTCATGAGGTTGAGTTCTAAGTGGTCAACATTTGTGGCCTTATGCCAGCCTAAATTATGATTGGTTAATAAAGGCACCTCACACTGGAGTAATAAATGACAGCATAGTGTCATAGACTATTTATACTATAATATGGAATTTGAATATCATTGGATAAGTTTATTGATCAAGTGATAGGCAGTCACATTGAAGCTGAAAAGATGTGTGCGTATCAAAGTCTCTTTGAAGATATGCTGTGAAATTTTGTGATGGCATTGTATCATTTTGGATTTCAGCTAACCCAAGAATAGAACTTGCTGATAACATAGAAGAAACCGGGAAGAAAACATTAGCCACAAATAATTTTTTTTTCTTAAAATCTTGGTTTGGTTTAAGTATCAAAGTTTGTTTATCTAATTTGATTTTTTCTTTACTAACTTGATTGGGATTTGGAGTTGCCATTTCACAGATACTTAAAATAGTTTTATTAAAACAGATTAAAAGGAGCCCAGTTGACATGGGCTATAGAGTATACTGATTGCATTTCTGCAGAGGGGTAAAAGCCCACCATTTGATGATGAGGCTCCAGTCCTCGAGCTTTGGGGAATGCAGTTTATTCTTTATTAACTTGATTGGGATTTGGAGTTGCCATTTCACAGATACTGAAAATAGTTTTGTTAAAAATTCCTCTTAAAGACCCTGAGAATAAGTTAAAAATTTTGATGTGTGTGTGTATATATATATATATATATATATATATATATATATATATATATATATATATATGCACACACACACACTGACACTGTGGAATCTCAACTTATAAAACCCCCACTATATGAAAAATTCAAAATATGAAATGGGCTTCAAAGAAATTTCTGTCCCATTTAATGAAAAAATATTTAAGATACGAAAATCAAAAATGCCCGACTCAAAAGGTAAAGTGTCATTATTCATTACAACATCTATTATTTGTTTATGTCAATGACTGTTGTCATTAATGAATATATTCCTTTGGGTGGGTGGGAATAATATTTACACTTTATATCACTGCTTTTGGGGGCTGGAGCAAATTTCGCCATTTACAGGGTAAATCTTGTCCCATAATATGAAAATTACAAGATATGAAATCTTTTCTGGAACAAATTAATTTTGTATCTGGAGGTATCACGGTGTATATATATATATATATAATCTTATATAGTGAGTTTTTAGTCTTAGAATTAATGTAAGAAAAACAATTTAAAAAAAAATGACCAGCCTTGTAATAATAAAAGGTCAAGGTTTCCCAAATGAGACCAGAAGAAAAAAAAAAATTGTGTTGATAGATGAAAAGCTCTGACCATTGCTATTTGGTATGTACATGTTGACTATTTCTGTCCCACTCCTCCTACTCCTTTGTTCTAAAAATAAACTTCATTCATCTTATTGACTTGGTTTTCATGCTCAATTACCAGCTTCTTTCTTCTACTGTGGCCTGCAAAGTTACCAAATAAATCTTCCAGACATTTTCCATTTTATATGGAAAAGAAAGGAAAAAAAAATTAGAATAAAAAGAACTATACAACAAAACATTCATCATCATGTCATGCCGCTAGCACACAAAACATTAATGGGTCATTTTATAATGTCTTCCATACTATGATTGAGACCTTATTGTAAGTTTAGATATTTTTTTAGACTTTATATTATTGCTGGAATCTACACTAGTTGTATTAGCATTTTAGTAATCTTTTTTTTTTGCTTTTATATCTTATGAGTTGTTTTTTTTTTTTTTTTCTTATATATCTGTAGCATATCCATGATATGGCTATGCGCTAAATGGACATTGAATGTTGGTAACATATATACATAATGTTCATATAGAAAACTCAGAACATAGGAATCTCGAAATTCAAAAACACGTAACGACTTCTTTGTTCAGGTACGAACCTTTTTATTACTTTTGAGTTAAAGGTTTCGACATAAGGAGAGAGACAATCTTTTTATGTTGGCTTCTTTATTTGGCCCCTATCCCATGCGGCACCCATGGCGCGCAAATTCGTCTCGCCTCAGCAAGCCCCAAAAGTCGAACCTCCTCGTTCGGCGTCTAGTTTCAACTTTCTAACTTTCTTTGAAATCTCCAAAATCCTCCGCTCGCTTTCAATGCATGACATCACCTGCACTTTGTCACCCGTTTCATCATCTCAGGCTATTGTGACATCTCTGAGTGACATCTCTGCTCTGTGCGCACGCACACGTTACCACCTGCTTCAAGGTTGCACCTAACTAACCCATGTGCTGAGCCAAAAGGTTCTCAGCCTAACTAAACCCAAAGGCATGAACCAAAATCCCTCGGCTATTATATTACATATCCAATCATTGTTAGTTATCAGTGATTGTAAGAATTTTACATTTTCTTTAAAAGGTTGTACAATATTTTGGTACAAAAGTATTGAGGTTGAAAAAAAATGAATGAAATAATAATTTTCTTCAAAATACAAGATGTATTGAAAAAATATCATGAATGAAGCTGTATTTAATAAGACAGTAATATAAAAAAAATGAATGAAATAATAATTTTCTTCAAAATACAAGATGTATTGAAAAAATATCATGAATGAAGCTGTATTTAATAAGACAGTAATATAAAAAAAATGAATGAAATAATAATTTTCTTCAAAATACAAGATGTATTGAAAAAATATCATGAATGAAGCTGTATTTACCAAGACAGAAATGAACAGCAAATGTAATGTTAATTCTTCTCTAAAACAATGCTCTAGGCATTAAATCCACATACTTGAGTGAGTTTTCCATTGATTGAAGCCCTTCTGAAACTACTCTTGATATGGTGCCATTATTTTTCTTTTAATATCTTCCATGTCCCCAAACCTTAGCCTTGAGATGAATTTTTGATTTAGAAAAGAAGAAAAAAGTCACTGTCACAGAATTAGATCTGGGGAAGTGTGGAGGATGCTGCCATTACATAATTTTCAAAAAAACTGTTGCTCAAAATATATTAAGAATTGATTCTCACTCCTGCAGACAAAGTCTAGATATCACTTATATAAATTGTTTAGCTGTATATATTTTCATTTAAATTAAAAAAAAATTCAACATTTAAATCTTTAAACTTGGTGATCATACCTTGTATTATTTTACTCTTAGAACACACTGATTTATTCAAATTCTCATCCCTGCCTAATATCTGCATTGTCAGCTGAGACTGTAAAATACATCAACTCCACCTCTGCAGAAGGATAAGATAACCCTCCTTCCAACAAATGTCCTGAATATAACACAACATGAGTTCAAATCCTGGACGAGACTGATTGCATTTCATATAGCACTAATACCCTTGGGAAAGGTATGAATCCAATTATTCTCCCTCCAGCTATGGTTAAATAGTAGGGCAGACTAGGTTCTTCAGCCTTGGTGAGGGTAACTAATCTAGGAGAAGGAAAACTCTGAATTCAAATCTGTTAAGCTCCGCTTGAAAATTTACCTTGTATCATATCCTGCCCGAACGGAGGGGTTAGTAAATATATATAAAACTAAACTACATCTGATGGTGAGGCTCCAGTCCTGGAGCTTTGTGAAATATAGAGTACCCTTTCATTGCCATTACTTTTAGTTCCACTCTGACTCAGAGTGATTCTTCCTGTTAGGGTCCCATCTATGGATCAAATAGAACTATTTAATCATTTACTAGACTTGAAACTATTTAACTGTCGGCACAGAAATAATGTTGAATAGAATTATCAATGTTAAATAGTAATATTTGAAATTATTTAGTGTCTTGGGTATGACATTAAACTTCATGTAATGGTGAGGTGCCAATGTTGGAGAATGTGGAGTTCCTTTTCTTTGCCCTTAATCCTAGGTCCACTCTAACCCATAGTGGTTGTACATTTTTTTGTTATAACTGCAACATTTTGGCTGTTGTACCCTCTGCCTTTTCTCCTGGTAACTTATTTAACATACTTGGAAATTTAAACCAAATTGTTTTATTCAGTCCTTGTTGATCAGTTGTTCTAATTCTCTTGTCCATATTAGGGAGGATATCTTTTATTAATTATTCTCTTACATCAAGCCATTCCTAATTCCATGTTGAACACAACCCAGTTGACTGGGGCTTTAGAATATGCTGAATGCATCTCTGCTGAGAGGTAAGACCCCTGACCAAAATCTGATGGTGAGGCTCCAGTAATGCTGGAGCTGTGGGGGATGCAGAGTACCCCTGCATTGGCATTGCTCCCAGTTCCATTCTGGTCTGGAGTGGTGGCACTTCATAGGGTCCTATCTATGGGTCAAATAGAACACTTTGACATTTAAACTGAGTGTAAACGAATAATTTATGTTGAATTGAATTGTTAGAAATAGAACTGTTTGATCATATAACTGTGTGTAAATAAATGACTGATGTTTAATTTAATTGTTTATGATACATAAATGTACTTGGAACTATTTAACTTTGTTGACTTATGCTAAATTGAATTGTTAGAAATAAAACTGTTTGATCATTTAACTGTGTGTATCTACAAAATTTGTTTAATAATCGTATATTTATTATATATATGACAAAACAGGATTTGGCATTAAATAATTAATAGTGGTTGATATGCCGTAAAACCAAACCAAATCAAACCAAACCATGTGAAATAATCGGATAAAAATTCATCACTGTTAATGTAATATATCTTAATTAGATTAATTAAACTATTCCAGGTTACCAGGATGTTTCGAAAACATTTTCTAGAAACCAATCCTAAAAATAAACTGGCATATTCATCTGTATAAATAAACAAATGTGTGTGCATGTTTCCTTGAGAGAACTAAGAGCATTTGCCTGAAATGAGGAACTGTTGTAGAGTCATTATCTTCTCTCTTCTGGTTCTGTGACCTCATGCTGTTTCAGATTATTACTGGTGGAATAACAAAGACATTTTCTGTGTGGACACATACTTATTATGATTATTTTTTTTTTTGGTGGGGGGATACATTTTACTGACTTCGTAGAAAAGTTGTAAACCATTCGGACTGCAGAAATCATATGTATATTTATCAGTATAAATAAACAGATAGATGAGCATGTTTATTTATATATATATATATATATATATATATATATATATTGTAAGAGTAATTGGATTCATACCTTTTCCAAGAGTATTAGTGCTATGTGAAATGCAATTAGCCTCGTCCAGGATTTGAACTCGTGTTGCCGTGTCCATTTCCTACGATGATAACCATTATACCACGAGCACCTGTAAGAATCTTGATTGTCACTAAATCACTTTGTGGGTAAGTGTCGAACCAAGTGCAATATAATATGGAGAGTGTTCAATATCTAGGATAGAGCTATTATATAATAATAATAAATAAATATATGTTAGATATATATATATATTTAATTCAAGGAATATTGTCTGCAAACCTGGGTTTCATGGAGTTTTTTGCAAAACAACCTAATGATTGTTGTTTTGCAAAAAACTCATTGCAACTGAGCCTTACGATAGAATTCCAACACATAGCAATACTTGGAACTATTTAGTTGTAAAGTTGGCGACCATAGTCGAGGGTGACCCGAAGGCTCTCTTTTCGATAGCTACTACACTAAGGTGTAGGGGAGGTTGCTACTCCTTTCCCTGGATTGCTCCACTTTACCCTTGACCTTTACCTTAGAATGCTGAATGTTAAGCAAAGTAGCATCAATTACCATTTTTTGAGTTTTTGGTATGACTCGGGCCATTGGCAAACACTCTAAGCATTATGCTAATGTCGTGTGTAAATAGATGAATAGTGTTGAATCAAATTATTAGTGATAAATAGCAATGCTCAAAACCACTTCATTTAGTATAAACAAATGATTAATAGTAAATAGAATTGGAGGTGCCCGTGGTGTAATGGTTATCGTCGTAGGAAATGGACACGGCGACACGAGTTCAAATACCTGGACAAGACTGATTGCATTTCACATTGCACTAATATCCTTGGGAAAGGTATGAATCCAATTATTCTCCCTCCAGCCATGGGTAAATAGTAGGGCAGACTAGGTTCTTTAGCCTTGGTGAGGCATCTAGTCTAGGAGAAGGAAAACTCTGAATTCAAATCTGTTAAATTCCGCTTAAAAATTGACCTTGTGTGATATCCTGCCCGAGCAGAGGGGTTGGTAAATATGATAGTAAATAGAATTATTTGTGTTGAATTGGAATTCTTGAAACCATTTAAATGTGCCAACAAATGTATTTTGGCTCATTTAAAAGTGTTATCTACAACCTGAGCATTTACAAATCTATGGCTGTATAGTTGTGGGGTGTTTCTGCCAGGATTTGTTCAATATTGCTCGCAGCATTCTTGTGTAATTGCCGTCTAGCTTCTTCTTTGGCCGTTTAGTTAGCGTCCAAGCAGTGCATCCATATAGTAGTATTGATACGACCGCTGCCTGTAAGAAGGCAAATATTTTATTTTTAATGTAATAAAATATTAAATTAAAATAGAATGACAAAACTAAAGAATACATATAAAATAATTACACATATTTCTATTTTATTTTAATAGGATTATTTCTATATGTTTGAGAATAAAATAATATTCAAAATAGATAACACCTTGTAATCATTTAGGTAAACTGGTTTTGTTAAAACCACTTTGCAAATTATCCACACCATATTCCATGTAAACCTTTATTTTTTTTATCATTAAGGGTTTTCAAACTATTGTCTTCATTTTTATTGTTATTTCCTCAACATTTCGGTCGATCTTCAGGTGTTTGTTGAACTTGGGAACCTTCATGGAACTTCGAACTACGTCCTTTATTGAATCCACAGGAGTCGCCTGTTCTGATTCCATTAGCCATAACCGGGTACAAGTGTTAAGTATTCCTGTATTGTTACTTGCCTGCAGTCAGGATTGAACCTGCAACCTTCACATGATTGTCTCCTTAGAAGCTTAGGGAACCAATGCCTATAACCATTACACTATGTGTTCTGCTGGAAAGTTCAGAGTGAATTTTGGGGACTTTTTTTTTTTTTTCATCAAACTTTTTTTAATTATTGGTTCCCATATTGTATTCATCTCTATACTTGGTCTACTCAGCAGGTCATTGTAGCCCAACATATGTGCTGATTCCTTAAGGCGTCTAATCCTCCAATGTTCAGCCCTATCAATTATTTCAACTTCATCCCATAAATGCAACTCTGGCATCCCATCGGGGTAAACCTTTATTTCTTAGTGATGTGCCACCCACATTTCAGAATTTTGATTGTATTAATAAGATGGGCTGTTTTCATACAAATCTAATTCTAGTAGACTTTAATAAATACATTGTTGATAACATAAGATGCTAATAAATATTGAATACTTATTATCTAATAATCACTGAAAATATAGCATGAACAACTAAGGGAATTGTGACATCAGGGGTGACGTATTTTCAGTTACCGACAGATAGACCCATAATCTTGAATATAATAACGTTTAAAAGATGTTTTCATAACTTATTCACAATGGCCTTATTTTCAGGGAGGTTGAGAAGCAAAAATCTCCTCCAGGTTCATTTGAAAATCCAGATACCTTCAAAAACCTCTCAAAATAAATAAATCTTTAGAATACCTAAGTTTATTATTTTCTAAACATAGAACAGAAGTATCAACTTATTGTTTTTTTAATCAAGTTTTTTTTTATGGCTATTGAGAAAAAATGAATTCCCTCTAAGCAGGTTGACACCATGCAGTCACATAAATGATCTAAGTGAATATAGAGAGGGAGACGAGTACATGGTTCTTGTAATAATTACTAAGAGATTGTTATATAGTCATCTACAGCATCATGCAGCATCATAACGACACAATAATAGACAGACGCACGATGATAAAGACGCAGTAATAAACGACACACACAGAAAGGCGCAGGAAGACTTCTTTATGAAATATTTTACCTCTCACTTTATTTGTAATGTTTCGAAAAGGGTTACTCAAAGTTTGCGTATGAGAGGGAGCTGGAGACCGAACATAACTGAAATATTTTGACCCCAAAGTTATGGCTGTCAGCGTTGTGTCTTTCTCGTTCTCCATGTCTGCTCAACCGGAGCCCTGGAATCCACTGTCCTGTGTACTGGCTTTCCCTACAACATCTCGTCCCCTCTGTCTCCACTGTACTGCTTGCCCTCCTTCTCGCCTGTCTTCCTTCTGTTCAATTCGTTGGCCTTATATTACCTTCAAACTCCGCACTTCTTCTGATATCTAGCGACCGGGATGTGTCACTTCCGCTACCTTTGGAATGGCCTGTGTGATCGTCATTGAGCGGAAATAACTGTCATGCAGTTCAGAGGTCACTCTCTTCCGGTGCATCAGTCTATGAGAGTATAATTGGATTTTTTTTTTACCTCGTCCCATTTCATTAGCCAATTTCCACCCACACGATTTCCTCTCATAACTGCCATTAGAATGTGTCACTTCCTTCCGGTGCATCACCTTAAATGGCATTTTTGGCCGGGTCAACAGGTCAAAACATAACAGGCAGGGTAAGCGCTGTGAGATGAATACCCTTTTACAGACAGGAGGACAGTAAAACATAAAGGTTAAGAGACAGATCCTACTTAAAAACCAGTGTAAATAGGATTTTAAATGCATTTATAACATGGGCTGTTTTAAGGCAAATCTAACTCAGCTAGATTTTAATAGACATCATTAGTAAATGAGATGCTTATTAAAATTAAATAATGGTTATTTATTAATCATTGAAAATATAACATAAATAACTAAGGGAATTATGACATTGGTGTTGATATTGTTTGTTACAGACAGACGCTTAATCACCATTATAAATAGATAGAAAATGTGTGTAGGTATAACATTTTTTTTAGGTCTCCGGAATATTCCATTATAAAGAGATAAGTGAATCAGATAATTGGAAAATTCTGGTAAGATGAAGTGATTTATAAATCTGTGTGTGTTTGTTGTTTCTTAAAAAAAAAAAGAAAAGATGATCATTGCATAGAAATTTAAGCATAGCCGTGTATTAACAGCTTCCAGCTTAAGCAGGAGATTATTTTTTTTCTTCTCTTCATAACAGTAATCATCATATATATTGTGGTGTAATGGTTACTGTCATAGGAAATGCTATACAGCAACTTGAGTTCAATTTCTGGACAAGGCAGTTTGCATTTCACTTTGTGTTAATGCCCTTTGGAAAGGCATGAGTTTCTCTCTTTTTAATTCAGCTAAGAGTAATTAGTCAGGCAGACTGTTTTTTTTTTTTTTTTTTTTTTTTGTTGCTTTGATTAGGAAAACTTTTGTAGCATAGTCAAAATACGAATACGTAAAATATTCAGATGCAGAGAAATCACAAAACACTGATGACTTTCTTTTGTTCAGGTACGAAACGTTTATTAATTTTTTTGACTTTTAGTTTTTCGACACGAGGAGAAAGAGAGACACAATTTTTACTATGCTGGCTGTTCCTACATCACCCACAGTCAACTCCCCAGCTGAACTCCCTGGCCCAGAGTCCAATCTCAACTAACTGACCCAACAAACGTGCAGCGCATTCCGTAGCCCTCAGCTGGACTGCCCTCGCCCAGGTTCAAAACTCAACTGACGTCTTTTTTTCAAAAATCACCAAAATTCCCAGCCCATCGTTTCCAGGCCTGAAGTCATTCACACCCCAGTCCTATTTTCCATCTGGGGTTTTTATGATGACATTTATGAATACCTGCACCAAGAGCTGAACAGTTCAAAGCCTAAACAAACCAAATGATAAGATATAGCCAATGAAAAATGATATGAAAAAAATCATTCCACAATTATATAAGACTTTGAATTCAAACCAGCTTTAGTTCGCGTAAAGAATTGACCTTGTTTTATATCCTTTCTGTGGTGGAGAGATTGGGTAAATACATGTTCAGGTAGTATTGAACATAAACTAGAAACTGCTGAACTGTATTATGATTTTTTGATATATTATGAATATGATGCAATTGAGAAGAGTACCAAGGTCACTCGTCGATAGGAGACACTATATAAACAAGAATGTTTACATCTAAAAAGAATTGCCAAGTCAGCTGGGGCTGTAGAATACACTGACTGCACCTCTGCAGAGGGGTAAGACCTCCCCGCTAACGAGTGTCCTGCATATGACACTAAACAATCTGATGGTGAGGTTCCAGCAGTGCTGGAGCTTTGGGGAATGCGGAGTACCCCTTCATTGCCATTGCTCCCAGGTCCACTCTGGCCCGGAGTAGTAGCACCTGATAGGGCCCTATCTATGGGTTAAATAGAACTAACAGCATACTTATACTAAAATGAATTGAGTAAACTGAATAGCTTGAAATAGAAACGTTTTTGACAAACCGTACTTACACTTAAACTGCGTGCTTATGCTTAACTGAATTATTTGAAATAGAACTGTTTTTCGACATTAAAACTGTATTTACACTTAACTGAATTGTTACATATAACTGCTTGAATAGTTTGAAATGGAAACGTTTTTGACAATTAAGCTGACTACTTATGCTAAACTTAACTATTTTCAATAGAACAGATTATTTACATAAAATGGATTTGGCGTTGAATAACCTATAAAGGTTGATATGCCATAAAACCAAACAAACCAAACCAAACCATCTAAAAAGAAATTCCAGATTTAAAATTGTAATATCTTGATATTTTAGATTTTCTCAAGGGTTGTGCTGATTCACCATATCAACATAGTGGCAATGTATCTGAATTGTATTAAGAGAGATCAAAATTAATTATAAATAAAATGTTCTTTTGTTTGTTTTTTTCTTTGAATAGTCCCCTTAGTATTTTGTATATGTATTCCAGTGAGTTTTCCATTGGTCAAATCACCTTTTAAATACATATATTTACCTAACCCCCTCCTGGATGGGTAGGATGTAACACAGGATCAGTTTTTAAGTGGAGTTTAATAGATTTAAAATCAGTTTTCTTCCTTCTGGATGAGTTGTCTTACCAAAGTTAAAGAGCCCAGTCTGGCCTACTATTTGCCTATTAGCTGGAGGGAGAATAACTGGATTCATGCCTTTTCTAAGGGTATTAGTACTATGTAAAATGTAAACTGCCCAATCTGGGATTCAAACTCAGATCTCCATATCCATTTTCTATAACTATAACCATTTCACCATCAGTGTCTCCTTTTAAATAAAAACAATAAACAAAGATGTTTATATGTACATTTTCTTTTTTTAAGTTGAGGAATTATATTGTGAATTGAATTACCAGGACCAGAAAATCCAGTGAACGCTTGTGCAAGACATATGAAAACACTGGACAGCTGTTTTGACCTTATTCGGTGTTCGCCGGATTTTCTGGTCATGGTAATTCTATTCTCAGTATAATTCCTCTACTTAAAAAGAGAAAATATAGATCTATATCCTTGCCCTTTAAGTTATAATAATTACATGGATGTGTATTTCCAATCCCCCTGGGAAGACGTGGCTCTGGAGGTGACCTGTGTCCTCTGTAAAGAATACGGATGTAACTTGCAAGACACATTCAGGTTAATTGGCCATGCAATTACCATGGCTAGTTAATTTGGCGTCACTTGTGTGCAATGTGAATTGGTGGCTCAGTGGAAGACTTTTGGCTCTGCATTCAGTAGTCGCTGGTTCTATCTCCAGTGGTGGAGATGACAGTATACACTGCTGAGACCTAATAAGGTCAAAGCTGTCCAGTGTTTCTGTATGTTGCGCATAAGTGTTCACTGGATTTTCTGGTCATGGTAATTCAATTCACGAAGATATTCATATTTAAAAGGAATTGATTCAGGATTTCAACAGATGCATTGGACAATATATATGAGGTGTGTCTTTAAAATATATCGAGACATTGAAGTTGTTTTTACTCAGGCAGAAACAAACACTGAAAGAAATCCCCACCACCACCACCGAACTCTGAATAATCCACTTCTACCATTGTATTTTTTTAATGCCTACCAGATCCTGAAATCTTACTTTTGAGATGAAGTTTCAGTTTAAGGAATGGGAAAAAGTTACACAAAGATTAGCCTCAAAAGCATGGAGTGGTTTACACTTACACCAACTTGTGCTTCACCAAAAATATTTTGTTAAAAATGTATTGAGACTAGCTTCATGAATGTTTTTTTTTTCAAAGTGTTACTAACTCATCTTAATATCATTTATTTATCATATAAGTTGCATACTGTAAAATATACATTTGAGCCATGGCCCAGGGTCCCCAAGTCTTAACCCCCGATGAAACTGAAAAAAAAAAAAAAAAGACATCTAAGAACAGAGGAGTTTGATTTTATTTTCAGATTTAATGGGGCTCTTTTGAACTAATTTGAAACAATTTAGAGTATTTAGGCCTCTCTAGTTGGAGTGGGTCCTTTCAATTTGATGGGGCCCTATAAAAGGATCCCATTTAGATTTTGATGCATCTTTTTCATTCATTCAAATATTTTTTTTTATGTAACTTTTTTTCTTTTGGAAAATTTTGTCTACTTTGCTTAATTTTACATTTTATTGAACACAGACATATAATAAGTGCAAAATTCCCCAATATTGATAAAATTAGACAAAATATATCGTTTTTGATAGTAAGGATGAACATGCATAATAAAGGGGCCTCAAATTTCATTAACCCAGAAACAGGATTCTTCAGGACTAAATTCAGCCCTGTTGTATATATTGTTTTTATTTGATTGTGCATAATATAAAAGATTAGATAACAAAAAAAATTGTTAAAAGAATTTGGTTAAAACATTTTTTTTTTCCAATTCCTCATAGTATCAACAAATTTTGAGATAATCATCATTTCCCCTGATATCTTTCATAACTGAAAGAAAACCCAGTATTCAGATTTATTTGAAAATAACTCTAGTTTTCTTGTTGGTATCAAGTGAAAGTTATATGCTACACCTGCATTCTCTAATTTTTTGGAGAATGCCAGTACATCTAAGAATTGTAACTTCTTTCATTTTTGTTTTTGACTCTACAGCTTTTGGTTTCACCAATTCTCTTGGATCTTCTTTCTTTGTTTTCCTGATAATATCTCTCAAGACTTTTAATATTCTTCAGCTTGTTTGTCTTCTGATGATTTTACTAACAACATTAGCCGTATTAATTCTTGCCAATATCTCTTTTTGCTTTGATTTATTGACTGCGTCTTTTCATTTTTATTTCTCTGTTTGTTGGAAACTATTTATATTGAGCTTTTTCGCTAAAGTAGAATCTGCCAGCCATTCCATTGCTGCATTGTATTTACCTGTAAACTTGGTTTATGGGTGATGACTTAGCAGAGTTGGGCTTTGTCTCTCCTCATATGATTTTATGTCTTTGATTTTATACTTTTTGGGTATCCATTCTTTATGAAAGACAGACCCTCCTGAATTCCGTTCTCTGTTGGTCAACTTTTTATAATTATAAACAGATACAAGGCAAGTTAGTATTACAGTACTGGAAAAAAACGAAAACTCTGATTATTTTACTTGTTGTTCACTTCGTTGTAGCAAAAAAAATCATAATTTTCAAAAAAGAAAAAAGGGAAAAAAAAAGGAAATTTCTTAAAATTTTCTTTTCCTTGAATTGATATCCTAATTTGTGATTAGTCCTTTCCTAATGATTTTTACTACAGCAGATAGATAATAAATAATCAAGGAAAATAATCACTTCCTATGTGTTTCTAAGGCATTGAATTTTCATTAAAATTTGTGGTGGTAATAAAAAATGGTTGTTTTCTTCTGTCTTTTTTTAAAATTTTTTTTTGGCCTATATTATAATCTCTTTCCTTTTAAAGCAATTGTTTGGCTCAATCAGCTGGGGCTTCAGAATACACTGACTGCATCTCTGCAAAGGGGTAATACTCCCCCAATGAGTGTCCTGGATATGACACTAAACCATCTGGTAGTGAGACTCCAGTAATACTGGAGCTTTGGGGAATGCAGAGTACCCCTCTAATGCCGTTGCTCTCAAGTCAACTCTGGCCCTGAGTGGTAGCACCTAACAGGGTCCTATCTATGTGTTAAATAGAACTAAACTGTGTATTTTTGCTCAATTGAATAGTTTGGAGTAGATCTGTTTATATGTATAAAAATGGATTTGCATTTAATAACCTACAATGGTTGATATGCCATAAAACCAAACCAAACCAACTGTTATTCAATAATCTTTGCTCTATCTGGCACACAGGCTTTAGGTTGCTTTCAATATCTGCTGTTATTAAGGAGTTGTCTATCTCAGAACAAGACTGCCTAATTGTTGTCCAACATAGTTGATCTAACAGGAACTAGTTCATAATTAAAACTGTTATATCAATGGTCAACTGCTTATAATTTTCAACAGGCATATTTCTCTGTCTTTTTAGTTTTGTCTACAATGATATATATCAATTACTCCATGGAGGCTCCTACAAACTACATTTGATAATTTATAATAAAGGCAGTAGAAATTCTGCCTTTATTTAGTAGTCTTATGTATGTATGTGTGTGTGTGTGTTATAATAAAGTTACGAGGATCATTGAATAGGTTTCCACACTTTTTTCGTACGAGTACTTTTATTGATAGTACACACATGAAACTCTACTCCCCTTCAAAGTAGTCTCCTCTGGCTGCAATGCGCTTGTTGAACCGTTTCAACAACTTCTAGAAGGCCCCATGGAAGTCCTCTTGTGTGAGCATGTCAATAACCTTGATCACAGCCTCTTTCATCTCCTCAATTGTTTCATAACGACAGCCTCTGAGCTAAGGGAATAACCAAAAGTCACAGGGAGCAAGGTCTGGACTATAGGGACGGTGAGGAAATGTCTTGATGCCCATCTTTGTCAAATAATCTGTGACAAGGATAGTTATGGACTGGTGTATTGTCCTGGTGGAAATGCCACTGAGCCGATTTGAAGAGTGCTGGCCTCTTCTGACGGAATCTCTTCCCAAACTCCCTTAAAACCTCAACATAGTAACCCTAACCCTAACCCTTTGGCCAATCAACTCTGGTATATTGACTTCCTTACTCCTCCCACACCTCTCATCATTCCTTGAATCTCTTATACCACTCAAAACTAATGCTCAATTCATACAAGATGGTCCAAAAGCGGTCTGAAGCATTCCATACGTTTCGGTGGCATTTTTCCAAGTTTAAAATAATTTTATTGCATATTGTTCTTCTGAAGTGTCCTCATGTCCAGATTGCATTTTTGAAATTCACCAGCTGTGACAATCAGGCTTTAGTAGGGTGTATTCCAATTACTGCTATAGCTGTTCATTTGAACCTGAAATCATAAAAATTGTCTGTGATCTCATAAGATGTATAGCAACAACATACTGAATTTTCAAGAGTCTACGATAATTTTAAATGCCTGCACAAAAAAAGTCTGGAAACTTATTGAAGGCACTACGATCTTGGTAAGTAAAAACTAAAAAATGTGCTCACTAATCTATAAGTAGAGGAATATATAACTGATTTTAAATATTAAAACTCACAAAGATTTTCCTACCAGGTAAATAGTTTTTTGCAGCCAACTTGATCATCAAAATTATGAAACTTATGTAGCAAGAAAGTTTTTTTTTTTAAGTTTTCATAATAATTATGATTTTGTCCTGTCGGCTGTACTGCCACAGAAAGGTAAGACTCCCCATCAAGGTATGACACTAAACTGTATCTGATGGTCTGCTCCTGGACATTTTGTGAATGGGAAATACCTCTTCATTGTCATTACTTCCGGGTCCACTCTGATCCAGAATGGTAATACTTGTTAGGGACCCATCTAGGGGTCAGATAGAACTATTCAATCATTTACTATGGGTTATTAATATTATTAGTTAGTTAAAACCATGCTGCTGTGTACAAATTATGTATATTACATTGGGATACTTCCTAAATAGAAGGGGGATGTCCCCGTGGTGTAATGGTTAAAGCGAAATCGTAGCACGCGAGTTCGAAATCCAGTCGGGCTATTACGTTCACTTTCGGACAAATACCCTTGGGAAAGGTATGAACCCCAGCTATGGGTTAAATAGCACCACCACTGTTCTTCTAGGAGAATGGCTTTGGCATTAAATAACCCACGAATGTTGATATGCCATTAAACAAAAGAAACCAAACCTTCATAAATAGAATTACTAATGTTGAATAGCAGTACTTGAAACTGTTTAACTATGTGCAAACAAATGAGCTCTAACAACTCTTAAAAATCAAATTATCTACAATCTATTCACTTACAAATTATATAGAAACAGGATTTGGAATTAAATAATCCACCAGGGTTGATATGCCATAAAATAGCCAATTAATTGGGATTGAAAATTCAACACTAAAGTGTTTTTAATATTATATAATTGATATCAAGTAAAATTCAACAGATGTAATCCATTATAAATTTACTTCGACAATCTGTTTGCACAGATTGCTTCCTCAGATGGTGAACAATTTTAATTGAGGGTTATTGTTATTCCGGGGAAAGAAAATTAGAATTCTGTTAGAATCTAGGAAGCAGCGTCGAATCAACCGAAAAGGACATCGAAACGAGGCTAACGAAAGCATGGACAGCTATCAATAGGCTATCGATTATATGGAAATCAGACCTAACCGATAAAATGAAACGCAGTTTCTTCCAGGCAGCGGTCACATCGATACTGCTATATGGATGCACTACATGGACGCTAACAAAACGGCTGGAGAAAAAACTGGATGGCAATTACACAAGAATGCTGCGTGCAATCCTCAACAAGTCCTGGCAGCAGCACCCCACAAGACACCAACTGTACGGCCACCTGCCCCCTATCACGAAAACTATTCAAGTTAGACGAACCAGACATGCAGGACACTGCTGGAGAAGCAGAGATGAACTCATAAGAGATGTACTCTTATGGATCCCCACACATGGCCGCGCAAAGCAGGACGACCAGCTCGAACGTACATTCAGCAGCTATGTGAGGATACAGGATGTTGTCCTGAAGACCTACCTAGGGCGATGAACGATAGGGAGGAGTGGCGAGAGAGGGTCAGGGATATCCGTGCTACCAGCGCGATATGATGATGATGATATATTCTGTATGGATTGTTCCTTATCAGTCTATTCTTTAACTTGATTTATATGAAGAAATATATATATATAGCATATGAAATTAAACACATGGACGTGGGCATATTTAAGAATTGCATGTAAGTGACATATATATATATATATACTAACTCCTCCACACAAACAGGATGTGACTCAAGGCCAATTTTAAGTGAAGTTTAATATATTTATGTATGTATGAGATAGTGATGTATAAAAAAATTAACATAATTCAATCATTCAACAAAACAAAAGGGATAAAAAAAATGATAAAGAAATTCCCCAAAGAAACGGGTGGAATGAAAAAGTAAAAAAGCGGAAACAAAAGAACTATTTCCAAGAGAATCTGAAGAATTTATATCCTTTTTCTGCCCAACATCTTTTGAAACTGATTGTTACATGATTTTTTTTTCCTCCTTCAAGGTTGATATTTCTTTCTGTGAAGAAGGAAATCTCCCACACTCCTTTCAGTTGTATTTTCCTTTTCTTATCTGCCTTCCAGGTTTGCAGGAATTGTCGAAGCCTTTCCTTTTTTTCTTTTTTTTTTAAATCCATTCTTCCAAGAATTCATTTACCAAGATCAAATCATTGAGTCTTTTACAATTCTTTCTTTTATGATAATTGTAGTCTGTCTCTTTAGGTATTTGTTTTTTTTTTTTTTTTTTTTTTTTTTTGGCAAGTTCCTCTGACAAAATTGGCAACTTTATTCTTTCTTTCCTGATAAGAATGGTTGACTTTCATGTTTTAAGTTGGTTTAACACACTTCCCTAACGAACTGAATATTATTTTAATCAGGTAAATGTACTTCAGATCAGGACAAAATGACCACTGGTGTGTTGAAACTTCTTTCTTTAGCTGCAGTTTTGTTGTTTTTTTGTTGACGGGGGTAAATCATATTTGATTTATTCAATATATAATTTTGAGCATTAATAGCCAAACATGTTCACTGCCATGGACAACATAATTTGTCTTAGTAATTTGTGATATTAGTGACATGAGTTGAATAACTAATTTTCGTAAATTACCAATTTTGTGCCACAGAGAGCTCATCTTTGCAAGATGTCAAGTGTCTTTGCAATTTGCGTTTGAAGATGTGACATACTAAATGGTATTACTGAGAAAAATTATGAAAAAGTTTAAGTTCCAGTTCAATCACAAATGATTGGTGTCAAGTCGTGAGTCCATAAAGATTCCGCAATTCAGGTCAGCATTGAAACCAGAAAGAGTAAAGTTCAAAATCGTTAAATCTAAACAGCAAATCCAGTATTGGTAAGATCCGTATTTCCTTGCAGGAAACGTTATATTAAGTGACTCTCCTGAGTTTGGATTTTTTTTATCGTAATTAAAAGATACATTTTTTCCCAGTATGTAATGTCGATGGCTATATATTTCAGACAGGAAGTTGTTTATGGCTTATACCAAGAATTTATCGAACAATTTGTAATATTAGTGTCATAATTACATAGTTTGTTTTAATAAATTATCACTTTTGTACTTCAAAGAAGCTCATCATAACAAGTCGTCAAGAATCATGTATGAGGTAACTCAACTCCTCTTTGCAAATCATCATTTTTTTTTTTTTTGTTTTTTGGAAATAGTTAGTTTCTCTAACACTATAAATTATTTGGCAGCACAAATGAATAACGAAACTTCTTTTAAAAAAACTCAACAACGAAAGGTTTATTATAGTAGCAGGTGTAAAAGAGTAAGAGTGAGAAAGTGTCCTTTTTTATGTCGCCAGTTAGTATGTTGGTCCTTGAGTTTGTAGGGAATGTGTGTGGAGCTAGTAGCAGCGTATTCTTCAGCGAAGGGGTTCCAAGTGGAATCCGTAGCAGTTGATGCGAGAGAGATCTGTCTGGGTTGCTGGCTAGTTGCTCTCTAAGGTTGTCCGCTGACTACCAAAAGGAATTGAAAAAATAGTTCTAGAGAGGAAGAAGGAATCAATGCGCTCTGCTTGGTGATTGGTCAATTAGTGGCCGAATCGCTTGGCGGGGGCTTTGATTCGCGAAAGGAAATAGATTTGTGGCTGCTACATTTAAATGGAAGTGACAAGATAATTTGTTTCACAATATTGTATTATTCTTGTGCGCGATAGTAGTATCTTGAATGAATAACGGAAATTTGCATATTTTACTTTGGTGGTATGACACCCTGACAATGGGGTTTAGAGAATGCTTACTGTATTTCTCGCCAAGGGGTAAAGAGCTCCCACTCCCTAAAAAAAAAAGGAGTATCCTGGGCTGGGTATGACACTAAAATGTATCTGTTAGTAAGGTTCTTGAGATCCTAAGATTGGTTTGGGTTTTTTGTTTAATGGCCTATCAACCTTTGTAGGTTATTTAATGCCAAAGCCATTCTCCTAGAAGAACAGTAGTGGTGCTATTTAACCCATAGCTGGGAGGATAAGGGGGTTATACCTTTCCCAAGGGTATTTGCCCGAAAGTGAACGTAATAGCGCGACTGGAGTACGAACTCGCTTACTACGATTGCACAGTCCATCGCTTTAGCCATTATACCACGAGGACACCCCCGAGATCGTAAGAGTGTTAAGTACTCTTTCATTGCCATTACTCCCAGGTCCACTCTGACCTGGGGTAGAAGTACTTGTTGGCATCCTATCTATTGGTCAAAAAGATGTGTTTGAAAATTGTTTTTGATTAGACTGTGTGTAAAAAAAATCTTATAAACAATTATACAAAAATTGTAAGTATTAACATAGAATAAACGTGATTCCCTAACCTCTCTGCATAAAATAACCCTAAACGGTTTGACATGCCATTAAAATGATTTTTTTTTCTCCCCTCTCTCCAATCAGTTCCTGAATTCGTGTGATATTGCTGTTTATAAATTTCTTTCAACATCTCTTTGTTATTTTATTAGCTTTTTCAGCTACTCTTAATATAAGGTTAACATGAATCTTCATCTATCCTCAGGGTTGTATTACTCAATTGATGTAGAAGACTTTGATATCTTAGAGTCCACTGATACTAATTTGTGCCAAATGGTCCGGGAGACCGGGGTTCATTCCCAGGTCGCTCATACCAAAGAGATTAAAAATGGTACTTGATGTGTCCTTGCTTAACACTCAGCAATATAAATTATGTATAAAAGGGTAGAGTGGATTAATCCAGGGAAAGGAGTTGCGCCCTCCCCTACACTTCGGTGTAGTAGCTATTGAAAAGGGAGCCTTCTGGTCGCCCTCGACAAAGGTCGTCAACTTTACTTTACTTCTTTTATTTCATTGTATAATATATTCAAAATCATTTGGGCTTCTTCGATAAGTATAGGGCCCGAATTATGGGATCTCTGTACAATAAGTATAGGCCCACAGTGGTCTTCAACTGGTGGGCCATGGATATAAGCCCTATAGAAAAATGAGTTTGGGCTAGGGTCCATTTGTAGGTAAATCCCGTCTAATCTACACAGATACTAGAACTTTGCCAAATTATCTTTTTAATCAACTTTAGTAAATTCAAATTCTATAATCTATTTGTGATCTGATATTGTCTCATTCATTGATTAGACATTCCTTATACTTTTTTTTTTTTTGCTTTGAGTAATTATTACGTAGAATTTCGATATTTTGTATTTTTTATAAGATTAACGGTCAAATAAATACCTATTTAACAGTTAATCCTTTTAAACAATGCGACCCATTTTTAAAAAAATAAATCTTCTCTTTGTCTATGTCTTTACTTATTGATATATATTATGGAGACTGTCTCCATGTTGAAGCCATACAGCCGAAAATAAATGAGCATGCTTAAAGAGATATCATTGTGTGCTAGGAACTTCTTATAGAATCGCTAAATACAAAAATATATATTAAAAAAATCATTCAAGAACCCCTTTTTCTTTTTTTTTCTTTGGTTGTAAATCGAAACTAAAACAATCAAGCCTGTTATGTTTGATAAGTGGATATCGACAAGTTTTCAGATTTATTATCGAATTTATAAGCTAGGAAAAAAGTAATGTAGATAAAGAAGAATCAACTAAAGATAAAAGAAGATTAGGATTAGAGTGAATTTTAAAAAAAAATGGTTTTGTACATTTTAATCTCATATGAGTAATGTCTACTTTTCTTATTGTCATGCATTAACATGTGATGAACATGGTGGGCTGGTTTGGTGATTGTTATGGCATTGTGGGTTCTCATGCAAAGTTGGCAGAGACAAAGATAAGCTGAAGACAAGTTCGCATCTGCGAAAGGAAAAAAAAAAAAAGTTAGACACGTGGTTACAGAAAAATACCACTCACTTTATTATCAGTGTTGCAGCCTCCCTTTGAACCAGTCTCAAAAACAAGCAGACGTGAAGTGGTATTCTCGAGTCGATGAAATCGTTGTTCTTCCCCAATGCGGGAGTATATTTTAACTTATGAGTCATTATTCATAGAAATGTAAATTTCATTTTGACGTTGGGGAGCTTTCCCGGTATCTTTGACCTTTTCTGTTGAAATAGATTTGGTGGAATGTGATATTTCTGTGAATAAGTGAATCTTAGTTTTTGACTTAGGAGAGAGAGTCTGCTATGGCATGTGCGAGAATTTTAACAACCCTTGTAGAGGAAATAATTTATCTTAAAATCCCATCTTTTTGTAATCTCAGGAGGAAAAATGACCTAGAAACAATAAAATCTGCAGTCATCTATGAGTTGCTATCCTTACTTTTTGACATGCTGATTGTCATTCTGTATTTTTCCCCCACAGAAACATATAATCAAAATTTTTGCGAAAGGAAACTGATGCCTTGTCTTAAGAGATTTTAAAAATGGAAATTTACATCAGATGAAATCAAATAAAAATATAAACGATTGAAATTAGATTATCTAAAAATTTTTCGATTTGCTACTTGTTTATTTGTTGCAAAATTTATTTTTAGCCTTTTTAAAATTTAAAGATATTCGTTGAAGTAAAGGTTCTTAATTGTGGCATTTGAATTCTCTGGATTACATAACCAGAACTTTAATCACTGGACGACAGTATCTGGTTCTATTTTCATTAAAAGGTTTGGTTTATTTCTTTAACGGCATACCAACCTCTTATGGGGGATTTAATTCCAAAATTCGATACAAATAATTTTCACACAGTTATATGATTTCAAGTATGTTATAAATAAGCGTGTGGTTACAAGAGAAAACGGATGAGAGGAATGGATTTAATTCTGTTTATTTTCAAATAAATAAATGTTGGTATGTCAGAAGAAATACGGGCCTTCTTCTTCCACCAGATAACGGGTTAGGCGGAGAGTGCGTGACTGGTTTGATATTGTGGCACGGTGTGTGAGCTATAAGCCGTCTGTTAGAGTATTGGAATGCGAGCTTGATCGGTAGGGCGTCTGGTTCCTTGTTCTTGTCCGAATGCGACGCGTAACGATCTTTTCTCTCCAAGTCTCGGAACGAACTCCTTTTTGAACTTTCGCTGACCATTTTATAATCACGTTTGGGTCGAATCGGCTCCAAAACACTTTGGAGGGGGAAGTTCCTGATTGATTGAAATAAAAGGATCTTTTTAATTGTAAATATAAAGTTACATTTCAACCCGATGTATGCGCGGAGTCTACCTGCGCAACGACGTGTTTTATTTATTTTAGTCTCAGTAATCGTCTAGGCAACATCTAGCTTTTGAAATGTACGTTCGTGGTGTTTTATTTGTTTGTTTATTTATTCATTTTGCTTGTAAGTTAGTTTGGAATGTATTTGTGAATCAGAAGGGATTTCGGTATATAACAAATATTTCTAATACTAATAATTTTTAAACAGATCTATTTGACCCATTGATGACATCCTAACTGAGACAACTGCTCTAAGTTAACCTGGGCGTAATAGCAACGAAGGAGTACTTAACACTCCTCATTTCTCCTGAGGTAGAGGCTCACCATTTGACCCAGTTTTGTGTCATTATTTTCATTGGTTTGTTTTAATGGAATGTCCATTAATTTACAGTTATTTTAAGCTCAGAGGTTAGGGAATCGTGTACATCATAGGTTTTTATTTAGAGTTTATTTTTGTAATTTTTTCTTAAGAGGAATTTGCGCAGTTATATGAAGTATTCCTATCTACTACAAATAATTTCTACACGGTTATATTGTTTCAAGTTTTCTTATCTAAAAATAATTTTCAAATAGATTTATTCGCCTCATAGATGGGACCGTAACAGGGACTACCACTTGATCTGGGTGTAATAACAATGAGGATAAAGCTAGATCGGTAAAAACAGATGAAACCAAATGAAAATATAAACGATTTAAGTTAGATTGTCCAAAATGAAACTTTTTAACTGCTCACCACCGGTCCTGTCTCTCTGTTTCTTTCTCTCACACTTACTTGCCGCGTCAATACACTGGTTTTCACAATTCTGCTGTGAAGCAACAAAATGCCCCTCCCCACAATGCTTCTTTTATATCAGTTCTAGCTGACCGAAATTCGCATATGTCGCAAACCCCTTCTCACCAGAGACGAGATGCATGACCTGCAAATTGTACTCCCAACGAAGCTCACGATTCCATTTTTCTATACTTCCGGTACTCTACACGCAAGACACATTCGCGCCATTTCGAACTTTGAGGTCGGCCGTTTTGCTCGTCACTTCTTGTTTCTTTCTTTGTGGCTATGAAAGGAATTTAATTCACCCAGCTTCGTTGTCACATTTCATTTTCTCGTTCACTCGGTTCATCACCTGATTTTTTTTTTATCCAGCTGTGGACGGTTACTGAATTCACGTAAACGACGGCCGTTCCGCCTGCATATACAGATACGACTCATTGTCTCTTTGAACGACAAAACCCGGTTGGCGCATCTTGCCCAGTCAGCTGGGGCTGTAGAATACACTGACTGCACCTCTGCAGAGGGGTAAGACCTCCCCGCTAACGAGTGTCCTGCATATGACACTAAACAATCTGATGGTGAGGTTCCAGCAGTGCTGGAGCTTTGGGGAATGCGGAGTACCCCTTCATTGCCATCGCTCCCAGGTCCACTCTGGCCCGGAGTGGTAGCACCTGATAGGGCCCTATCTATGGGTTAAATAGAACTAACAGCATACTTATACTAAAATGAATTGAGTAAACTGAATAGCTTGAAATAGAAACGTTTTTGACAAACCGTACTTACACTTAAACTGCATGCTTATGCTTAACTGAATTATTTGAAATAGAACTGTTTTTCGACATTAAAACTGTATTTACTTAACTGAATTATTACATGTAACTGCTTGAATAGTTTGAAATGGAAATGTTTTTGACAATTAAACTGTGTACTTATGCTAAACTGAACTGTTTTCAATAGAACAGATTATTTACGTAAAAATGGATTTGGCGTTGAATAACCTGCAATGGTTGATATGCCATAAAACCAAACAAACCAACCATTTTTGACACTGAAACTGTACTTACACTAATCTGAATCGTTATATATAACTGATAGTTTGAAATAGAAATGTTTTTGACAATTAAACTGTGTACTCATGCTAAACTGAATTGTTTTAAGTAGAACTGATTATTTACATAAAAATGGATTTGGCGTTAAATAACCTACAAAGGTTGATATGCCATAAAACCAAACCGGTTGGCTCATCGAAGGCAGCAGTCTGTGGGTTCGGCCTTTCAATTTCACTATGCAAAATGTTCCTCATTTTGTAGCAGTTAATTAATTTTTAGTCTTTTAAAATTGAAGATATTCAAAGGATTAAAAGTTTTCCTTTGTGATCTACCCAGCGGCTTTTGAATATATTGGATCTTATAATCAGAACTTTAACCCACTGCACAATAATTGGCCCCATTTTTATTCGTATAGTGTTAACCTCAGTTACCAGACTGGAAAGAAATAAATTAACGATTGTTTCGTTCCGGTGAACCTACCTATCACATATAAAGAGGTAGGCTTGCTTTCTGCATGACACTCCTCAATAAAACGACCTTATGTCACATATTATCTTTGTTGCAAGTTAGATAAATACCCCAATTATCAGTGTTGTTGTTTGGAACTCAGCATCAGGTCGATGATTTTAAACTCTTAAGATTTTTATTTCTCCCAATTGAATTGTTGATTTTTGAGGAGTGCCAATGTTTTATGAAATGCCTAGCTGTACGTTATCTAAATTATAGAATAGTCTTCATCCCAAATCTTTTCTTTTTCTCTCTACTGCAGTCCTCTTGAATTTTGCAGTAAATGGCAAAATTCCTGAGAGGGGGAGGTGCTGATTGGCAAAGGTTCTCCAGACTGCACCAAAATTCATCCCTGGAGTGAAACTGCTTTCGCTTTTTTATCTCCCCACTAGCTGGACCTATTTTAATTAATAGGAGTGACAGATGTATAAAAATTACTCATAACCTGGGGGTTGTGAGTTCAATCCCAGTGCTTGGCAGTATATTTCATTTTACTTTCTCTTCAACTACACTGTCTTAGGAACATTCTTAAATTTCTTAGTATGGGATAGGATCGAATGGGCTTTGATATCGACGACTTGAAGATTTGTCTTCGGATATTTGTGGTATCTGAGTACCAAAACTTACCGTCATAATTATGAGAGAATAAGGAACACAATTTGGACACTTGAAACTGAGGAAATGTATTATGGAAAAACGTTCCCCCATGCCAAATATAAAACAATTCACATCGAATTAACAATGAATATTTTGTTGTTGATAAAAGGAGAAAATGAATGACTAAAAAAACTATGATCTACAATTTTTAGATTTTTATTTCTTTAAATTGAGTGAAAAACTTGCTAAAAAAACAAAAGTACAAAATGTTTTCTAGTAAGCAAAGATATTAGTCTGAGGGTAGATATTTCAATAGATATAGTTAAGATTTATTCAGTGAGGTATAGCAGTAATTGTTTGTTTGAATTAATAGGTCATATTTTGTGTGTAAAAATTCTTTTATGTAATTATTTAACTTAGTGAGAAAGAAAATGTATGTGAACTGCTGCTGATAATGCAAATATAAATATAAACAACATTTGTTTAATTTAAGAAAAATTAAACAAGTTGAAATGAAATATATTCGTGAAAGAAATAAGTCGAAAGGTATTTGAGTAAGTAATAATTCATTACTTAATCTTAGTTGAGTAAGCACTGACAAATCCATACTTGCTGAAGAAATATTCTATTATTCACTTATTCATAATATTTAGGTTGGCACCAAATTAGCTAAAAAAAAGTTGATTTATCTCTGGATCTAATTGGTTAAGAAATTGTACTTTTAATATTTTTGAGGGAAAAGATTCCTAAAATAATTTTGGGTTTTGATCCTTCAATTTTTTTGGTGACCGGTCAAATATTGTCATCCGTGAAGTATCTCAAAATATAAAAACTTGTGCAGATACACCGATTGGAGAATAGATGATAAGATGCAGATAGACAAATTACAGCTTCTCAAACTCTTTTTTGTTTAAAAATTAACCCTTTTTTTTCATATACATTTATTGCTTGACCTAATTTAATAGAAAGGATACAGGAGTTACATGAAATAATAAGAGTACATTATAGAGAGAAAGTCCGATCTAGGAGTTGAAGAGTCATTTTATGAAATAAAACTTGTTGTATGAAGACTTACGTAAAAGCATTGTACCCTGTGTGGTATGACATGAGGTTTTTTGGGACGAGATTCACCCCTTGTCGAGAAGAGATGCACCCATTCATACGTGCTTCTTGTTGTCAAAGCCAGAACGAAGGGAGAGTTTTGATTTTTGCCATGTGTTTTATAATACCACTAGGGTCATTCCACCAAGTGGCCATTCGAATTACTATTTTGAAAAGCAAGGGAAGTAATCCCTACACCAGCCTTTATAGTATTATTGAGGCAAGGCTGGCATTAAAAATGGAAAGAGACTTATGATGCATAGTTTAAGTTCTATTATTAGCAGTATGTTATACATCTGTATTGGCCAATGTCTCGAGATGAAAGAGGTCGAGAACTAGTTTCTATCTCTGGAATGACGTCAATGAAGAGTTTTATTCATGAGGAAGAATTTCTTGCAATCGTATATTATAGCTTTGGTGCTCAACTCTACATAGTAGATAGGAATACTTGGTTCAGCTATTAGTTCAATCTACTTTCTAATTTTCTCAGTTTCTTTTACTGACACCTGGTGATTGTCTGAAACAACAGCATCATTGATGAGACACTCTCCTGTGTTCTTAACAAAATTTTTTCTTTTTTTTCTCTTTTTCTTTTTTAATTACTATTTTTTCTTTCTTTATTCTTTAAAATATTTCTTTAATGTTTTTTCTTTGTTTTCTTATATCTTATTTATTTATTTTCCCTATTCTATTTCCTGTCTTGTGTTTGTGCCAAGTATTATCTGGTTATTCTACAAAATCAAATGACCATCTCTTAAAATCTCTTGTACCTTTCATAGTATCTTCACAGACTTCAGTAATATTTGTAGTTTTAATCCTCCCACAAATCTCCAACTAATCTGTTCTTGAACGTAATGTTTTTGCGTTTTTCAAATATACCTACCATTATTGGTAGATGTGAATCTTCACATTCCACACTTTTCTCAGCTCCCAAGTCAAATCTTGGTATTTTTTTTTTTTTTTTTCTTTTTGTTGCATCTCTAATCCAGCAGACCCTATTTCCTTTGTACCTGTTTCAGTCATCCTGAATATCTTCAAGGTTGCTTGTCCAGTCAGCTGGGACTGTAGAATACACTGACTGCACCTCTGCAGAGGGATAAGACCCCCCCACCTAACGAGTGTCCTGGATATGACACTAAACAATCTGATGGTGAGGTTCCAGCAGTGCTGGAGCTTTGGGGAATGTGGAGTACCCCTTTATTGCCATTGCTCCCTGGTCCACTCTGGCCTGGAATGGTAGCACCTGATAGGGCCCTATCTATGGGTTAAATAGAACAGCATACTAATGCTAAACTGAATTGTTTAAATAGAAATGTTTTTGACAATTAAACCGTACTTAGATTTAAACTGCGTGCTTTATGCTTAACTGAATTATTTGAAATAGAACTGTTTTTCGACATTAAAACTGTATTTACACTTAACTGAATTGTTACATATAACTGCTTGAATAGTTTGAAATAGAAATGTTTTTGACCATTAAACTGTGTACTTAGACTAAACTGAATCGTTTTAAAAAGAACAGATTATTTGTATAAAAATGGATTCGACATTAAATAACCCTCCAAGGTTGATATGCCATAAACCCAACAAACCAACTAACCATCTCCAAGGTTGCACAGTTTCTTCTTGCTTATGACTGTTCCTACTCTGATATATCTGTTTTGTATTTTTATTGAGGCAGCTTTCTGCATTCACTTAGGTATTTTATTATCTCTCTCTTTCTTTCTTTCTTTCAGAGAGGTGACATTTCTGGATTTTGTCAATTTTTTCTTTTAGTCTTGTTGCATTTGTTCTAGATTGTAGTGAAGGATTCTGTTTTTTTCATCAAGTATCCTCTGCCTTACTCTAAATATTTTTTTATCTTCTTTCTTACACATATACCGGACATTGGTCTAGCGGTTAGAGTGTTCGCCAATGGCCCGGGAGACCTGGGTTCAATCCCAGGTCGAGTCATACCAAAGACTCAAAAAATGGTACTTGATGCCTCCTTGCTTAACACTCAGTATTATAAGGTACGGATCAAGGGTAAAGTGAAGCAATTGAGGGAAGGAGTAGCGCCCTCCCCTACACCTTGGTGTAGTAGCTATCGAAAAGGGAGCCTTCGGGTCACCCTCGACTATGGTCGCCAACTTTACTTTTTACACTATTTGGAAGAGTTTTCATATTTTCACCCTTTTGTTGTATGTATTTTATAATGCTCACAAAAAAAGAATTAATATTAGATTTTGCTGTAACAAACAGAATATTTATAAAATACAGATTGATATAAGATTTTTTTAGTTTTAAGTTATCAAAACCCATCAATAACTTGTTGAAATGTAAGCTCTTTAATTTGGGAAAACTGTTGACAAAAAAAGGACCCAATTTTCCTGAAAATTTTGAGACAATTTATTGTGTTTTTATTGATAAATCTCTTTACAGCACAAACTATTAAATATAAAGCAATGAAATTTGGCATGTAAAATTTGGTGGTGAATATCATGAAAACCTTAAAAAAGACATTGCTTATTACTTAAGCTCCTTATAGTAGCAATGTTTACGGCACCCTAAAACACTTGAATATTTGGTAAGTTCCGAATAAAAAAAAATGCTTATAAAATCACCATAAAGCCCCCAAAATCCCAACAAACCAATCTTTATTCTACTTTTCTGTCAAATTTAACCAGATTTACATTACCATGAGTTTTCGTAAATAAATGTTATGGTAATTTACCCACGCATGCACACATGGACGCATGAACTCTCGCAGCTATAAATAGCAGCAGGTATTGCTCTTAGGAGAAGGTAATATTCCAGCAGTCAGCTTTGTCAATCAGACCAAATAGTCTTTCTGGTAACCATCTCATTTGTATATGTTATATTACTGTTCTTTCTTAATATATTTAATTCAATTCCTTTCTTGTGTCTTTATTTCTGGCCCCTAACCAGGCCACAACAATAAGCAAAGTATACAAACTCTCCCTCCTTTCTTGCGAGTTAATCATATGCAAAAAAAAAAACCAGTTTGAATATTTACCATTTTTTTCTCTTATCTCATTGATAAAATGTTATAAAGAAACAATACACATATAAACAACATTGATAAACTTTTAGAAAAATTAGTTAGCTTTTGTTTGATGAGTGGCTTAAAAGGATTTTATGGGTTTAAAGCTTCAACAGTGTTACCCTGACAATTACTTAGAGCTGGTCACCAATTCTGTTTCCTAAGATGATAAATTTTTATCATTAAGGGTTTTCAGACTATTGTATTCATCTTTATTGTTATTTCCACAACGTTTCAGTCGATATGTCCTCTGGACTTCTTCAGGTGTTTGTCGAACTCAGGAACCTACATAGAACTTCGACCTATGTCTTTTATTGAATCCATGGAGATCACCTGTTCTGATTCCATTTGCCCTAACCAGGTACAAGTGTTAAGTATTCTTGTATTGTTATTCGCCTGCAGTCAGGATTGAACCTGCAACCTCCAGATGATTGTCTCCTTAGAAGCTTAAGGAACCAACACCTATAACTGTTACGCTATGTGTCCTGTGGAAATAACAATGAAGACAATAGTCTGAAAACCCTTAATGATAAAAATCATCAAGCTTCATCTAAGAAATTTAGACAACTAATATCCAGTGTGGAAATAACAAAGATAAAGAGAATAGTCTGAAAACCCTTAACGATAAAAATCGTCGAGCTTCGTCTCAGAAATCTAGACAACAAAGATGATAAATGTTACTCAAAGCATGTCACCATTCTTATGTTTTGTTGTTTTACACTTTGTGGTCGCTGTACATAGTTTTAGATTTATTTGAATTTATATAATGAAGGGTTACTTCACAGGTCGGAAAGAGTCAAGATGATGTGCATTTTTTGTCATGAAATAGAAAATGGACCTGCCTCGCATTGAAAGGGAAAATGGCACAGTCATGTGTCAAGGAGCAGAACAGTCATTCAGAGTCTGGCTTTTTTCATGATAGGCTGTTGCTGATGGCCAAAGAACCAGTCAGTCAGTGCACAGAACCTGCCCACATAAATTTGGAACAATCCTTGGTTGTAGAGTTTGGCTTTGAGATTTTCACTGCATGACTGTTGCTGATTCAATGACATGGTTTACGCATAGACGAGAATTGGGTTTGGGTGATTAAGAACCAAGAAGACCGACTGGCATTGTTGATTTTTGATCTATTTATTTTTTTGGCAACAATTTCTTGGATGAAGCATTGTTTACTCATCTTTCGTTTGTTTTATTTCTGCTGCTTTTTATTGCAAATTTCAGTTTGATATTCTTAAACTCTTAAGCAAACAGCATGGATCAAATATGAAGAATGAGCTTCTGGCAAGATTTGAACTCATGTCCTTAGAGTGACAATATCTTACTCATCTGATACAGACTAAAAGAGATTAAACATTCTGATTTTAATGTATGCAAAATACTTGAAGATTTCATCATCTGCCAGATAACGTAAAAGTCAAATTTAAAATCTAAACATTTCTTTTTTTTTTTTTTTTTTTACATTATCCATTCATTTTATTTAAACTACCCCCACCCCATTGACTCTGATTTTTTAAAGAATTTGAGTTTTCCCCACAAAGTTATCATTATTAGAATCACAAACCACCCTACCCCAATTCTGTCGCCAAAATTAACTCTGAATAATCGATATATTTTCACTAAAGATTTCAAAATAAACATTGTAGTTATTAATGTAAAGGTTCTTTTTTTTTTAAAGTCACATTCTCAATTTTTGATTAAATACTAGTACAACTTTTGCCCTTTTAAAATTTGTATAGTATTCCCATTATTCATTTATTTGAGAGATTAGTTGATTATTCAGCAGGTGGCCATGTTTCTACAAGTTAACTCATTGCTAATATAAAGTACAAACATTAGTAGGAAACATTTGAACAATGTTAACTTGAACGTTAGAACAAATATTAGTAAAAACTTTTTAAATTGACAAACAATTGAGAAATTTATTTAATAAAAGCAATAATTAGCATTTGAGAAGCCATGTTGCTGCAAGAATCTAATGATAGAGATTTTAAATTTGGAAAATTTAAAAAATGTCTGAATAATCATTCATAATCAATTCTCCTAGCAAGAGATATAAAATAATTAGAGAAAGGTAATAATCCAGACAAGGGGGTTGCCCTCATGGTGTAATGGTTAAAGCGACAGACTGCGGAATCGTAGCAAGCGAGTTTGTACTTTAGTAATGCTATTACGTTCACTTTCAGGCAAATACCCTTAGGAAAAGTTATGAACCCCCTTATCCTCCCAGCTGTGGGTTAAATTTTACCACTACTGTTCTTCTAAGAGAATGGCTTTGGCATTAATAACCTACAAAGGTTGATATGCCATTAAACAAAGAAACCAAACTAATCCAGACGAATAAGAAAATATTTAAATCAGTTACTATCTTAAACGATACACCAATGAAAATATATTTCCCTACAAAACTTTTTCACATGACAATATTAACTTCATAGCATTGCATAAACAATGATTGATTGATTTTAATGACATGTCAACCTATCTAGAATTATTTTATGCTTAGAGGTTTGGGAATCACGTTCATTGTACATTTGTATTTTTTGTGTAGCTGTTTCTCAAGAAGTTTCTTTTGCACACAGTCCTATTGAATATAAGTAATTTTTAAATCTATTTGACCCATAGATAGGACCCTAACAAGTGCTACCACTAGGAGTCACAGTGGACTTGGGAGTAATAAATGGGTACACTACCAAACATGGAGTCTCACCATCTGATGCAATTTAGTGTCATTGGGTGGGGTCTTACTCTTACTGCAGGACTGGTTAATATTAAGTATTATTTGGTTCGTTGGTCAGTTTTAAGATTTATCAACCCTTATTGGTTATTTAATGCTAAATCCTCTTTATACATGGCATGTATGCTTTGTAAACACATAGCTTGTTGATAATATCTTTAAATGACCCAGTTCTAATTTGTTTGCATACAGTTAAATGGTTATACGTATGATTTGTAAGTCAATAGTTTGTTGGTAATCTTATTCTTAAATGAGTCAGAGCTAATTTGTTTGTACACAGTTAAATGGTTCTAAGTATTCTTGCATGAATAGCTATGTTAAATATTAATCATTTGTTTGCACTCACTTAAATGGTGTCAGATATTGCTATGGAACATTAACAATTAAATTTAGGCACACCTTTAAAGAGTTTCAAGTATTGCTACTCAACACTAATAATTCTGTTCAACATTACTCATTTGTTTGCACTCACTTAAATGATTCCAAGTATTGCTATGTATCACTAACAATTCAATTAAACATTAATGATTCATTTATACACAGTTAAATGATCAAACACTTCTATTTCTAACAATTCAATTTAGAATGATTCAAAATTAAATGGTTCCAAATATTGCTATGTCTCACTAACAATTCAATTAAACATTAATCCTTCATTTACACACAGTTAAATGGTGAAACAGTTCTATTTCTCACAATTCAATTAAAAGTCATTTGTTTGCTCAGTTTAAATGTCAAAATTGTTCTATTTGACCCATAGATAGGACCTTATCAAATGTTACCACATTGGGGGCAGAGTGGACCTGTAAGCAATGGCAATAAAGTGGTACTCCATATTCTCCAAAGCTCCAGGGTTGGAGCCTCATTATCAGATGGTTTAATGTCATACCCAGGGCACTCTTTGTGGGAGTCTACTGCAGTGATGCAGTCGATAGCACTAGCCAACTGGGCTATAAGTATTATTTATTAGTACACATAATAGCATTAAAAATCTGGAGCCAAAAATAAGTACACTCTCTATATAAAACAGGTGTGTCAGTTTTTTTTTTTGTTTTTGAGATCATTTGTACTAATTTTGGAAAAGATACATAGTACATCAAAGAAAAGCTGAATTTGAGGAAAAATTATCTTGAGCATCCTTTTATTACACCTAATCAATGAATACACAGTTAACATCAATGGCTGCTTCAATAACAGTGTTAAAAGCTTTAACATTCCTGAATCATAACCTTCATCAATTTTTGACATCGTAGTGGTTATTCAGAACTTGAGAAATTAGGTGATGATCTCTCTCGACATCAATCCACTGGACTATTGCCTGGGAGAACAAGATCATGGAGATACGCTTGCACAAACGCTTGGGTTCTCCTCATCTTATGTGACAGCGTTTCTGTGTTGATTGAGGCATTGATTCTTAAGCCCTGTGAAAAAGTTAGTTATTATGATATCTCCTTTGTTACTGACGACTTCCAGAACAATCAGAGTTGTTGGAAATTTAGTATGTGTTATGACCGATTATTAGGGGGTCAATAAATAAATAACTCAACACAGAGATATGAATGCCACACAAATGTATCCAAGGGTCTCTGAGGAGGTTCTCCTTGATTCAACGTACACGAAGACAAGCAAGGTGCTTACTACAGCTGCTACTGCTAGCTTAGTTCTTGGTTAAAATTCTCTTTGGGTAAGTCCATTATTCTGGTCATAGTGAGTCTCCTACAACAGTATGCATAACTGTTGGAACCTCATTTAGGTCACTGCGTAACCGTCCGTCATTCCTTTGGGTTACCTTTTAACATGTTTAGCTTATGCTTTACACAGACTGAACAATCATCTCTTGTCATATCAGACATAAACTTTATACAGAATGTCCTCATGTAAAATTCTTCTGATGTTGTCCAGTCAACTGGATGAGGAGCCCGTAGAATACACCGCCTGCTTTCTGCAAAGGAGTAAGACCCCTGCCAACGAATGTCCTATATTTGACACTAAACAATCTGATGGTGAGGTTCCAGTACTGCTTTGGGGAATGCATAGTACTCCTTTATTGCCATTGCTCCCATGTCATCTGGTCCAGAGTGATAGCACCTGATAGGGTCCTATCTATAGGTAAAATAGAGCTAAACTGAGTACTTATGCTAAACTGAATTGCTTGAAATAGAACTGTTTTGGCATTTAAACTACATACTTAAGCTAAACTGAATTGTTTGAAATAGAACTGCTTTGACATCTAATTGAGTGTAAACAAAAAACTATACTTTTTCTAAACTGAATTGTTTAAAATAGAACTGTTTATATGTATAAAAATGGATTTGGCATTAAATAACCTACAATGGTTGATATGCCATAAAACCAAACCTAACCAGAATCATCTGATGGTGTATTTTGAAAACTTGAGGTACCTTGTAATCACTCAAATTGACTTTCTGGGGTTTTTTTTTATGGATCCTTTCTTGGATGCATAAAGTTATGTGTCCTCATGGTATTAGGACTCTGTGCCCGCATTTTGCGTTGCTGATGTTGGATCCCCGTTGGCATCTTCCTGCTCCTTTCAGACTTTGATAACAAAGGATTTGGTAACTTTCAAGAAGTATGTTATGTCTTTATCACTATCCTGCACTTTTAAGGCAACAATTACAGAGAGTCTTTTCATTTACTAAGTCAACTTGATGTCTAATATTATTTATCTGAAAAGTAAGGAAAAAAATTAGTCAGAAGAAAGTTAGACATCTTGAAAGGAGTGTTCTCCAAAAACTGACATGCCCTATATTTGTGTTTTTTTTTTTTGGTTCCTGAGATGTTGCAATTTTAATTTTGGGTTATAAAGGCATTGCAATTTTGATTTTTGGTTATATAGATTTTGTGATTTTATTTTTTGATTACAAAGGCATTGCAATTTCACTTTTGGTTACAAAGATGTTACGATTTTAATTTTTGATTAAAGAGTTTTATTAGTGTCTATTAATAAATAATAACTTATAATATCTGTTTTTGATGGTATAATATTGCACTAGAAAGGATAAAAATTGCCTAAACACAATAATTTGATTAATATCTCCTACATCAGTTAATTTACAATAAATCTTGCCAAAAATGTGGTGTTATTCTCACCATGAATAATAAAAGATTGGTTTGTATTAGTCATTTCACCTGTCATAGGTTTGGCAAGATTATATCGCATGTGTACGTGGGATGCAATAAGTCTGTAAAGTCTAATGTTATATCATTAATTGCCGAAACAGAGACTGCAAATATGCACTAAAAACAAAATTGTCTGCAATATATTAGCCAGCTGATGGAGAAAGGATAGAAATCACTGATTAAAGAATTTTTTTTCTTTTTTTCTTTCTCTCTGTAGTGATTGCTTTCTTTTCCTCTCTTTTTCTTTCTCTCCAGTTACTGCTTCTTTTCCTATCTCTCCTCTGCAACAGCTATCTTCCTCTCTCTTTCTTCACTTACTGCTTTCTATTTTTTTCTTTTTCTCTCTCTCTCTCTCCAATAACTTCTTTCTTTGCTCCCTCCCTCCAGTCACTACTTTCTTTCCTCTCTCTCTCTCTCTCTCTCTCCAATCTCTGCCTTCTTTCTTTCTTTTTCTCACTTCTCCTTTTCCTTTCTCTCTCACCCGTCACTGCTCTCTTCCCTCCCTCTACCTCTCTTCATTGCTCTATTCTCTATCTCTGCTCACTTTTCTCTCTCTCTCTCTCCTTGCCAGTCACTGTCCCTTTCCACACTCTCTCTCTCTCTTCTGTCATATGTTCTCTTCCCTCTATTACATTATCTCTTCTCTCTACCACTCACTGCTCTCTCTCTCTCTTGATCAATTTGAGTAATGACTGAAATGCTTCAGAAGTAATCTAAGACAAGGACAGAAATCCGAATGCACAATTTCGTTTGCCTTCTGGTTTGCCTATTTGAAAAAAAAAAAAAAATTTTTTTTTCCTCCTGATTTTAACTTTTAACTGTTTCTGTGCCAAATTTTAACTGCCAACTACTTTCTTCGATGACAATCCTGGTTAAGTGCTTTTTACATTTAGCAATATCTCAGATTGATCTCAAAGAAAATCGGTCATGATAAACAGACTCAGTAAAGAAATTAAAAAAAAAAAAAAAGAAAAAAGCCAAAACAGAAAGAAAATCTTTGAATATCAGTAAAAGTTAAAAAGAAATGATAAAATCTTTTAAAGCAGCTGCTAAGATTTACACTTACCTTGGATTAGCGGACAGTTTCTGTCAAATCTGTTTTAAAGACAGAAATGGATCTTCAACAATAAATTCTTGTTACATTCTGATAAGCTACTTCGGAAATCTGACAATGTTTTATTATTATATTTAATTTTTTTTTTCTTTCTCTGGAACCAGAAAGAGAATTGTATTTACATCCCAATTTCTCTTTCAAAGAATTAGTCTAAGAATATTTATTGTTTTTGACCTATTTGAAGAATTCTTAAGCTCTTGTCATCTACACTTTGCATTTGAACAGGATTTCCAAGATACCAGATTTTTTTTTGCATGTATATTGACATGACTCCGAGCCTCTGTATTATTGATATGAACTTATGTTCTCATTTCGTGTTTCTTTTTTTGTTTTGTTGTTTGGGGTGAAGAAAATCGAGATGGCCTCCAACATTTTGGTTCCTATTTAGTCGATGGTTAAACTCCTATCATCTAGTTTGTCACCAATCTTTCTTTTGTTTTCTTTTTTCCTTCTTATGTCACCAAGAAATTATTGAGGAAGGAATGGTTTCCCTTAAACCAAACATGGGTATATAGATAGTTTTATTTATTGTTCATTAGAATTGAGGTCCTCCTATCAGAGGTTGGCTTCTGAGATCAGTTAATGTCATAGGTGATCATCAGATGGTAAAATATATCATTTCTATCATTGTGAAATATTGCAACTTTGTAAGTGAATATCATTGGGATGCAAATAGATAAGTGATCAAAAGAAAAAAAAACAGCTGCCAGAAAGACAAGAGGTTTACAAAGTTCAACATCTCGTCTGGTAGGCTAGATGTTACAAGATATTTTTGATTTTACACCCTTGACTGAAAAGAAGCTGTGCACCAGATCGACTGAGTGGTGGCAGGGGCTGGCCGGATGATGCTGACCATGTAAGGTTCTGTGAATCCCAGTAAAAGATATTTCTTAATTTACTCTCTTTTGGTCTTTGGGGTGTGAGGAGACCAGTTTATGTGTATAGAGAGCCAGCGATCCATTCAAAGATAGGAAAAGACCCAGTTCCTACTAGAACAAAGAAGCTGCTTCAGACTTTGTGCCTATGATTCATTTCCACCCACTTCCATGACCTCAGAATGGGGAGGATAAAGCAACAGAGGTCTTAAGATTGAGGCAAGTAGTATTTTTGTGTTTCTTTCCTCTCTCATCTGATGGTTAGCCATCACCGATAGAGCAGTGGTCAGTTACTATGCTACAATAATGACTTTGATGTAAATTGCAATGATTTTTGGTTTCTTAAATATATTTGCATGTTAGAGTCCATGAAGTGCATCTATATAGCAGTATCGATGTGACCGCTGCCTGGAAGAAACTGCATTTCATTTTATCGGTTAGGTCTGATTTCCATATAATTGATGGCCTATTGATAGCTGTCCATGCTTTCGTTAACCTTGTGTTTATGTCCTTTTCGGTTGCACTACATGGACTCTAACAAAATGGCTGGAGAAGAAGCTAGACGGCAATTACACAAGAATGCTGTGGGCAATCTTGAACAAGTCCTGGCGGCAACACCCCACAAGACACCAACTGTACGGCCACCTGCCTCCTATCACGAAAACTATTCAAGTTAGATGAACCAGACATGCAGGACACTGCTGGAGAAGCAGGGACAAACTCAGAAGTGATGTACTCTTATGGATCCCCACACATGGCCGTGCAAAAGCAGGACGACCTGCACGAACATACATTCAGCAACTATGTGAGGATATGGGATGTTGTCCTGAAGACCTGCCTGAGGCGATGAACGATAGGGAGGGGTGGTGAGAGAGGGTCAGGGATATCCGTGCTACCAGCACGACATGATGATGATGATGAAATATATTTGCAATATATGATGTATGATCAAAATATATCAAGACTGGCTCTTTGTTTGTTTTGTTTATTTTGATTTAAAATTTAAATAAAGATGTGTATACAACTGATGAGCAATTTGTATAATAAAGTGATGACGTTTAGATATCATGTATACAAGCTGATGTCAATTGGGGTGAGTATTATTAAGTCAGTCCCAATATTTTTTTAATGAGATGTTTTTAGTGAAATACAGGATTGTGCAAGTGCAGCAATTTCCATACTTACCAAACCTAGTGTCATATGACTTTTTCTTTACTTAATTGAAAATTTATCTCAGTAGTAAGATTTGAAGGTGTGGAGGACATTAAAAGAAACATGATGGTGTAACTGCACATCAGATCAAGAGTTTCAGAGATGCTTCAACCAATAAAAAACTCAGAGAAACATGTTCAATTTCTGTGGGACAATCTGAAGGAAATTATTGATTATTTCTGTGTTGGTAAATACAGTTCCATTTTTAATATTTCTTGAACTTGCCGTTTATTTTATAACACATTTTCTTGTCAAAATTACCATTCGTGATTTTTATCCTCTGCTATCATACGGAAGTTTGTTCCTTTCTTTCTGAAGATTATGATTGAATGAAAAATCCCAGAGATAATTTTTGACAAGATAGACTATGGCCATTTGCAGCCTCTATGGATTATCAGATCATACAATTTTCCATTTCTGGACAAATATAGAGACTTTTATACGAAAGACAACTTGTATTCTTTAGATTTCTGGTTCCAGTTACTTTTGTATTATTTTTTTTATCTTTTGACCATTCAGGTTTCTGTTTTGCATTCTTCTGTTGGTTGTAATAGAGATTCCTATAGAGCACAGAGCTACTGTCGCCGCTGCACCATATCATTTGTGGTGTTGCCATTTCCATAATAAGTTGGTTTTATGAAGTGGAGTTGATAGATTACTACAGACCTCCTTCGCATCCAGGCGTTGACTTGCCACTATCAACTGCTCAGTGCACATTCAGGGTTCCAGGTTTGTGTTCACACTCAATACTGTGTTATGTTGTGCCCATGCTTGGTGCAACTTCTTGTTTTTCTTTTTTTAGTTTTATTAATCCATTAATTACTAACGATTCTCAATTTTTTTTTCTGCCAGTGTATCCGCTTATTTTAGGAGGTGCCCGTGGTGTAATGGTTATCATCGCAGGATATGGACACGGCGACACGAGTTCAAATCCTGGACCTGACTGATTGCATTTCACATAGCACTAATACCCTTGGGAAAGGTATGAATCCAATTATTCTCCCTCCAGCTATGGGTAAATAGTAGGGTAGACTAGGTTCTTCAGCCTTGGTGAGGCAACTTGTCTAGGAGAAGGAAAACTCTGAATTCAAACCTGTTAAACTCCGCTTTAAAAAAATTGACCTTGGGTCACATCCTGCCCGAGCGAAGGGGTTGGTAAATATAATAGGCTTATTTTTTCTGGCAGTCTTGGCACACTCCTTGTGCAGAAATTCGAATGTCTGACTACTATGGACCAGACCATAGACATTTAATGAGACAGGTGAGCTAGCTCTTTCCAATTTGTAACTCAATTTTAAGCACCTTTACAGTTAGACACACCTGCATATAAGTCTTGATTCATTGTTCTTTAGTTTTACACATTGCTAAAAAAAAAAGTCTTTGTTTATAAAGTGAAGAAACAAGAGCAGATATATGCATAAACCACACATTTAGTTTTCAGGAAGGATTTCTTTTGATTTATGTAACGTTGCCACTGAGTTTCATTTCATTGAATGGCATTATGTCTATCCGGTTTTTAGAAAATCAACCACACTCTTAGATTTCCATGATTACATCAATTTCAGAACTCCTGATTATCTAATTTTTAATCATAATAAGTAATTTGACCGACCCTAGTCGAGGGTGATCTGAATGCTCTCTTTTCAATAGCTACTACACCGAGGTGTAGGGGAGGGTGCTACTCTTTTCCTTGGATTGTTCCACTAACCCTTGATCTGTACCTTATAATCCTGAGTGTTAAGCAAAGAGGAATCAAGTACCATTTTTTGAGTCTTTGGTATGTCTTGTCCTGGGATCAAACCCTGTTTTTCTGGACCATTGGCAAACTCTCTATTATGCCAATGCGCTGGTTAATCATAAAGTGTTGATTTAATTGTTATAAAGACGGGATTGGAAAGTACAAAGTGGTCATGTCGATACTGCTGTATGGATGCACTACTTGGATGCTAACAAAACAACTGGAGAAGAAGTTAGACAGCAATTACACAAGAATATTGCGAGCAATATTGAACAAGTCCTGGTGCCAACACCCAAAAGGCCACCAACTATACGGCCACCTGCCTCCCATCACGAAAAATATCCAAGTTAGACGAACCAGACATGTAGGACACTGCTGGAGAAGCAGGGATGAGCTCATAAGTGATGTACTCCTATGGACCCCTACATATGGCCGAGCAAAAGCAGGCCGACCAGCTTGAACATACATACAGCAGCTATGTGAGGATACGGGATGTAGCCCTGAAGACCTGCCAGAGGTGATGAATGATAGGAAGAAGTGGTGAGAAAGGGTCAGGGATACTCGTGCTAGCGGCACGACATGATGATGATTTAACTGTCACCCAACAAGAGTAAGATATGACAATAGATCAAATTTAACAGAGGAAGCTTCATGGTATGTGTGATTTATCCATGCCTCCCAATAGGCAGAGTATGACACAAGGTCTTTTTTATAGTGGGGATTTAGGAGAGGGGAGAGGTTGGGAATGGCTCTTGGCTCATGCCCTGTTAGACCATGCTGGTCATAGGATCACTAGATGCAATGTGAACTATGCTAGCCTTTGCTAAGTCTCCTGGCACATATGCCAGGTGATCTTGCTGGTCATAGATTCACCAGGCTTGGAGGTCCAGTGGAATGTGAATATGTGCTTGTTATTTTACTCCTGTCAGCACATATGCTAGGTAACCCATCCAAGGCTGGGTACCCTCAGAGCAATCTCAGAGCCAGGAATGTAGGAGCTTCACGGTATGTGTGTTGGGCTTAAGTGACATTTGTATCATAATCGTAAAGTTTAAACTTTAAATTTTGTTGTAAACATACAAAACATTTATTGAGTTTAACGTTATTAGCATATATTCAGTGCAATCTGACCCACCTGTGGATCATGCTATATTTTTTGGTATCTGACCCACTAGTGTTTCAGTTGGTATTAACAAAAAATATAACCTGATCTTCCACCTTTTGGATAGATTGTTCTCATTCCATTCATCCTTAGAAAATATTGTGTATCAGTTAATTCTTTCTATAACAAATTAACTGATACAAAATGTCTTAAAACTGTCACAATATTTGCCTCTTGAACTGAACCAGAGAATATGTCTTTTTTAACTACTCATACTGGAGGATATAACAACTGAAACATTATAACCAGTGCTGGATTGGTATATGATTTAAGGGGCCTCCAATGGCCCTCTAGTCTTTGGCCTATGATAAAACTAAAAAGAAATATGAATAAAATTTTCAGATTTAATGGAGTTCTATTGAACTAATTTGAAACAAGACAGCAGGACCATAAGAGAATGATAAAGACCTCTTGGTTCTCAAATGACCAGGAATATGTGATGTCTGAAATCACAGCCACAATCAAAGATAGACAATTATTTTTTGTCTCCCTATACTGTTGATTTTAAAAAAATACTTCATAGAATTTCTATCAAACCTTATTAAAAATAGTGAATTGCTTTTGAAAGCCTTATTTCGTTATGTATGATAATTAAAAGCCAGATTCACCAAGATTTTAATATTCTATATTGATTTTCAGAGTGTTGGGCTGGGGGATGTTACATTCTTGATCACTTAATGGGAATAGATGAAATCAATCAGATAGAGAAATGTATGACTTGTATTTTATGAATCAAAATCCCATAAATTCAATTACTTAGAAGCAACAAAGTTTTAATAGCCTTATCTGTTATATATTATATTACAATTCAATTTTTGTAAGAATATTACTGTAACATGGCAAAAAATGATAGGTCATAATGAGATTTTTGTTATCGTCGTAGGAAATGAACACAGCGACACGAGTTCAAATCCTGGACGAGACTGATTGCATTTCACATAGCACTAATACCCTTGGGAAAGGTATGAATCCAATTATTCTCCCTCCAGCTATGGGTAAATAGGACAAACTGTATTCTTCAGCCTTGGTTAGGCAACTAGTCTAGGAGAAGGAAAACTCTGAATTCAAACCTGTTAAACTCCGCTTAAAAATTGACCTTGTGTCATATCCTGCCCGAGCAGAGGGGTTGGTAAATAGGATAATGAGATTTTTGTTTGTCCTAACTCAGGGTTCCTAATCCCTGGCCTCCTGGCTAAATATGACCCTCAAGATCCATCCATATGACCTTACTATCCACTTTTAAAAGTTTCTCTTTGCCTTTCAAAATTGACTGTGAATAACACTATTACAACTGCTGATGAAAATCTTTGATTTTTATTGTTCAAAGGATATTAAATCCAAATTGGTTGCTTGCCACATCCTTGATTTCTATAAAAACCGTGTGCTTTCCATTTGGATGATTCTCTCGCATTATCACCCGCACCCAGCAAGTAGTGAGGATATTTGGTACAAGATATGGCCGTGAACAGTTATTGTCCACAATGAAGCATCCCAAATGTATGCTACATTTAAAACTGTCAAATCATCACTTGTCTGATTTGATGTGCTCCTGCTGTCAACCTCTTCATTTAATCTTGAGATTACATTTTTTTGTGACTGCAAGGAGCATCAGTTCTCTTATTTATAAATTATGATTGTTATTTTGTGAATTTAGCTTGTTTTTGTTTTTCTCCTTTGAAGATTGTGGCTCCAGACTCTCCTTAGTTAAGCTTTGTGACTCTTGGACTGAAAAGGTTTTGGACCCTGCTCTAATTGGAGGAATAAAATAACTTTCAGTCCAATTTATAACTTAATGATACAAGTGTGAGGTCTTGGTTTATACTCACTCTAATCATTAGATTTTTCAAGAGAGATAAGTATGAAATGCTAATTGTAAAATTGTTATTCTTATTTATTAACAGTGCAAATTCTATAAACAGGATAAGACTCACCATTAATGACCAACAAAACGAATCTTAAAGAATAAAGCAATTTCCTGTCCAATTTTCATTTTAACAAAACTAGTGTGAAGTCTTCATTTAAAGGCATTTTAAGCCAGTTGGCTCTGGCTATAGAATACTCCGACTGCATATCTGCAGAGGGGTAAGACTCTCAACGAGTGTCCTGAATGTGAGACTAAACCATCTGATAGTGAGTCTCCTGTCCTGGAGCTTTGGGGAATGTAGAGTGACCCTTTATTGCCATTACACCCAGATCCACTCTGACCCAGAGTGGTAGTACCTGTTAGGGTTTCATCTTCAGGTCAAATTGAACTGTTCTATCTTTTACTAGAGATTATTATCAATATCGAATAACCATTACTCTCAGGTCCCCTATAAATTCTATAACCATGTAGTAACTTAATCTTTAATAAACTATATATCATCTGATTTTCATGTGTTTCTATTTTACTACAGCTATATAGAGATAGAGACCAGGAGTCAGATCACTCATCTTAGGGCTTCTTTTGCATTTTGATCACCCTCTAGTTTAGTGCTTGGACCATAGAGATGTCACCAGACATTTGTTGATCAGAAAACTTTTGCTGAAAAATAAGATAGGTGTGAAATATATCTATATATGTATATTAAAGATCTTTTCTCAATTTCAAAACAAATTTGTTATTATGTTGGACAATTTGTTGGTTGGAGGGGATGATCAAAACTAGAAAAATAAAATGAAATATAGTTTTTTTTTTTTTTTTTTTTTTTTTTGTGTGTGTGTGTGTGGTAGGAGAATGTCTAATTGAATGAATCTGCTAAAATCTATGCTTGAATGGAAAAATAAAAAAATGGTTTGTTTTTTTGTCTTTTTTAGAAATGTCGTTATGATGAAATTAAGATATAAAAAAAGTTTACACTCATGTTTGTCTCATGAAAATATGTTTGTGTGTATGTGTATTGATATATGATTTTATATATAATTTAGGTTTCTTTATATATATATATATATATATACACACACACACACACACAAACACGCATCTACCTGCCCTTCTGCACATGCACAATGTGACACAAGATCAGTCTAAAAGCATAATTTAACTAGTTTGAATTCAGAGTTTTCCTTCTCCTAGACTGGCTGCCATACTAAGTTTGAAGAGCCCAGTATGCCCTGCTATTTACTCTTACCTGTTTAGTGTCATATCAGGACATTCATTGTGGTGGTGGGGTCTTACTCCTCTGCAGAAATGCAGTTGGTATATTCTACAGCCCCAGTCTACTTGGCTGATAATAACTCTAAGGTTTTGCATATATTTTCTGAAAACATTAAAGGGATTCTGGAGACAGCTTCTGTTCCATATCAAGTGCTCTCTCTCTCATATATATATATATATATATATATATAGGTATGCACTTGTGTTTTAAATACAGTGTGTATATTTTTCTTGTGTATTTGATCATTGTAAAAAATATAACGAGTGTATCTATGTTTTTGCAAGCTGAGGTGTTTATCTGCTAAGTCAACTTCTTTACTTTTCCCATGATCCTTCACTTTCCAATTATTTCAACTTGATTAATCTTTTCCTATGTGCTTATAAAGCCATCCAGTATGTCACTGACTCCACTTCTTTTCTCCTCCTCCTGTGCATAATTCTATCCCATATGTATTTGTTGTTGAGATTTTATTTTTAGAATTATTTTGGTTTTCTTATTAACTAAGATTGAGACCAAAATAAAATTTTAATTGATGCCATATTTTTTTCAGTCGCATAGCCATCTAATCCTGCCAAAGATTAAAAATATATAAGAATAATTTAAAAAACAGAAAATGTTTTTGACAAACTAGAAAGATTAGAAGCATTTTTTGATTAAGTTAATCAAGGCTGACAAAGGTATTGGTCTCCATGTAAAAAACAGAATTGATGTGTTTTAATCAAGAAGGTGCTATCTCTTCATTAAATGGCAAGTCTATGAAATTAATTGACCAGTTCATATACCTTGGTAGCAATATCTCATCTACTGAAAGCAATGTCAACATATGCATAGTTAAAGCATGGACTGCTTCTGATAGGTTAACACCCACATGGAAATCTGATTCTCTCTGATAAACAGTGATAGGATAATATGGGAATTATTCCAAGATGTATCTGTGCCACTACTAATATATTGTTGTACTTTTCGAACTTTAATGTCCCACTTCAAGAAAAAGCTAGCTGAAAAGTACACAAGGCTCATTCATGATGTTTTGAACAAACAATGAAAGAAGCATCCTACAAAACAACAGCTGTACATCCTCTTACCTCTCATTTTACAAGCTATCCAGGGCGCTAAGGACAAACTCAGAAGAGACATCTTCCTATGGATTTCTAAACATAGACACATCAATATTGTGTGAACACTGCATGCCCTCTGGAGAACTTACCAAGAGCAATGGCTAATTGGAATGGATGGTGAGAGTGAGTCAAGGGAATTTGTACTGTCAGCACTCCTTGATAATGGTGACCCTAATCAAGACATTTCTCTGATATATCAAAGTAGTATGAACACATTTTTGAAAAATGGAGATAGGTAAGCTGACATTAAACATTAGGAACCTCCAGAATCTATGAAAAATCTGTTCAGTTTAGACATAGTCCAGTACTTAGCAAAATTATTTTGTTCAGGTCGGATAGGGGATGTATTTTAGAAGCAAGATAAGTAATTTAGCACACTTTGTGCATTAACTGAAACATCCATTGTAACCCTTAAAATACCCTCTTTTTTCTTTTTCCTTTGGATCAATACTACTACTCTATATGGAAGATATTAAAATCAAATATTCATTTGAAAAATATGTTGAATCTGTTTTGGAATGGCTATAAAACCAGCTCATTGGTCTAATGGGTAGAGTGTTCACCAATGGTCTGGGAGACCTGGGTTCAATCCCTGGTCACGTCATACCAAAGACTTTAAAAATGGTACTTGATACCTCATTGCTTAACATTCAGCAATATAAGGTATGTATCAAGGGTAAAGTGGAGCAATCCATGAAAAAGAGTAGCACCCTCCCTTACATCTCGGTGTAGTAGCTATTGAAAAGGAAGCCCTCTGGTCGCCCTCGACTATGGTCGCCAACTTTACTTTTACTTTATAAACAAAGCACAGGCAAGCTCTATCTCAAACTCTTTTTGCATGCTCAGCTCTAGAGAGCCATGAGTTGGAAATCCAGAGAGGCAGTGAATCCTCATGTTAACTTTGTGTAAGAAGAACAAACACATCACATACAACTGTCGGTAGATTGTCGGTATGATTTAGAAATAACATATAACTATGCAAATTGTTTTTATAAAAAATAGTTACTTGAAGCTATAATTATATGAACCTCTTTATACCTCAGGTATGGGTTAAATAGTATCACTGCTGTACTTCTATAAGGATAGCTTTCGTATTAAATAACCTATCAAACTTGATATGCCATTGACAAACAAGACCAAGTTCCTTGCCAATAAATCTCTTGGGACAGGTTATAAGCCTCCTTGTCACCCCAGCTATGGGTTAAATAGTACCACTGCTGTCCTTCTGTCAGGAAAGCTTTGCTATTTGTTAATGGCATATAAAATTTGGTGGGTTATTTAATCAATACTTATAATATATGTGTGTGTGTGTGTGTGTTCTTTTGAGGTTTGGTTTGTTTTCAAGGCATAAGTATTGAGAATGAAAATAATGAAGAGAGAGAGAGAGAGA
>OY757940.1:33292559-33326374 GCA_963585895.1 Sepioteuthis lessoniana | reverse complement strand
TCTGTAATTAGCATCTAGTTGCTGTCTCTTTCACGAAATTATCATCAGGTTGAGTGGGAATGCAAATCCCACATTATCATATTCACCAGCACCTCCACTTGGGCAGGATGTGACACAAGGTCAATTTTTAAGCGGAGTTTAACAGGTTTGAATTCAGAGTTTTCCTTCTCCTAGACTAGTTGCCTTACCAAGGCTGAAGAATACAGTCTGCCCTACTATTTACCCATAGCTGGAGGGAGAATAATTGGATTCATACCTATCCCAAGGTTATTAGTGCTATGTGAAATGCAATCAGTCTCGTCCAGGATTTGAACTCGTGTCGCCGTGTCCATTCCCTACGACAATAACCATTACACCATGGTCACCTCCAAGTCCCACATTATTAGTAATATTAAAATGCTCTATCAAAAATCTTTCTGCCATGTGCCATCTTTGCAATGTCATGGTAACATAACATATATACTTGAGTATCATCTGATACTATCAAGGATTATCTAACTTTTACTATACATAAAATTGTAGGTATACCATTGGGTGGGAAGCAGTCTCTAATTCGACTAAAATTTACCACTCAGAAAGTCACATGATATACAAGTATATATAGTACATACAAAAATTAAATTAAAAATTTCAGAAAAGTTCTTTGTTTATTTGTTTGTGAGATACTGCCCTTCATGATGAAAATATGGAATAGTTTCTACTTTTCCTGGCTGCAGGTCTTTCATGCTTGGTGTAGCTAAGAATTTTTCAGCATCTCCGTACTGATTCTTTATTTTAAAGGTTTGATTTGATGGCATATCAACCATTGTAGGTTATTTAATGTCAAATCCATTTATATACATAAACAGTTCTATTTCAAACAATTCAGTTAAGGATAAGTAAACAGTTTAGTTCTATTTGACCTATAGATAGGACCCTATAAGGTGCTACCACTCTGGGCCAGAGTGGACCTGGGATGGCAATGAAAAAGTACTCCACATTCCCCAAAGTTACTGGAACCTCACCATCAGATTGTTTTGTGTCATATCAGGACACTCGTTGGAGGAGTCTTACCCTTTTACAGAGATGCAGTCGGTGTATTCTACAGCCCCAGATGACTGGAGCATTATTCTAAAGGATGAGTTCCTTTTGGAACAAGAATTTGATTAGAGGTTTTTATAAAGGAGGAAAAAAATTAATGTGAAATGACAGTGGACATAAAGATGAAGCTATTCATATATTGGGAAGAATGCTTCTTTGATTATTTTGACTTCATATAGGTGTCATCTACACACTTGACCTTGTTTGAAAAATTTGCAATGTTAATGATGTCAAAGCACTGGTTGTAAATATTGCTACTGGCAGGAATCCCAGTGGTGCTACCTTGTATTCGTACTATCCCCAGGCTGTTATGTTAAGGAAATAAAAATGGGTCACCACTGTTAGAAAGTCTTCTTGCTCCTCAAAACACATTGAGAGTCCCCATGGCGTAATGGCTTAAGTGCTGGCCTACAACTTCGAAACAAATCAAAGCACATTCCCAATCAATCAACACCACTTCTTGTCTATGCACAAACCACAACCTCATTTCATCAATAATCCAGCTCTGAAGAGTTCACAGTCAAATTCGCTAACTGTATATTGACTTGAGTCTATCTATGCAGATCCTGTGCTCTGATTGGCTGGTTCTTTGGCCAGTCAGCAACAGTGGCCTGTTGTGTGAAAAGCCAGACCCGGAATGACCGTTCTCTTCTCTCCCAAACAACACATTGACTGTCTCATGTTGATTTTGTCTTTTGTGAGAAAAGAATGCATGCCATGTTGACTCTCTTAGGCATATGAGGTAACTATTCTTTATTTGTGACAGCCCAGTCAACTGGGGCTATCAAATACACCAACTGCATCTCTGTAGAGGGTCATCACTCCCTGAAAATTGAGGGGGTCATATGATATGACAATAAATCATCTGGTGGTGAAGCTCCAGTCCCTTGAGCTCTTAAGAATGTGGAATATACCTTCATTGGCATTACTCCCAGGTCCACTCTCATTTGGAGGGTTGGATAAAACCATTTAACCATTTACTATAATGGAAACCATTTTATCTGAGTGGGAAGAAATGATTGTTAAATTATATCATCACCAAAATCCCAATTTTAAAGAATCAGCAGCAAATAACTTCCATCTCAATAATTAATATTTGTGGAAGTTAAAAAAAATTAACTTAAATTTTACTAATCAGGAATTAATCTAGAATAACTAAATACTTTCAGCAAAAAATTAAATGAAAAAACAAATTAAATGTATTAATTCAAATTGTGTTAAATAAAACAACTTATTTCAAGTTGAAATATCAATACTCCTCAAATTCATTGAAATATTGAATATTTTCCAAAGTGAGAAATTAGCAATCTTCTAATCTCTTCTCTAAATCTCCATTGTAATTCAATATTGTAAGCTGCTTGGTGTTAGGCAAAGTAAGATTTTCACATTGGTTATTAAATAAATGTTTATACAGAGGAAAAGTATGTTCAGCATGTTATACTAGTTACAGGTATCCACATGACCTTATTGATAATTTGGAGAGTCCTTGTGGTGCAATCACTGGTGGGCTTCTGCCTCAAAGTAAGTGAGTTCAAACTCCAGTCATGCTATTACATTCACTTTTAGACTAAAACCCTTGGGAAAGGCATGAACCCCCTTATCCCTCTATGTTAGACTGCAGCCTCAAAGTAAGTGAGTTCAAACTCCAGTCATGCTATTACATTCACTTTCAGACTAAAACCCTTGGGAAAGGCATGAACCCCCTTATCCCTCTATGTTAGACTGCAACATCATAGTAAGTGATTTCAAACTCCAGTCATGCTATTACATTCACTTTTAGACTAAAACCCTTGGAAAGGCATGAACCCCCTTATCCCTCTATGTTAGACTGCAGCCTCAAAGTAAGTGATTTCAAACTCCAGTCATGCTATTACATTCACTTTCAGACTAAAACCCTTGGGAAAGGCATGAACCCCCTTATCCCTCTATGTTAGACTGCAACATCATAGTAAGTGATTTCAAACTCCAGTCATGCTATTACATTCACTTTCAGACTAATACCCTTGGGAAAGGCATGAACCTCCCTATCCCTCTATGTTAGACTGCAGCCTCAAAGTAAGTGAGTTCAAACTCCAGTTGTACTATCACATTCACTTTCAAATTAAAGGTATGAAACCCCTTATCCTCCCAAATCACAGTTATTCTTCTACAAAGATGGCTTTGGTTTTACATAATCCATAAAGGTTGATATTCCATTAAACAAAGAAATAAACAAAGGGCATTAGGAGGTGCCTGTGGTGTAATGGTTATCGTCGCAGGATATGGACACGGCGACATGAGTTCAAATCCTGGACCTGACTGATTGCATTTCACATAGCACTAATACCCTTGGGAAAGGTATGAATCCAATTATTCTCCCTCCAGCTATGGGTAAATAGTAGGGCAGAGTAGGTTCTTCAGCCTTGGTTGGGCAACTAGTCTAGGAGAAGAAAAACTCTGAATTCAAACCTGTTAAACTCCACTTAAAAATTGACCATGTGTCATATCCTGCCCGAGCGGAGGGGTTGGTAAATAGGATTAAACAAAGAAACCAAACTTATTTGGCAATCTGTCTTAGAAAAGGAAATCTGCTCTTGTTGCATGTTGACCTTTGACAGAGCTGTCATGTTTCAGCTGTGTAAACAGGATGCACCTGTGTGAACAGGTAGATGTATGGTGTGACAACCAGAAGGATGAACTGGAAATGGATAGGCATTGTGAAATCATATATGCAGATACCCATGGCAGATACAGTCAGTCGGGCAGTCAAGAGGTCCAGAAAGTGCCAGTGAGTACCAATGCCCCACCCTGGCCGAGAAGTGCACACCTACAGAGTTTTGACCCTTTTGAGGAATAAATTTGAGAGTGTTATATTTTTGTAAAGAAATGTTATGCCTCTTCATTATAGTTCATTATGATTGTTCTTCCTTCATCATGCTATATAACACTCTTATTTGCATTCCAAAAGACTGGGATGTTAAAAGTATTTGGTTCATCTTTGTAATTCACATACATTGGGAATTCTTCAAGAATATCAGTCCAAGGATAAGGATCTTGCAAGTCCTTAATGACTGTGAGACTATCAATATTTTGGTTTATATAGGTTAGCTGTTTCGGATCAAACAGACAAGCTGTCTTGTAAAAGTCATCCAGAGGTTGAGAATACAGGTATTTGTTGAGTTTCAAAAACCTTGTGCTGGAAAAAAATCTTGGAAATTTGAGATGATCCCTCAAATATTTATACTATGTTTGTATGCATATTAAAACTTTTAACAAAAAAATTACAGATACTGTTATTTATTAAGTTTTTAAAGAACTTTTTTGGAATTTCGCAGGGGGAGGTAATCAGATGATTAATTTGTTATTTATTATTCAAAATTACATAGAATAAACTAGATTCTGTTTTAGATTCAAAGTTCTACAATTGTGAAAAATTACTCCCCTCCCCTTATGCCTATTCATTAGTTGCTGTGTACATGAGTGACCGGACATTGGCCTAGTGGTTAGAGTGTTTGCCAATGGCAAGGGAGACCTGGGTTCAACCCCTGGTCGAATCATACTCAAAAAATGGTACTTGATGCCTCCTTGCTTAAAACTCAGCATTATAAGGTACGGATCAAGGGTAAAGTGGAGCAATCCCGGGAAACGAGTAGTGCCCTCCCCTACACCTTGGTGTAGTAAGCTATCGAAAAGAGAGCCTTCGGGTCACCCTCGACTATGGTCGCCAACTTTACTTTTTTACATGAGTGAGAGTTGTGTTGAGGGCAGAACCATTGGAAGTAACCAGGATGTGAGTGACATATGGTCAGAGTGCATAGAATGACCTTTTTCTGAGTGAGAGTAATGAAATGAACATCGTCGTCATCAAAGGAATCAGATTTTGTTTGTGAAGATGGAACACGAATTTCATCTGCATTTGTTGGATAGAGCATATTTAAAACAAATTTGGGAGTATTCTTACGAAATTGTTTGGGTTGTTAACAAATCTAAGATTCATGCTGAATCTTTGATTCTTTGACATAGTACAAAGTACAGTGTAACCCGGATATAATAGAGTTGTCAGGACCGGAGAAGAGGTATCTTCTATCCGGGTTTGGTCTATTTTATATACTTTAACACAGGCTCTAATTTGGGACCAGAGAAAATCTCTTATATCCGGGTTTCACTGTATTTATCCAATCCTCTTCAATATTCAGGGCTGATAACGACAGTTTTCCGACACTGTTTTCTCACACTTTGACCTGAAAAGAAACTTTCTCTCTTTGCTATCTTACTCTTGTTATCACGAACAAGTTCTCAATTGATGACTCTGCCATAACAATGATGAAAAAGAGACCCTAACCCAATATCCCCTTTTACCTATATAGTCAAATGATGACCCTAAACAAGATGATTTATCATCATCTTCCTTAAATAAAAAAAAAAACAAAACCTTATCAGCTATCAGTTTGTGCATCAATAATTCAGTCTCGTTTGCAGAAACTATGAAATATGCCATTCTACCACAAAAGGACAGTCTTGTTTAAGAAAAATCTGACTGTGCATGTAAAAACAAAAGGAAACAGTAAGTATAGCAAGCATTACACATACGTACAAATTATACTGTCATATATATCAGTGTTTACTGATCTGTTGGTTAGTTTGTATTAATTGTCTCTTAAAGGATTTTGTTTTTATCTCTGAAGATACAAATAACAATTCATCAATAATCTCTGCATCTTCCAGGTTGTAGCTGTGTCAGTACTACTGTGCGGTTGCACCACTTGAACTGTAACAGAATTAGATGGGATCTAAACTTGGGTGCTGCATACCATTTTAAATACATCCTGGAACCAGCATTCTACAAAATAACAACTGTACAGCCACTTGGCTCCCATCTCACTAACCATCCAAGTAAGACTTAATGGTCATTGCTGGAGAAGTAAGGACAAACTACTGTTGGTTGACCAGCAAAAGCTTATATTCATCAGTTCATTCTGGACACTGGTTACTTTCTAAAGTACTTACCAAGAATGATGGCTGATAGAGACAGATGGCAAGAGGGTGTCGAAGGAATTTGTGTTAATGTGTCCAAGCAAGACATTTCCTAGAATTATCAATGTGCTTCAATTTGTCTTCTGCAATTGTTTCATTATTTTTTTTACTCTATTTCATCTCAGCCCAGTCAACTTGGGCTGTAGAATACACTGTCTGCATCTCTGCAGCGGGGTCAGACTCCTCTCTCCACTAATGAGTGTCCTGGATATGACATTAAACCATCTGATGGTGAGGCTCCAGACTTGGAAATTAAGAGAATGGAGAGTATCCTTTCATTCCCATTACTCCCAGGTCCACCCTGTCATAGAGTGGTAGACCCTGGATAGGGTCCTATCTATGGGTCAAATAGAACAAACTGTGTGCAAAAAAATGACGTTGAATTGTGACTGTTATGTAGCATTTAACTGTGTGCTAAAAAGAGTCCAGGCTCATTTAAGAATATTATCTATAAAATGTGTTTCCAAATCATACATATATTTGATGTAAATGTTTTGAGAGGATTTGGCCTTAGATAACCTACAATGTTTGATATGCCATAAAACTCAGCCAAACCATCTATTTCATCTCGGGTAGAAAAAATATAAGAGAATCCCAACACTGAGTGGTAAGGTCTTGTGTTTACAGAATCTGAATTGATTTCAAGTATTTGGTGACAGGGAGGATATTTCATTGTGTTCCTACTAAGCTCCAGTATTAGTATGACTATGTCAATTGATATGTTATCACAAAAATAATGGAAAGGAAAGACAAGATAAACTCAAATAAACATAAGACATTCAATGTATGTAAACAATAAAACATAACATCTATTACAGGAATATCATTTGTGACAAGAGCAAAATGCAGAGTGAACTACTAGCTGCTACTTGTGAGAATAGCTGTCCTCATCAGTCAAAGAGACCCTTTTTGGTGTTGTTTGTGGAGAAGAGGATGGCTAGCGTGAACTTTGGTCATTTGCTAACAAAAATCCGATTGTTGTGGTGGCTGAGCTGTGCTGAGCTGAAATTCCACATATGCAAATGACCTGTATTTTGCATGAGCAAATTTTCAGCTCGACATGAGACATCAAATTTCTGCTTCAGCAGCACAATTAAAAAAAACAGATTTGACTGAAGTGAAAGAGGCAGCTGCAAGACAGAGAAGAAGAGAAGAAAAAAACAACAATGACAACAACGAAAGTGATTTCGTATGTTGATTTATAGAGAATGTTTTGATAATTCGATTCATTATAACAATACACAAATGTGTTCCAAACAGATGAAATATGCACATTGTTACATGTACAAGCATCACACAAAAAAGAAATACAAAAATGATGAAAAGGTCTAAGGTGTCTTAAGTCATTTAACTATGTAGTTTTACATTTCAATGGTGAGGAGAAATAAAGTACCTTGCCAGAGTTAAAGTCTCTCTTCTTCTCAGTGAACAGTACTGAAAAGCATGTCCACTTCACTCCAAGAGCAGAGATAAAAGATGGAAACTGAAGTGAAAGAGAAAAACTTCTGGTCTCTCATACGTGATCTCAAAAATAAAACAAACCCTCCAATCTGAGATTATTGTTTCCCTACAATTTCATTTTCTCAGTTAGAACACAACAATCTAAGACATGTAGAACTGAGTGTTAAGGTCTTGTTTATTGTGTTAACTTGAGAATTGACCAGGTCATGAAATACAAATCTGTTTGTGTTTTTTTTTTATTTTTAACACAGGTTTTCAAGAGTTCATGACAACATAACTGAAATTATTCATATTTCCTTGTGTTGACCTCAATATGGAAGGCCATTACAGTGAAAATGTGTTTTCTTGATTGTTGGTTTCTAAAGGGTATTAAGTTCAGTCGGCTGGATCTGTAGAATACACTGACTGTATCCCAATGAGTGTCTAGGATATGACACTAAACTATCTACCCAGTTGGCATGGGCTGTAGAATACACCAATTGCATCTCTGCAAAGAGGTAACACCCCACCTCCAACAAGTGTTCTGTATATGACACAAAACAATCTGATAGTGAGGCTCCAGCCTTAGAACTTTGGGGAATGCGAAAACCCCTTTATTGCCATCACTCCTTGACCCACTCTGACCAGAGAGTGGTAGCACCTGATAGGGTCCTATTTATGGATCAAATAGAAATTTTTAAGATTTAAACTGTGTGCAAACAAATAACTCATGCTAAATTGAATTGTTAGAAATAGAAATGCTTGATGATTTAACTGTGTGTAAACAAATGACCAATATTTAATTGAATTGTTAGGGTTTGCTAGCAATACTTGGAACCATTTAACTTTGTTGACTCATGTTTACAAATCATATATATCTTATATGAATAAACTGGAGTTGGCATTAAATAACCTACCATGGTTGATATGCCATAAAACCAAACCTATAAGCTCAGCCCTGCCCACTTTTAGACAAGAAGTCAGGTGACCTGAGTAGGCTGGACTTAATAATATAAATAAATAAAATTCAACTGACATTCCAGTGATTCAAAGTGTAGAATTTTCACATGTATATGTTTGTTTGCAAATCATGTATATCTGATATATAAACCGGATTTAGCATTAAAGAACCTACAATGGTTGATATCCCATAAAACCAACCCAAAGGGTGTTAAAATTCTCACTTGATTTACTGAATCATTTGCCTTCTGACAAACTCCTGTGCATGCGGCTTTCTTCTTATTAGGATTGAGATGTTTGTTTATCCTATAAGGAATCTGTTTTTATTTATGAAAACCTCATTAATCTTTATTTTTGTTTTCATTTTGTTATTTTTAACTTAGAAGGAATGAGAGAAGGAGAGAAATGAGTGCGGACTGAGTAGAAACATTAGATGATTTATCATTTCAGAAAATCCATTTACCTTTAAATAAAAGTTCTTATTGAAAAATCATATATTCTATTTTTTCAATTTATTCTTTATGAAAGCATTAGGCAAAATAATCTTCCCTCGTATCATTTTATGAGGGTCATTCAATGAATAAGGGAAAATTTTTTTCAGAATTTTTTCCCATAAATGTAAATTCTTCTTTGTTAGGAATTGGTTTATTTTAATCTCACAAAGATATTTCTTTTGAGGCTATTCAAAATGACTGCAAGTCAGAGTTCTCCAGGCTTGAACAGATGTCTGTCATCAGATATTTAGAGGCTGAGAAGTATAAGCTATGTAAAATTTACAGAAGAATATGCAATGCGTATGGAGAAGCATATTTTAATTTTAAAAAAAGATCTTTACAAATGGGTTCAACATGGGTTTGTTGCCAGTATAAGGACTGAAAACATTGACTCTCCTGTAAAGAAAAGTTCCACTGGTGCAGTAAAGAAGGTCATGCTGACCGTCTTTTGGGACATGAAAAGAACCATTACAATTGATTTCCTTGAAAAAAGAGCAACAGTGCTTCCTATTACCAATTAGTTGTAAAGTTGGCAACCATAGTCAAGGGTGACCTGAAGGCTCTCTTTTCAATAGCTACTACACCAAGGTGTAGGGGAGGGCACTACTACATTCCTGAATTGTTCCAATTTACCCTTGATCCTTACCTTATAATGTTGAGTTTTAAGCAAGGTGGCATCAAGTACCATTTTTTGAGTCTTTGGTCTTCCGGACCATTGGCAAACTCATCAAGCCAATGGCCCAATAATTCCAATTACTTGGGCAAAATTCCCCTTTTTTATCGAATGACACTTGTATTTGTTAACATAAAATATTCAACATGACTTTTAAGGAAAGAAACTTTCTGATCGTGATATTCAAAGTTATTTTTCATGTTATGCATAGTGGGGAGTTCCTGTAGCATAGTGGTAATTTACTAAGCCCTTTTGCTTAGATGTGGGACAAGGCCATATGAATGGGGCACCCAATGAGACTTGAACTCACTCGTGTATGTTTGTTAGTCCCTGTAGCATAGTGACTAATGTTCTGGGCTGTGATATTGTAGTTAGTTTAAACTCAGACCCTTGGGAAAAGGTATGAACTTCCTTTATCAACTTTTGACCTTTTACTAGGATGGTTTGGCCATTAAATACCCATAAAGGTTGATATGCCATTAAACAAAGAAACCAAACCAAACCAAACTATGTACTTGTAAATTCATAAAATAATTTTTTTTATTTTATTATCTTATTTAAATTAAATATATTTATTCATTCAGGATTCTCTACCCTAACATTTTTTAGAAATATATTTCAATCAATTTTTTTCCTTCGTGGCAGAAGCTGGAATAAAATCATTTCCCTTTTTTCCATTTTAAAAATGATTGTTCACTTTGATTAGCTAGAATAATGGAGTTGTGTCAGAAGTTAACCAGTAAAGCTGAATGGAATCGAGTCAAGTCAAAACCGCTGATTTAAATCCAAGTGGCATTGAAGATTTTTCTTATCCCTTCTTTATAATAAATAATTTTTCTGACCCCTTCTATATAATAATTTTTCTGATGCCCTCTTCATAATTAATAATTTTTCTTATCCCCACTTTAGTAATAAAATGTTTTTCTGATCCCCCTTTTTATAAGAAATAATTTTTCTAATCTCTCTCTTTATAACAAGTAATTTTTCTGATCCCTCACTTTATAATAAGTAATTTTCTGATCCCCTCTTTATAAAAAATAATTTTAGTGACCCCCTCTTTATAATAAGTAATTTTCTGATCCTCTCTTTATAATGAATAATTTTTCTGATCCCTCTCTTTATAATAAGTATTTTTTCTGGTCCCCCTCTTTTGTTATAGAAATTTTTTTCTGATTCTTCTCTTTTATAATAAATGATTTTTCTGATTCCTTCCCCTCTTTATAATAAATAATTTGTTTTTGCCATTTGGAAGGTGAATAAATGTGTTAATTAATTCTTCCTAACTCACATTAACCCTTCAAACCCCAGTGGCTGTTATTTCTGCTGCTATCTAGATGTACATCCACAAAGGTGGTTTGAATTCTGGTTGAGAATGCCTATTTCTATATTACTATTTCCTTTAAAACGTTATCGCTTATGTAAGAGCATTACAAGCTCTAGAATAACAAATAACAAAATTTTACATTTTCAACAAGAAGTACAATATGAATGATGTAAGAAGTTGCATTGTTCTAAGATTTAAATCTTGCTTGAAGTTTTCAAATATTAAAGAAATTTTCAAAGTTTCTGGTGTAAAATATTCAAGAAACTTTCCTGTCTAGGATAACTTTTGGTTTTTATGATGATCAATTTCTCTTGCATGATGGTTGGTTTCATCAATTTTTTCTTGTTGGATGCTTTCATCAGTTTTTTTCTTGATGGTTGGTTGACTTGAGATTTTCATAATCATCAATTGCACTCAGGTTTTCTCTGTCTTTGGTTGCACACAGATTTTCTCTGTCCTCGGTTACACGCAGGTTTTCCCTATTGCACTGACGTTTCAACTACCAGTTGTATCATAGACTTCACAATCATGGATTATTCAAAGATTTGATGCATGTTTCCATAATTATCACTTGCTCTGAAACTTCAAAATGTCTGGAATAGAATCAATTTATCTTTGTTGTATTATTAAAAATGTGACACTGGCATAGCTACATCAGTCAGTCATTAAAAAAATAATGAAATTACCAGTTGTACTACAGTATGTAAGGATTTTTATCATTCAGGGTTTTTGGACTATTGTCTTCAGCTTTATTCTTATATTCACAACATTTCGGCTGATGTGTCCTCCGGCTTTCTTCAGGTGTTTCTTGTCAAACTTAAGAGCTTACACAAAACTTTAAATCACGTCCATTATTCAATCCACATGGGTCACTTGCTCGGATTCCATTAACCATAACTAAGTACAAGTGTTAAGTATTCCTGTATTTTTATTCAACTGCAGTCAGAATTGAACCTGCTACCTCCAAATGATTGTCTCTTAGAAGTTTAGGGAACCAGTGCCTATAACTGTTATGCCATGTGTCCACCTGGTTCTCTATGTCCCTAACTGACAATCATCTGGAGGTAGTAGGTTCAATCCTGACTGCAGGCGAGTAACAATACAGGAATACTTAACACTTGTACCCGGTTATGGTTAACAGAATCAGAGCAAGTGACCTGCATGGATGCAATAAAAGATGTGGTTTCTTGTCGGCTCTAAAGTTCAATCAAAAACACCTGAAGAAGGCCAGAGGACACATTAGCTGAAACATTGTAAATATAATAATAAAGATGAAGACAATAGTCCAAAAACTCTGAATGATAAAAATAAAGTTTCATCTCAGGAATTCAGACAACTAGTTTACGAGGAGTTTACATGCAACAATAATCTCCATACTTTCATTCTCAGGAGAACTTTCCAAAAGATAAGAAATTACAAATTTTCTTTGATTTGAATCCCCTTTTCTTTCAAAAACAAAGAAAAAAAAGAACCAATGATTTGTAAACCTTTTGGCAAAATCTTATAATCCTAATTAGGAGGAATGTTTTTATATTTCTTTTCAAGATGCAAATATTGTTGTCTTCATATTATATTCTTCAAGCTTTTTTAATAACCCAAGAAATAAATGAGAAAAATGTTTTTATACTCTGACTTAAGTTCATCTGTTGTGTGTATTTTAAGTTCATCATTTATTGTTTATGATTTATTTGATGTTATACTTTATTTGGCTGTTGCATTTTTAATATTATCATTTAATTCATTATTTATTTTATCATTTATTCAATTTTATATTCTTTTTATTATTTATTTATGTTAAACCATGCAAGTGACCTCCCCTGATACTCTCTAGAAAAGAGCATTGTTTTGCTTGGACCGGATGTAAACAAACGGCCATATTGGTTTGTGTGAGAAGGATGGGTGTAAAAAGGCGTCTGCATATGCAGAGTGTTATAGTCTGAGTTCTTTGTTTTTAACATATTAATTATTCTTTATTTACCTTAATTTTTTTCTTTATTTTGTATTTCATTCATTATTTCTTTATTTTGATAATAATTTATTTTATTTTATTTTATTCTTCATTATCTTTTACTGATTGTTATTTGTTTTTTAGTGTTGAAAATGGTTAGTTTCCATAACACTATAAATTATTTGACAACACAAATGAATAACAAAACTTCTTTTGAAACACAACAATGAAAGGTTTATTATTTTAGCAGAAGTAAAAGAGTCAGAGTGAGGAAGTGTCTTCTTTGGTGCCACCGGTTAGTACGTTGGTCCTCGAGTTTGTAGGAAGTGTCTGTCACAGTAGCAAATGGCTCGTGTGACTGACCACAAGGCTAGTTCTTCAGTGTGTGAAGCTTGTAGCAGCGTGTTCTTCAGCGAAGGGGTTCCAAGTGGAATCTGTAGCAGTGGATGCGAGAGAGGTCTGTCTTGGCTGCTAACTAGGTGCTCTCTGGGTTGTCGGCCGACTACCAAAAAGCACTAGAAAAAATAGTTCTAGAGAGGAAGAAGGAATCAATGCGCTCTGCTCCTGATTGGTCAGGGAGTGGCTGAATTGCTTGGTGGGGGCATTGATTTGCGAGAGGAAATAGATCTATGACTGCTACAGTTTATTATCATTTATTTCTATTTGATTCTTATTTATTTATTATTGTTTGGTTATCATTGTTATTATTTATTCATTTATTATTATTACTTATTTATTCAATTAATACTTAATTTGTATTATCTTTCAGTTATATACTTTCTTTATTATTTGTTATCATTCTATACTACATTATTTAATTATTCATAATCTATGCTTTAAGTTTATTCTTTTTATATAAATTTTGTTTTGCTTGAAATTTTACATTTTTAAAAGAATTTAGATTTCATCAATAAATTTTCCTTTCTTTTTAGGTTTGTCAACACCCACATGCAGCCATGAGAAGCTGGGGTGCTGAGGCAATTACATCATTAGTGAAAGCTGCGCTTAGTCACACCTATGACCCACCATTGCATCTCAATTTGGTAAGTATCTCTGAATTCATTCTTCTTAACAAAATAATATTGCTACTTTAAAAGAAAAAAAAAAGTTAAGATCATCCAACAGCTGAAATGTTGCAACTATAAGGACACTGAGAACATCAGCATATTTATTTACCTAACCCTTCCACCATGAGAAGGATGTGACACAAGGTCAGTTTTTAAGTAGAGTACAGCTGGTTTGAATTCAGAGTTTTCCTTCTCTTTGACCAGTTGACATATTAAGGTTAAAGACTTCAGTCTGCCCTACTATTTACCCATAGCTGGTGATGAATAGTTAGATTCATACCTTTACCAAGGTATTAGCACTATATGAAATGCAAACAGCCTTGTCCAGTGTTTGAACTCTGGCCTCTGTCTCCATTTCTTTTGAGGATAATCTTTACAGCATGAGTGCTTCTTATCAGTGTACAATAATGATGTATAATCAGTTTATAATAATGATACATTCTCATCTCAGAAATTCAGAAAAAGAAAAATATTAAAAGTTTTAATGATTTCCTGATTGTAGATATTATCATGTCGTGCCATCGGCACAGATACCCCTGACCCTTTCTCGCCACCTCTCCCTATCATTCATCGGGCCATGTGAAGGGGTCCACAAGAGTACATCACTTATGAGCTCATCCCTACTTCTCCATCAGTGTCCTGCATGTCTGGTTCATCTAATTTTGATAGTTTTCATGATGGGTGGTAGGTGGCCGTATAGCTGCTGCTTTGTTGCCTCCAGGACCTGTTCAATATTGCTTGCAGCATTCTTGTGTAGTTGCCGTCAAGCTTTTTCTCCAGTCGTTTAGTTAGCGTCCATGTAGTGCATCCATATAGCAGTATCAACACTATCGCTGCTTGGATTCATTATCTGCCCTTTCTTCAGATTTACTTTTCCAACAATGCTTGGAGGCATAGCAAGAGAAGTAGATATAAGAAAGGACACAAGAAAAACATTCTCTTTCTCTCGTTGGAAGCCATGATCATGACAAAAAATGTAATTGAGTCTTTTACGTGGACTCTCCAGGAAGAGTAGGTCTTAGGCCTTGCCACATTGGACATTGATATTTGACCAAATCCTTTTTAGGATGAGTTTCAAAGCAGACTTTTTTTTATATTATTAGACAGTGCAAAAATGACGTTATGTGGAAGGAGTCTAGCTCTACGTATGCAGAAAATAGAAAAGAAAATTAGTTCGGTTCAGTTTGTTTTAATGGCATATCAAATCCTTATGAGTTATTGAATCCTGAAATTTTATTCATTTATAAATGTTTGATTGTTATCATAACTACATATTCAATGGTTCATTGCATTTTTGTTTTTATTTATCAATAATCATTTGTTTGCACACAGTTCTATGATATCAAGTATTCCTATCAAAGACTAATAATTTGCACACAGTTCAATGATATCAGGTATTCCTATCTAATACAAATAATTTGCACACACTTGTATGATGTCAAGTATTCCTATCTAATACAAATAATTTGCATACAGTCATATGGTATCAAGTATTCCTATCTAATACAAATAATTTGCACACAGTTATATGGTATCAAGTATTCCTATCTAATACAAATAATTTGCATACAGTTATATAGTATCAAGTATTCCTATCTAATTCAAATAATTTGCACACACTTGTATGATGTCAAGTATTCCTATGTAATACAAATAATTTGCATACTGTCATATGGTATCAAGTATTCCTATGTAATACAAATAATTTGCATACAGTCATGGTATAAAGTATTCCTATCTAATACAAATAATTTGCATACAGTCATATGGTATCAAGTATTCCTATGTAATACAAATAATTTGCCTACAGTCATATGGTATCAAGTATTCCTATCTAATACAAATAATTTGCATACAGTCATATGGTATCAAGTATTCCTATCTAATACAAATAATTTGCATACAGTCATATGGTATCAAATATTCCTATCTAATACAAATAATTTGCATACAGTCATATGGTATCAAGTATTCCTATCTAATACAAATAATTTGCATACAGTCATATGGTATCAAGTATTCCTATGTAATACAAATAATTTGCATACAGTCATATGGTATCAAGTATTCTTATCTAATACAAATAATTTGCATACAGTCATATGGTATCAAGTATTCCTATCTAATACAAATAATTTGCATACAGTCATATGGTATCAAGTATTCCTATCTAATACAAATAATTTACACACAGTCATATGGTATCAAGTATTCCTATCTAATACAAATAATTTGCATACAGTCATATGGTATCAAATATTCCTATCTAATACAAATAATTTGCATACAGTCATATGGTATCAAGTATTCCTATCTAATACAGATAGAAACACTTGAAATTCCCCTGCTGTGTGAAACTTTTTCACTTATAATCATTCATGTACAATTATATTGTTTCACTATAATGTAGTTGAAAGGATTTCAATATAACTAATGGGTCTTTGTTTTCAATTTGTCAATATGATTATTGCCACCATTTTGAATTCCTAGACAATCAGAAATGCCTATTCCTATATAAATAATGTCATAATTTATGACAGGAACTATGCCAATTATTTATTTAGTATTATAAAATTCAGGAAAATACTTCCAATTATTTCAGTCTTGTTTTAGCTCTTTATAATGTGGACAGTCATAACAAGTTTATTTTGAAGTTAGCCCTTTCTGCTTCCCAGGGACATAAATTTAATTGGATGAGCAGTAATCATGGAAAAAATGTCAGGAAAAAAACCTGAATTTTGACTGTCTTTTAGTAAATATAACATTTAATCTGAGTCATAGACAAAACATACCAGCTTTGGAAACAGAGAAAAGGAATGATGGCGTCTGTATCTAAAAATCTTGACCTTTTTTTTCTGTTTGAAATAATTGAACTTGGAATGAATTTGTGGCAACAATGCAACTGTTTTGTATTCTTTGAATTGCTTAACTACATTAAGTTTTAGTAAACATGTATTTTTTAAAGTTTTGTTTTTTGACATAGAAAGTACAGATATGTCTCAATATTGTTTGCCTTGCTAGCTGTTCAGATTACCTTTTACTTGGTGATATCATTGGCAGAAGATTTGTTGAGGAAATAAGTTTAAACTTTAATTCACTCTAATTATTACTAATATGAATGACACAAAAATACTAAAAACAAAGATAGTAATCAAATACAAATGATTTTATTATAGATAAAATTAGCAAATAATTTTATTTCAAAAAACACATTGTAAATGATTTTATAAAAATGCATTTAAATGCTTTTTGTATTAAAGAAAAATGCTTTGCAAATGATTTTATTATAAAAATACATTCAAATGCTTTTTGCATAAAAAAAAATGCATTGAAAATGATTTTATTATAAAAATACATTAAAATGCTTTTTGCATAAAAAAAAATGCATTCAAATGCTTTTTGTATTAAAGAAAAATGCTTTGCAAATGATTTTATTATAAAAATACATTAAAATGCTTTTTGCATAAAAAAAAAATGCATTGAAAATGATTTTATTATAAAAATGCATTTAAATGCTTTTTGTATTAAAAAAAAATGCATTGAAAATGATTTTATTATAAAAATACATTCAATGCTTTTTGTATTAAAAAAATGCATTGCAAATGATTTTATTATAAAAATACATTAAAATGCTTTTTGCATAAAAAAAAAATGCATTGAAAATGATTTTATTATAAAAATGCATTCAAATGCTTTTTGTATTAAAGAAATGCATTGAAAATGATTTTATTATAAAAATGCATTCAAATGCTTTTTGTATTAAAGAAATGCATTGAAAATGATTTTATTATAAAAATGCATTCAAATGCTTTTTGTATTAAAGAAATGCATTGAAAATGATTTTATTATAAAAATGCATTCAAATGCTTTTTGTATTAAAGAAATGCATTGAAAATGATTTTATTATAAAAATGCATTCAAATGCTTTTTGTATTAAAGAAATGCATTGAAAATGATTTTATTATAAAAATGCATTCAAATGCTTTTTGTATTAAAGAAATGCATTGAAAATGATTTTATTATAAAAATGCATTCAAATGCTTTTTGTATTAAAGAAAAATGCTTTGCAAATGATTTTATTATAAAAATGCATTTAGATGCTTTTTGTATAAAAAAAAATGTATTGCAAATAATTTGATTATAAAAATGCATTTAAATGCTTTTTTTATTAAAGAAAAATGCTTTGCAAATGATTTTTACAATTGAAATATATAGCAAATGATTTTACTTCAAAAATACATTTTGAATGTTTTTACTATAAAAAGGCATTGCAAATGATATTAGAATAAAAAAAAAACACATTGCACAAGGTTTTACTATTAAAAATACCATTGCAAACAATTTTATTGTAAAAATGGACTGTAAATAATTTTTCTATTAAAATATATTGCAAATTTTCTGGGGAAGAATTCATGAAACAATTGTCTCAAAATGGCCATGTCGGCTAGGGCTGCAGAATACGCTGACTGCAGCTCTGCTAAGGGAGTAAGACTCTCCCAACAAGTATCCTGGATATGACACTAAATAATCTGATGGTGAGGCTCCAGTAATACTGGGGCTTTGGGAAATGCAGGATACCCCTTTATTGCCATTGCTCCCTGGTCCACTCTGTCCTGGAGGGGTAGCATCTGATAGGGTCCTATCTGTGGGTTAAATAGAACAAAATAGTGTACTTTTGCTAAAATGAATTGTTTGAAATGGTACTGTTTATATGTATAAAAATGGATTTGGCATTAAATAACCTACAATGGTTGATATGCCATAAAACTAAACTGAACCAAACTAATCATGTGCAAACAAATGAAATCCTGCTCATCAAAAATTTTACCTACTTCATATTCATTTAGAAATCTTAGGCTGAACGCAAATACATGTAAACAGAATTGGGCATTAAATAACCTACAAAGGTTGATATGCCATAAAATCCAAACATCCAACCAACCCAAACTGTCTCAAAACATTCATTCAGTCTAATAAATGTGGACACAATAAATTCTTGCTATAATAGATTAAAAAAAAAACCAACTCAATCAGGGTTGCATTTGAACCTGTTATACCCAGGTAAACTTTCAGGGTTTTTTTTGTGGGGGGGGTTGCTGTGACACACTAACTTTACCTCTACTCTAACAAAAAATCAATTGCCTTTCAAAGTTTGATATACTATTTAATTCTATCAAATACAAATTATAAACATTCTTTTATAAACTGTATTATGATTATATAAATTTTCAGAAATATTTTTAGGTCTGATTATCTTCCAAAATTGTTGTTAATAATTGTAATGTTTTGAATTCTAATCGATTTGAAAGGATTATTAATATCTTTGATTTGGGTATCTGATTGATTATAAATGTACATGTATGATATCATATATGCAAATTACTGCAAAAATTAAAATCTGTGCTCATAACAACAGCATAATCTGGTGATGACTGATGTCAGGCGTAGTTTTGGAGTGAAAGGACCATTACCACCAACTTAGAATACCTCCAACAGTACCTTATACCACCGTCAGACTTAGTTGGTTTTCTCTCACATTCTGGGAATGCCAGATGAAAATGAAGAATGGTCATGTTATCCTCTTTTGTCGTTTTCAACTTTCCGATCAATCTAAGTAAACCCAGCAATGAAGTGTAAGATTTTAATTAACTGGCAAGATGTTGAGACATAATATGCAAACTTCACATGCCAAGTCAGTGTATGAAATCTCAATAATGATGTTAGATTTGAAATAACATGTGCATGTGTATGTATATGTATATAAATATATGTATATATGTCTACATATTCAAGGGTTGTCCAAAAAGTGTGTGTATATATTTATATATATATTTAAGGGTTGTTCAAAACGTGTGTGTATATATAAATATTTGTATACATGTCTATATATTCAAGGTTTGTTCAAATAGTGTGTGTGTGTATATATATATATATATATATATATATATATATATATATATATATATATTCAAGGGTTATTCAAATAGTTCTAAGCCTCACCCAGAAAGAAGAGCACAGCTACACATTTTTATTGAAGAAACACTTTATCACTTATAAAACTAGAAAAACTAATTCAGATTTTCCTTATTTTATATGAAGTTGTTGCATGTTGCCACAACAAAATGTTCAGCTCGGCTTTTCTTTCTGGGAGAAGCTTAGAACTTTTTGAACAACCTCATATGTATGTCTGTGTGTGTGTATATATATATATATATATATATATATGTGTGTGTGTGTGTATATATGTGTGTGTGTGTGTATATATATGTGTATATATGTGTGTGTATATATATGTGTATATATGTATGTGTGTGTATATATATATATATATATATATATATGTGTGTGTGTGTATATATATGTGTATATATATATGTGTGTGTGTATATATATGTGTATATGTGTGTGTGTATATATATATATATATATTTGCAGTGTCGGACAAAAAACAGTAAAAAACAAAGCCATTTTTTATCATTGCCACAAATTGTAATGAACTTTCAATGATTTAGACACACAGGACGTGATTATTTTCTTTGATTATTTTTGTCAAAGTTTCCTTAGGTGTAGCATCATCAATTCACACTGCTTGCACAGATTTCCCTGAGATTCTTTGTCTCTACATCTGTTCCTATCATCCATCACTCCTGGTAGGTTTGCCAAACTGCGTTCTGTGTCTGTGCGATGCTGTTGTAGGTAAGTTTTGGGCTGGTCAGCTGTGGCATGTCCATGTGTAGTGGTCCATTGGAAAATGTCACTTATGAGTTCATCTTTGCTCCTCCAGCAGTGTCCCGCATGTCTTGTTTGTCTTACTTGGATGGTTTTAGAGATGGGAGATAAATAGCCATACAGCTGTTTCATGGGGTGTTGCCTACAGGATTTGTTCAATATAGTTTGTAGCATTCTTGTGCAGTTTCTATCAAGCTTTTTCTCTATTCTATATGTTTTGTCGGCAACCATGTGATGCATCCATACAGTAGTATTGACACAACCACTGCTTGGAAGAAATCCCATATTATTTTTTTCAGATATGTAAGACTTCTGTATGATAGTCTATCAATAGCAGTCCACACCTTTGCTATTGCCATAATTTTTAGAAGATGAAATGATGCTGGTGTGGGATGTCAACTTATCTAATGATTTCATATGCCTGCCATTTAGTGTGGAGATGTCTCCTTTTTAATTAAATCTCATGTACTCCATTTTGTTTGCATTCACATGAAGGCCAATACCTTCTGTTGCTTACTCCAGGCTATGCAGCAGTGATTCAGCTTGGTTTGGTGTATTTGCAAGAAGTGCTATGTCATCTGCATAGTCTGTGTCTGTTAGAGATTCTACAAGATATCTTCTGCTTCTTGCCTTTCTTAGTGTAAAGCCATTTTTTTTATTACATCTATTGATATTCAAAGTACATAGTCTTAGCAGATTATAAACCAATATGGTACAAATATATCCCCTTGTAGAACTCGAGCGACAATGTTGAAGAAGTCTGTGTCTCCATCCAGTCAGCAAACCTTGGCTTTCATATTTTTGTAGAACATCATTATAGCTGTAACAGTTTCTTTGGAGAGACCATAAATTAGAAGCATTTGCTCCATCTTTCCTTTGTATATTGAACCAAATTCTTTGATTTGATGGATTATTAGACTCTGTGATGTGGATTGATTTCTCCAAAAACTGTAATGATTTTTCCTAAAAATAATCTGAATTTTAGGTTTGATGCCTCTGTAGTTCTTGGTGAATGGAAGGTCACCTTTATTAGGGAAGGGAAGGATGCAGCCTTTTATCCATCTCTCTACTATATTCTGTTTATATACATCATCATCATGTCAGCATGGATATTTCTGACCCTCTCTTACCACACCTCCTTATTGTCCATTGCTATCGGCAGATCCTCAGAGCTACATCCTGTATCAGCACAGAGCTGCTGTATGTAGGTTCAAGCTGGACATCCTGCCCTTGCTCGTCCATGTGAAGGGGTCCACTGGAGTACATCACTTATGAGCTCGTCCCTACTTCTCCAACAATGTCCCACATGTCTTGTTCATCTAATTTTAATAGTTTTCGTGATGGGTGGTAGGTGGCTGTACAGCTGCTGCTTTAAAGGGTGCTGTCTCCAGGACTTGTTCAATATTACTCGCAGCATTCTTGTGTAATTGCCATCAAGCTTTTTCTCTATCTGTTTTGTTAGTGTCCATGTGTTGTGTCCATATAGCAGTATCAACACGACTACTGCTTGGAAGAAACTGCGCTTCATTTTATCAATCAGGTCTGACTTCCATCATTGCTAAATTGAATCAAAAAGATATAATTTTCTAAAAATAAAATTCTCAGCAAAACTAAAAAATAGGACATTTTTTAGTATTTTCTTTTCTTTTCTTTGATTTGGGATTAGTCCTTTCATAATGACTTTTCACTACAATTAAGTAAATTTTAACAATCATAATCAAGGAAAATAATCATTGCTTTTTTGTATCTGAGCCATTGAACTTTGATTAAAATTTGTAGCAGTAATAAAAACTTGTTCTATTTTTTCAGTTTTTTTAATCCAATACTCAATATATTTGTGTATATATATATTTGAGGTAGAAGGGATTTCAATCTAATGATAAAGCTGTGAAGAACCTCTGCTGCCTTGTAGGTAGTCATTGGTAAGAAAAGTCTAAGAGAAGATGCTCTAAAATAAAACCTGTAGTTTGCATTGTCACTTATTATCTTGCAAAGTTTTTCAATGGAAAGTTGCTATATATACCCAGAGAATGGCATAAGTATTGTTCAAACATATCTCACTATGATCCAGTAGCATACCAATATCTGACGTCTGTATCATCTTATACATCTTGTATATGTTTCATAAGTTGAATTAGCTATTAATAAAGATATCTGAGTTGTGAATTTGCTGGTAAAGACAGTTAAAATCTGTCAAGATGAGGCAGTCACTGCTATATGGATGCACCACATGGACGCTGACTAAACACATGGAGAAAAAGCTTGACAACAATTGCACAAGAATGTTTTGAGCCATATTGAACAAATCCTGGAGGCAACATCCCCACAAAACAGCAGCTGTACAGCTACCTACCGCCCATCTCAAAAACCATCTAAATTAGACGAGCAAGTCATGCAGAACACTCCTGGAGAAGTAAGGATGAACTCATAAGTGCTGTACTCCTGTAGACCCCTTCACATGGATGAGCAAGGGTTGGGAGACCAGCGAGAACTTATCTATAATAGCTCTGTTCTGATAAAGGATGTAGCATGGAAGACCTTCTGAGAGCAATGGACAATAGAGACAAATGGTGATAGAGGGTCAGAGAAATCCATGCTAGTAACACATGATGATGAGATATATACTAATTAAGGATAATTAAAAACAAAATGGATGTTAAATTCTTTGGGTAAATTTTCTTTGTGCATCATCTCATTTTGTAGCTGATCTAAAACAATGGCCAAACGCATTCTTTATCAAAAGATCTTCTTTTCATAAATTTTTTCTAAAAGGCATTAAAGATTAATCCTTTGAAGTGTTGATCTCATGAGGGTTACAAGAAAATAGCATGATGTTAGTGACCTTTCTTGGATGGATCCTGTAGGGTTAAGGTTGTTGAACCTGAAGGACACTCAATTGGAACTTGATGACTGGTTGCATTATTGTTTTACATAGTTTTTTTTCATGAAGCAATGGGGGTAAAAACAATAACTGAAAAACAATTGTTCAATAAAAGATATTTTGCAAAAATGTGTATGCTCAGGTTGAGACCTTTGTTCTGTGTGTGTATTGATTATATGCCTGTTGATAGTGTGTTAGAAAAATAAACTTTAGAAAAAAATATAATCATTTTTGGCTCAGTGAGTTTTGAGTAATAGTTGTATTAAGTGTAATTTATTACTGATAAAAAGAAAATGCAAGTAAAATTGTTTTTGACTTGATGATTTCTTACTAATAATTGTATTTAATCATTTATTTTGAATAGATCCCTAAAGATGATTAAGAGGAGAATTTCACTTTAGTTGAGAAAATCCAATTTCATGTTGCCCAGTCAGCTGGGGCTGTAGAATACACTGACTGCATCTCTGCAGAGGGGTAAGACCCCCCCTCCCCACAATGAGTGTCCTGGATATGACACTAAACAATCTGATGGTGAGGTTCCAGCAGTGCTGGAGGTTTGGGGAATGCGGAGTACTCCTTTATTGCCATCACTCGCAGGTCCACTCTGGCCCGGAATGGTAGCACCCGATAAGGCCCTATCTATGGGTTAAATAGAACTAACAGTATACTTATGCTAAACTGAATTGTTTGAGTAAACTGAATAGCTTGAAATAGAAATGTTTTTGACAATTAAACCATACTTACATTTAAACTGCATACTTATGTTTAACCGAATTATTTGAAATAGAACTGTTTTTTGACATTAAAACTGTATTTACACTTAACTGAATTGTTACATATAACTGCTTGAATAGTTTGAAATAGAAATATTTTTGACAATTAAACTCTGTACTCATGCTAAACTGAATTGTTTTAAATAGAATAGATTATTTTCATAAAAATGGATTTGGCATTAAATAACCTACAAAAGTTGATATGCCATAAAACCCACCAAACCAAACCAATTTCATGTGAGATGTATCATCATACTGCAAGTGGCATGGTATGGAATGAATACGGTTATCATTACTGAAAATGAGAAAGGATTTTTGCCAATTATTATTGTAATAAAAGATAATCATTTTAGTGCTAATTCTTGAAGGACCTATGATTTAGTTGGTGTCCAGATATACAATTTCAATATCTATATGACTTTTCATAAGAAAGAATTGTCTTGTAAAGATGTAAAAAAAGAACCCTTCTCTGTTGGTAGGGATAAGAATACCCTGCAGAAGGATACCCACCTCCCGCTAAAAATTGTTCTCTGGGTATATATATTTGCCAACCCCTGCACTCAGGCAGGGTATGACACAAGGTCAATTTTTAAGCGGAGTTTAACAGGTTTGAATTCAGAGATTTCCTTTTCCTAGACTAGTTGCCTCTCCAAGGCAGAAGAACTTAGCCTGCCCTACTATTTACCCCTAGCTGGAGGGAGAATACTTGGATTCATACCTTTCCCTAAGATATTAGTGCTATGTGAAATGCAATCAGTCTCGTCCAGGATTTGAACTCATGTTGCCGTGTCCATTTCCTTCGACGATAACCATTATACCATGGGCACTTACTGTTCTCTAGGTATAGCACTAAACTACATCTACTGTTGATGCTCCGGTTCTGAAAATTTGTTAAGTGTGGAATACTTTTTCATTAGTATTACTCCCAGGTCCACTGTTTTGAAATTTTTTTGTTAGGAATACTTGATGACATATAACTGTGTGCAAATTATTTGTATTAGATAGGAATACTTGATGTGATATAACTGTGTGCAAATTATTTGTATTAAGAATAGTCACTTGGAGCTGAAACTGGGGGGGTGTCCTCGTGGTGTGATGGTTAAAGCGATGGACTGCAGAATCGTAGTAAGCGAGTTCGTACTCTAGTCGCGCTATTACGTTCACTTTCGGGCAAATACCCTTGGGAAAGGTATTGAACCCCACTTAACCTCCCAGCTATGGGTTAAATAGTACCACTACTGTTCTTCTAGGAGAATGGCTTTGGCATTAAATAACCTACAAAGGTTGATATGCCATTAAACAAAGAAACCAAACCAAACTTTGGGGCTTAAACTGTTTATTAATTATTATAATTATTATTATAATTATTAGTTACTTTAAACCATATGATTGCTTGCAAATTATTGGTATTTGATGGGAATACATGAAACCATGAAATTTTGTGCCAACAAATGATTATTATTAAATAGAAATAGTTACTTGAAACCAAATGATTATGCATAAATTACTTGTATGGTGTAGCAATATTTGATACCATATAACGGTGCAATTTTTTATTATAATCAACTAAAAAAAATGTAATTTAAAAAAAAAATGATTGCCATGAGATGTTGAATATATAGTAACATTTGTAATCAAACCTTTATAAATGAATGAAATAAAGTCAAATAGAACTTGTTTGGTGTTTAATATGACTATTCAAATGAATATTTCGTGTTTCATTGAATTATTCAAATAGATTTTTTTATAAAATACAAGATCTTTTTTAGTACCCAACTCATTGAAACACTGATAGAAGTCTACATTTTTATAAGGGATACTGTATTTTCTTAGCATCTACTATTGATATGTGTGTCGAATATTATATCTATAAAATGTAAAGGTCCTGTCCTGAGTATTGGTATCTTCCTTCTTATAAGGCTAAGTTAGACTGTCCCACTTCTTGTGGTAGGGGTGGTCTGACACCTTATATTTGGTTTAGATGTTTGGTTTGGTTTAGTTTCTTTGTTTAATGGTATGTCAACCTTCATGGCTCATTTAATGCTGAAGCCATTTTTCTTGAAGAACAGTCATCATCATGTTATACTTCTAGTATCCTATTTACCAACCCCTCCGCTCGGGCAGGATATGACACATGGTCAATTCTTAAGCGGAGTTTAACATTATATATATTATACTTCTAATATGGATTTCCCTGACTCTCTTTTTCCATTTGTACCTATCATCCATCACTCCTGGCAGGTCTTCCAGACTACATCCTGTGTTTGCACTGAGCTATTGTAGGTAAGTTCTTGTTGGTTAGCCAAGAATGTCACTTTTGAGTTTGTCCTTGCTTCTCCAGCAGTGTCCCATATGTCTTGTTCATCTTACTAGAAAGGTTTTAGTGATGGGAGGTAAATGGCCATACAGGTATTATTTCATGGAGTATTGCCTTCAGGATTTGCTCCGTATAGCTCATAGGATTCTTTTGCAGTTCGTGTCTAGCTTTTTCTCTATATGCTTAGTCAGCATCCATGTGGTAGTATTGATGCTGTAGAATAACAATAACACATACCTCCATAAAGCATCCAGCTGGCAGACAAAATAAAGCAGATCGTAGCTCAGTGCTGTCCTCCTCGCAATTAATTACTCTCAGCTATCGCAACTAATTGCCCTACACAACCTGACCAGTTCTACAGACAACCACTGTTTGGAAGAAATCTCATATTTTATCGGATAGATCAGACTTCCATATGATAGTCTATTGATATCAGTCCATGCCTTTGCTAGATACATATTGGTATCACTTTCAGTAAAAAAAAACGAACAGTAGTGATACTATTTAACTCATAGTTGAGGAAGATAAGAGGTTTCATATTTTTCTCAAGGGAATTAGTCCAAAAGTGAACATGATAGCATGTTCAAACTCATTAACTACAATGTTACAGTTGACTCAGTTGGCTGGGGCTGCAGAATACACCAACTACATCTCTGCCAAGGATAAGACTCCCCACTTCTCAATGAATGTCCTGATTATAATGCTAAACAATCTGATGTTGAGGCTCCAGTAATGCTGGAGCTTTGGGGAATGTGAAGTACACCTTTATTGCCATCACTCCCAGGTCCACTTTGTTCAGGAGTGATAGCATCTGATAAGGTCCTATCTATGGGTCAAATAGAACTGTTTGACATTTAAACTGTGTACTTCTGCTAAACTGAATTGTTTGAAATCGTGCAGTTTTTACATTTAATTGTGTGTAAAGAAATGACTGATGGCCTAGTTGGCTGGTGCTGCAAAAAATACTGACTGCATCTCTGCAGAAAGGTAAGACTTTGGAAATCATATATTCAATATATTTGTATAAAAAGGGTTTGGCATGGTTGATATGTCATAAAACCAAACGATGTTCCAGTCCAGCAAATTAGCTACTTAGGGAAAAAAAAACTGTTAGAAGTTTACTTATTTATGGTTGATATTGTATTTTCTAAGCTTACTCTGCCACATGGTCATTTTTTTATGAGTGATGACTGTAATTAAGAATAGTTACTTGCAAGGAGAATTCTCCCTACCCCACTTTTACCAGTCTTTGTAGATTTCGATGTCATATTGAGCTATAATTAGGGCTAGTGCTTGTTGAATGCAGTTTCTGTATTGACAAATAGACATTGACAATCAGTTTCTCTTTCTCCTGACCATCGGAATTAATATTACTTCAGCTATTGAAATACTGTTAATGGCTGATGTCTCCATCAGGTGTCAGGCCTGTCTCATATGTTTAGTTTTCTAATGACAGAGATCTTTCTCTGTTGTTTGAGTTAGAAGTGTTGACCTACAGTGAGATCTATGTTGGTGATGACAATCGTTGACTCTTTGACACATACTTTTCGCTGATGTCATTGAGAGTAAGTAATGATTAAACACTTGAAGAGATATCTCACTAAAGAAAACGTCTTTGTTTTGTTGCAGCTGGGTAGGTATTTTGTTGATATAGTATCGTATTATGACAGATCAGGTAACTACTTACTAAAACAATCTGTAAACTCCTTGTGGGGGTATCTTCAGCCTCACTCCATCGGTGATAGTGGTGCAGTTCCATTAGCAAGGATATATTTACACAACCCTTCCAACACAAGAAAGAGTCTTGGGTATGACACTTAAGTGCATTTGATAGTGAAGCATCAGTTTTGGAGAGCTGGTGAGTATGAAGTACCTTTTCATTGCCATTACTCCCAGGTCAACTTTGATCAAGAATGATAATACTTGTTAAGGTCCTAACTACAGGTCAAATAGATCTGTTTAAAAATCATTCCATGTCAATTGGGCTATCCATGTGCCAAAAAAATAATTGGTAAAAACAAACTTTTAAACAGTTTCTATAGCAAGGTCACTTTCTTAAACTTGTAAAATATATACAAGATGCATAAGATGATACAGTAGTAAGACATCTATATGTCATTAGATCATAGTGAGATATGCTTGTACAACACCTATGTCATTCTTTGGGTGTGTGTGTGTGTATATATATATATATAGCTGGTTTGAATTTAGTTTTCCTTTTCCTAGATTGTTGCCTAACTAAGGATAAAGAAACTGCTTTGCTCTAGTATTTTCCCATAGCTTACAGGGTGGAGAATTAAGGTGGATTCATGCCTTTCTCGAGAGCATTAGTGCAAAGTTAAATACAAACAGTTTGATCTAAGATTTGAACTTAATCAGTATGAAATATTCATGACTTACAAGGCTTTTTTGACGGGTGGGGTGCTTAGAAGTTAGTGTGACAAAATAAATAATTATCATAACATTTTTGTTCAACATACATTTCTAACTTAAAAGTAAAGTTGGCGACCTTAGTCGAGGGTGACCCAAAAGATCCCTTTTCAATAGCTATTAAACTGAGGTGTAGGGGAGGGCGCTACTCCTTTCTCTGGATTGCTTCGCTTTACCTTTGATCCTTACCTTATAATTCTGGGTGCTAAGTCAGGTGGCATCAAGTATCATTTTTTTTGAGTCTTTGGTATGACTCGACCTGGGATTGAACCCGGTGTCTCGGACCATTGCCGAACACTTGACTCATTAGACCAATTGCCCAGTATTACTTAGGACTTCAAAATTCGGGGGGGGGATTCTTGCACGTTGACTTTTTAGAATTTGTAGCTGCTGAATTTAACCTTTGTTCAAAATGAAATGCAAACAACCTCATCTAGGATTTTAACGATTTCATTTTCTACGATGATAACTGCTATATAAAACACGCATTTCATAGCAAGCAACCACCTGGCTAGAGAGTTTTCTTTCTTTCTTGTAAATTGTTTGTTAACAAATATTAAAGAACCCACTCTGCACAATTATTTCACTTTTGACCAGGAGTAGAAAAGACAGTCATGACTTTCTGAAAGGCGATAGTATGAAATGGACCCAAACGATCTTTGGTAGAATTTGAACTTGGCTGATTTAATTTTCTATATTGATAGTAATTACTCATCTCAGTTTTAATGTAACTCAATTGTATTTAAATTAAAGCAATTTGATTGCTCTTCTCTTGATTGTATATTTTTGACAACTACTTGTAAAGGACATTCTGGAATTTAAAAATGGTAGGTCCCATGAATGTATATATATGAAGGTGGGCTGAAAAGTTTATATGAAGACATATCTGATATTGACAACTTTTTTTGACCAATGAGATCCAAGCATTGCAACACTGATGGAAAAAAAAGACGTGTTGAATGCAAAGGGTAATATGTTAAAAAATAAATCTCATTTGGTGACATTCCATGAGAGTTTTTTTTAATCAGCCTATGAAAATTTCAGCTGACCCTCATATTTCTAAGAAATTTTTTTTTTTTGTGAGATCATTGGAAGTTCTTGGTATACTCTGACTGTGAAATACCCTGTTGTCAGAGCTTAGAATATGCTTACTGTATCCTCTGCACAGTTTAGTGATTCCCTAAAGTTTATGTGGGTTAACATGCCATTATAATCATTCAATCAAAAGGAGTTGCCCGTGATGTAATGGTTATCGTCGTAGGAAATGGACACAGCAACACGAGTTCAAATCCTAGATGAGAATGATTGCATTTCACACAGCACTAATACCCTTGGGAAAGGTATGAATCCAATTATATCCCTCCAGCTATAGGTAAATAGTAGGACAGACTTGGTTCTTCAGCCTTGGTGAGGCAACTAGTCTAGGAAAAGGAAAACTCAGAATTCAAACCTGTTAAACTCCGCTTAAAAATTGGCCTTGTGTCATATCCTGCCTGAGCGGAGAGGTTGGTAAATATGATAATCATTCAATCAAAAGTGGGTTCAAAAAGTATTGAGACACTAGCTGTATTTACCAAGATAGAAATGAATAGTATTCATTTTTTCAACATAATCCTCTTGTATTTAATAAAGTGATTTCTTCCAATTTTTCATTAGTCAAGAGTTTAAAATATTGAAAAGATTTTAGCATTAGTCACCTCGCTTGATACGTATTTAATATTCTTCATATTCTATTATACAAAACAATCCATTTGTAGAAGAATCTCTGAAACTCCTCTTTGGATAATGTGTGGAGCAGCACCATTGTATTTCTGTTAATGTTCCCTAGGTTCTCAAATCTTACGTAGCCCAGTTGTCTGGGGCTGTAGAATATACCAACTGCATCTCTGCAGAGGGGTAAAACTCCTTCCCCAATGAGTGTCCTAGATATGGGACTCACCTATCTCAAAGATGGAGATTCTTTGGTATGAAACTGCTTCGATTAGACTTCAGTTCAGGAGATCTGAGGTGTGTAGAATACTCCTTTATTGCCATTACTCCCAATTCCACTCCAACCCAGAATAGTTGTACATGTTAGGTTCCCATCTATAGTTCTAATAGTTTTGTTTTAAAATCATTTTTATTTGATAGGACCATGTAAAAAAACAAAAAAACTTAAGAATAGCTACACAAAAAATAGATACATACAATGAATTTGATTCCTTCATCTTTATGTTATTTCCTCTTGTAGCATATCAACTCTTTTATAAACTTTCTAAAAACAAAAAAAAACTTTTTTTTTTTTCTGCAAAAATCTTTTCTTCTGGCAATGACCAAAATTCCAAACTAGTTAAGAACAAGTAAAGAATAAATAGCACAAATGAAACATTCCTATTTCTCTGCTCTTTCAAGAATTCTTTTAGATATATTTTATATCTTCAAAACCTCGGATATTAGCCACTTCATAATATAAGGCTTCGTTTTTGACACAAAACCACAATTCAAGGGCAGCTTATGAAGAGTGAATGATCTGTAAAATCAGCTTGTAAACCACTCCACCATAATGAGGTACTCCAAGATGGCTGACTCAAAGAAAGAAATCAAATACTTTTAACAAAACAATTTCGTTTTATTTTTCAAAACTTTTTGTGGATTTTTGCTTAGATAAATTGTGATGACTAGGTCTTTTGGACAAATTTTCATTTTGGCTTCTTCTCTACTTGTTGAAAAGAGAATGTCCACCTGTGAAAGGAGTGAGGAAATTTGCCAAATTTCTCCTAGCTCTGTCTTGAATATTTGGCAATTCTTTGTAGCAAGTCTCCTGAGTAAGGGTGAGGGGACAGCATTATTAGACCAAAAAATTACCTCTTGTCTTAAAAAGTTATCCACCCACCAAAAATAAAAAATAAAAAAATCTATTGTTACTAAAAGTTATTGTTAGGCACTTAGTCACTAAATGGTCTTTTTATTTTTTTCTTCTTCATTTTCATTATTATTAGTAGTATTTTCACACTAATATTATACAGTAGACTTCATTGGAGATCAAGTAGCAACAAGTCTCTCTAACCATTCAGCACTCTTGTGTTTTACTTAATTTTTGTAAAATTGCCATCTAGAGAATTTTGTAACTTTTATTGATTCCCTGTTCTTCTAATTTCTTTGCGAGTCTCTTTGGAACTGTGTCAAACCCTCTTATAATGATAAGTTTATTTGTCGCCTTCAAAGCATATTAAAAACTTGGTGAGCATAGAGTTGAGTTTCTGTGGAGCAGTAAAAACCCCTACCCACACTCTCCTGAACTAATTTCATATTAACCATCTAAACTGGAGCTTTGTGGAATGTGGAGTACCCCGTCATTGCCATTACTCCTAGGTCCACTCTGATTTGAAGTGTTAGTACCTGTTAGAGTCCCATCTATGAGTTAAATAGAACTGTTTAACAATCTGTGTGCAAACAAATGACTGATGTTGAATTATTAGTTTTCAGTACTTGAAACCATTTAACTGTATGACACTAAACTGCTCTGGAAGATAGAGAGTACCTTTTCATTGCCATTACTCTCAGATCTATATTGGTTTTACCTGTTTGGGTCCCATCTATGGTTCAAATAGAACTGTTTAATCATTTACTAAGAATTATTCTTATTATTCAAAACCATACAGCTGTGTACAAATTATTACTATTACATAGGAATATTTGATGAAGAGAATTGCTCATGTTAGATAGGAATACTGGAAACCATTTAACTGTGTGCAAGCAAATGAGCTTTAACAACTCATTTAAAGATAAATTTACCTACAAACTATTCACTTATAAATCATGTATATATAAACAGGATATGAGATTAAATAACCCACAAGGGTTGCTATGCCATAAAACACCAACAAACCTATCTACTTATGTTTGTGTATGCTTCAACCTTGATGCTTGACCTCTGGATCATCATCTGATGCATATTTTTTTGGCAGAGGCACTACAGCTGTTTTCATTGCAATGCTTGTATAGATTCATTTATCTAAAGATATTTTTAGGGGTACTAGACCCAAAAGTTTTATTCCTCATGGGAATAAAAGCATAAAAAAATGACAAACTAGCTAATTGAATTAATAAAATTTGCTTTACTGTCTGTAGAATTTAGTTTTGACAATGTTATGTACTGACAGATTGATGGGGTCTCTGTGGAGTCTCCCCTGGGACCCACATTAGCTAGTATTTTCATTAGGTTTCATGAAAGAGATTATTGTCTTGTCCAAATAAGCTAGTAGTCTATTTATTGGGTCTATTGATTGCTATGATTAAATTTATATATATTATTGACAGTCTTATAAACAAAAGAAAACACACTTTGTTATATATATATATATATATATATATATGTGTGTGTGTGTTATATATAAAACTGTGAAACTTTTTTCTGTTTGCTTGTCCGTAACTTCTGCTAAGATGACATCATAGTATCTGTATACATTGTATGGGATCCAACTATTGTTCCCTCCTTATTTGTCTTGGATCACAATGCTTACCCTTGAAAATATAAGTAATTATATTACCAAAAAATTTGAATTAAAATAAAACTATTAAAATAATTGTATATTCATAGATATTAGATTTTCATGCATACAAATTAAAAAAAGTTAGTGAAGTTTTACCATGCCCCACTGGTGGAGTGTTTGCCTCCACACAGAGCTAAGATCCCCCACCAAAAAA
>OY757940.1:33245059-33290059 GCA_963585895.1 Sepioteuthis lessoniana | reverse complement strand
CTTAAAGTATTTACTTTTATCTCTCATTAGACCAACAAAAATTATATATGTAAAATTCCTTGTATGGGGGCTAAGCACTTCTCATTTGAGTATTATTGAACTTGGCAAATTAATATATTTGTTAACAGAATTTATGGTTGGTTGGTTTCAGTGGCATCCATCTTGGCATGCTATTTAATGCCAAAGCCATACTTGTAAAAGGACAGAGTTCATACAATTTAGCCTGTAGCTGGAGCGAATAAAAGTGTTCAAACTTTCCCCAAGGAATATTTGTCCAAAGTGAACGCAATAGCGCGGCTATAGTTTGAACTCTCTTACTACAGTGTCATAATCCAGTACATAGGCCACTACTCCGCGGAGATTCCTCCCCGGAATAAAGGGTAATATGAAGTTTCATACTACTGGGAATACTACTGGCCAGCAAACTTCACCAAAAAATCATCTTTATTAATCTTGTATATTTTTGTGTTATGAGTTTCTTTTTAGATCATCTCACTGATTTTAATTAAGAAGAAAAAAAATGAGACAGATTTTGATGTTTTTGAAATTGAAATTCATGACTCGTCTCCTCACAGTAACTTAAATCCTAAAAGTTGTTAACAGCTCACAAGGTTTATTTATGCGTACCTTGGTATGAGAAAGAGCAAAACACATGAGAAAAAAGAAAAAAATATATTGAAATGCCGACTGCATCTTTTCTGAGAGAGAATGAAATTGAATCAATATCAAAATTTGGCTTAGTGAATCTATTATGTACCAAACTGTTTATCATATTTACCAACCCCTCTGCTCGGGCAGGATATGACACAAGGTCAATTTTTAAGCGAAGTTTAACAGGTTTGAATTCAGAGTTTTCCTTCTCCTAGACTAGTTGCCTAAACAGGGCTGAAGAACCCAGTTTGTCTTACTATTTACCCATAGCTGGAGGGAGAATAATTGGATTCATACCTTTCCCAAGAGTATTAGTGCTATGTGAAATGCAATCAGTCTCGTCGAGGATTTGAACTCGTGTCGCCGTGTCCATTTCCTACGACGATAACCACGAGCACCTCCAAACTGTTTATGCACATTATTCCTATCTATTCAACAGTTCCGATTATCAGGTGTTCGACTAATCCGAGGCTCTATGATCTGGTGCTCTTAGGCTTGTCAACTATGGATATAAGGGAAATGTGTAAAAGATTAAATAAACAGTTCTACAAATTCAATATATTTCATTATTTCATCTTGAATGAAAAGTTCGTTGATAAATGATAAAAGTTACAGTCTCCTTTCTTGAAAGAAAAGTTGATCGAGCATTGATATGATCTTGTATGATATCAACAAGAAGAAAGTTAATACCAGTTTGCATTGTTTTATAACTTGATAATATATTTTTGTGTGTATAAGATCTGTGTATGTGGTGGTGCCCGTGGTGTAATGGTGATCGTCGTAGGAAATGGACCTGACGACACGAGTTCAAATCCTGGACGAGATTGATTGCATTTCACATAGCACTAATACCCTTGGGAAAGGTATGAATCCAATTATTATCCCTCCAGGTATAGGTAAATAGTAGGACAGACTGTGTTCTTCAGCCTTGGTGAGGCAACTAGTCTAGGAGAAGGAAAACTGTGAATTCAAACCTGTTAAACTCCGCTTAAAAATTGGCCTTGTGTCATATCCTGCCCGAGTGGAGGGGTTGATAGATATAAGATCTGTGTATGTATGTTATTATGTAGAAGAAAAGAATATTTATACGCTAATATGTAAGTGTAATGCTGCTGAATTATCCGTAGTAGGGAATGTAATAGTTGAAGCATCAGTGCAGAAAAGAGTAAACAAGAAGACAGGGTTTCGCTCCTAGTCTAATATTCATTTTATTCATATTTCGCTCCTAGTCTAATATTCATTTTATTTTTTTATTTTTTTAAGTTCTGAGTGTTGGGATTCGGTTGCAATAAATGTAATATAGGCGGACTGCTCGTAATTTGCCCTTTTAAGACAATTCCTCAATCTTTCATTGCCAATAATGAAATTATGTATGAAAAACAATGGATAGAGAGAAACAATAATTATTTTATACGAACAAGAAATATGATTACGAGTGTGTCAGTGTTAAAGAGTCAGTATGTGTATGTGTAACGGCGGGAGAAGGAGATAGAATATAACTCTTAGTGTGGACAGTGGCCCTGATGTCCGAGGCGGTTTCTCTGAAGTCGGTTAGTGCAGTGTTGAATGTTCTTTTCATTGTTTGAATATGAAAGAAGGCTTGAATATCTACAGCCATTAATGTGAATCTGCCGTTGGGGCCCAACTTCGTAATTTTTTCACCATTTTTCTTAAGAAACTGGCTCCAGAATTATTTTATTTTACTTATTTCTAATTGGTCCTAACAAGTCACATGGTATATTTACTACTATGTTTGTGTGATATTTTGGCGGTATCTACCTAAATTATCATGTCTCATAAAACAACATTTCTGATTTGTATTCTATGGTTTTGTATTGTACAATTTAATTGGTGTATTTTGCGATGTAAGCACTTACTGTTTGTTTTTGGTTGATAAATATTTTGGAGGCGTGTTTTAATGTTTATGTAGCTATTGTTGGCTGAAAACGTTTCTCATGATTAAATTTAATAAGTTTATAATTAGGTTTATAGTTAACATAATTACTTTTATTGTATGAAGTATGTTACATATTTTAATGGACACGACAAAAGAGAATAGTTAAGTGATGTTGAAATGAAATACATTCTTGAAGGGAACAGAATGCTGAAATTTCACTGAAAGATAAAGACAAAAATGATTAGAATAGAAACATCCCAATTGCTAATTGAAGGTGTATTTATTTATCGTTTTATTTTTAAGAAATTAAGTAAAAAGTGGAATGATTTATCCGAAACCCTAATTGGCTAAAATATGTATTTTTAACAACCTGGTGGTTGGGGTGGGGTGGGGAGAAATATTTCTTAAATTATTTTATGTTTTGATCTCTCATATTTTGTTAGGTAATTCAAATATCATCGTTTACCACCTCAAAGAAATTAAAAAATTAAAAATGTGGCCTCCCAGATAAATGTACTGATTGGTCTATAAATGCAAAAATACAGCTTTTGGGAGCTTTATGCATAAAAATCAACACTTTTTTCTTAAATATGGAAATTAATTCATGTATATGTGTATATATATATATATATATATATATATATATATATATATATATATATATAAGCGTCCGATTACAATTTTTCCTCAATACAATTTCACAAATCTCTCTCTACCTGTGCAGGTTTACATGACTCGTACCTAACAACTGACATTCTACAAAACCTAAAACGTTAGTTCAATATGCTTTCTAAAAAGCATACATGGTCTGGAAGAAAATCTTCTAAAGCCCTTATAGAATGATGTTTTTTTAGTAGAATGTGATTTAAGATATTATTTTTATCCCAAACAATGCCGGGTACCTCTGCTAGGATATATGTCATTATCATCATCATATATATATATATATGTGTGTGTGTGTACATACACACACAATGCCTATATTTCTATTATCACTTTTGACTTAACTATATTGTATTAACAATATCATCTAACAATATTTGAACCTCTTGCAACCTTTGAATGTTCAAAATATCTTTTATCACTAGGCATAGTTTGTGTACTTTTTACCATCTCTATGCAAAGGGTATCATGATTTCTTCACACAAGGACTGATCTATTGAATTCTTCAAGTTCACTGATGATTGATTGACATGAACTGCCAACTGAAGTTAAGCAAGCACCTTTTATCTTCAAATGGGAATAACTGAAACATTTCACAGGAGAGGATCATAAACATAATACTATTCTCTTCAACTGGATAACCCTAACCCTTAGCACTCTGTTATCGAATAAAGTTTGTCATCTTTTGGATAGCAGGTTTATACATTCCAAATGTAGGTTGTATTTCTTCCTGAAATAAAAGCTCTTTCTTTTATCTGTTTTGACAAGAACCACTTACAGTTTTTTTTTCTCATCATCACTGACGAAGAGCAGCATCTGTATTTACTTTTGACATGAGTTATAATGATGAAAGCCTTTAATATACACACACAAAATCCCGGTTAATTCAGGTATCTACTTGAGGAAAAATCTTAAGAAACCAAGATGAATCGAGACTATTTATAATAACATGGATAGCATAAGTTCTTTAGTGGACTCAGAAAAATACTGGTATGATTATTTATATTTCATAGGGAGAGATATAAATGTCTGTGTATATATATATATATATATATATATATTCATGTAGGAATAATATGCTAACGTTTAACTTTTTTTAACCATCTTCAGGGCAATGATATTATGTGATGTCTTATTCAAATAAATATTTTCAAAATGTGTAAGACAATATCACATAACATCGCCCTGTAGATGGTTTAAAAAAAACACCCAAAGGACAAAACGCTAAACATTAGGCTATTATTCATATATAAATGAATACATCCTTTGAATATATTGTTTTTTCATATTTACATGGCATCGGATTTGTTTCCATTTTTCTCATATATATATATACATATATAGTTCTGATTGAAATTTAACTCTTAACCTATTTCTAATCATAAAATCTTTACAATACTATATGTATGAGAAAGCAGAGCTATATCACACAATTTTTCTAGTATAAAGTAGGATATCAATAAAAACATATTTGAAAATAGAAACTTTATCAACTAACAGTGATAAGACGAATGATGTTAGCCTTAAAAGCTATTGTGAGATTAACAGTCATCCATGGTGAGATTTAAAGACACGAGGACAGCAAAAATGAAGGATCCAAAAGATGTCTTTAAAAAAAAAATGATTAAAATGCCACACGTTTAAAACCTAGTGAGAAAGAAAACCAAAAACAGCAACCCACCCATTAAAATGTTTTCCTTAAATCCATTGACACAATGTATGTTTTATGCCTGCACAGATTTACAGTTGTCAATCGCAATAACCTCTAAAAATCCACAGATTTGAGTGCACTCTCCGAAAAATTTCAAAACTGTCATTTTTAGCACTATTAATATTGCCAATTAAATAACACCCAACAGCAGAGTTCAACACTGCTGTATTTGTTCGAAGTACTTATCTATCGGATATGTATTCGACTTCACACCAACTCAGATTTGACATGGAGTTATTTGATTGTGGGGGACCATGTACGATTCGAAAATCAGCTTTTACAAAAAATGTTTTGTCCGATCAGCATTCCCCATTTTGGGGTGTCTCAAGTGCTGAGTGATGAATTCAGCCCTGCTAAGCAGGTCCTGCTGGTGCTGACCCCCACCCAGGAAAAATCTAATAATTTATACCTAAACCACCTGGCATTCGTGCCAGATGGTGCGTTGACACTTGGTGAAAGTATATATATATATATATATATATATATATATGAATCCAATTATTCTCTCTCCAGCTATGGGTAAATAGTAGGGTAGACCGAGCTCTTCAATTTTGGTATGGCAACCGGTTTAAGAGAAGAAAAATTCTGAATTCAAACCTGTTAAACCCCACTTAAAAATTGACCTTGTGTCCCATCCTGCTTGTGCAGAGAGGTAGGTACTAGTGTGCGTGTGGTAATCTATCGGTGGCTATTCTTCTCATTAATAGATTCCACCTTTGTAGGTGTCCTCGTGGTGTGATGGTTAAAGCGATGAACTGCGGAATCGTAGTACGCGAGTTCGTACTCCAGTCGCGCTATTACGTTCACTTTCGGGCAAATACCCTTGGGAAAGGTATGAACCCCCTTATTCTCCCTCCAGCTATGGATAAATAGTAGGACGGACTAGGTTCTTCAGCCTTGGTGAGGCAACTAGTCTAGGAGAAGGAAAACTCTGAATTCAAACCTGTTAAACTCCGCTTAAAAATTGACCTTGTGTCATATCCTGTCCGAGCGGAGGGGTTGGTAAATAGTACCTTTGTAGATAAGCAGCCGTACTTTCCAGTCTGAACTATTTGATTCTGGTCGTCGGAGACATTGAATATAGTCTCGAATCTCTTCCTGGAGCGATTGATGATAGGGACGGATAACGAGTGAGAGTCAGAGAACTTCGTGTTATCATCACAATTTAATAATGATGGTAATATATGCCCCATGAACCCAGCAAGCTGTCATATTGATGGTTCTATTTATGAAGGTGTGAGAAGGATTCTAATAAGTATTTCTTTTCTTCACTGTGGTCCATGATGATATCAGTGCTTATATTTAGGAAGGGGTAAAGAATTCTTATTAGCATTTTATAGCTATCTCTGTCATATCAAGAATCTGGATGATTACAAATGAAGTTTAATGTAAATGAAGGTTTGATAAATTATCATTTAGTTGCAAATTGTACTGGAAATCTTTTTTTTGAATTGATCTTTGAAATGTATTGCTGACGGCAATTACACAAGAATGTTGAGAGCAATATTGAATAAGTCCTGGCTGCAACACCCCACAAAGCACCAACTATACGGCCACCTGCCTCCCATCACGAAAACTATCCAAGTTAGACGAACCAGACACGCAGGACACTGCTGGAGAAGCAGAGACGAGATCATAAGTGATGTACTCCTATCGACCAGCTCGAACATACATACAGCAGCTATGTGAGGATACGGGATGTAGCTCTGAAGACCTGCCAGAGGCGATGAACGATAGGGAAAAGTGGCGAGCGAAGGTCAGGGATATCCATGCTCGAGGGACGACATGATGATAATGACATCTTACTCCGATGTGCTGTTTTTGTTGAGTTATGGTCGCGTGCATACTTTATGGAAAGCCCGTTAGTCGAAACAGTTGTCATCATGAGAAATGGATTCGGCAACCCGAGTTCTAGATGAGGCTTTGTTCATTTCACTTTGTGCTAATTCCATTGGGAAAGGTATGAAACCGTCCAGCTAGGGCAAACTGAGTTCTTTAGTCTTGCCAAGGAAATCGGCCTATGAGAAGGAAAATTCTGAATTCAAGCCAGCTGCACTCCACATAAAAATTGACCAAGGGTCACATCCTGACTTTGGCAGAGTGTTAAGTACATATATACTTTTAGTATATGTACTTTAGTATATTTACTGTAGAAACTAGTTCAACATACGTGCAAACTTCGGTAGAAACATGAGAATTTTGGTTATATATATAAATAGTGAACAGATGGGAATTAAAAAATTATTTAAAAATGTTTGATAAATCAAAAAGTCTCATAGATTGGCCAGTAGAGCAGTGGAAAGAAATTTAAAATTTCATTGACATTTTTTTAGAATTTCTTTTAGTTATATGTGTGTGTGTTTGTGTGTGTATATATATATATATATATATATATAGAGAGAGAGAGAGAGAGGGGAAGAGAGACAGACATACAGAGAGAGCTGTTTGTGTATGTTTCTCTTTCTTGTAGATGGAGTCACAGTTTTTTCTTATACTAAATATATACATTTCTCTCTCTCTCTCTCTCTCTCTCTCTCTGTGTGTGTGTGTATATATATATATATATATATATATATATATATATATATATATATAGTAAAGAAAAATAATTGAAAGTCAAATTGGCATATTTCACTAAAGTCCAAGTATTTTCCGAATAAAAAATAACAAAAACGTTTATCTGTTTTTCTAAATTTACTTATTCTTATCTTTCATTCATATATACCTACCATGTGTACATATTAAAAAGGTAGTGGGTTGCGTGAAAAATATATCTAAGATTGTTGGCGATAATTTAAAAAAAAAAGGTTTTTTAGAATTGTATAACTGTTCTTTGGGAGTTCATGTGTCATAAAGCTAATGATTGTTTTGAAATACTATGGAACAGTATAAATGGTGCCAATGATATTTCCTCAGTCCGTGGAGAATATTGTGTCTGGCTGGCTTCAGTGTTTGGTTTTATTCCCACCCCCTCATTTTTCCTGTCAAGTATAATTGTATTCTGCCCACTTATTGTGTAATAATTTCTTTGTTTTAATCTCTCTTGGCTCCCAGTAACACACACACACACACACACACACACACACACACACACACACACACACACACACCATGTCAATAGGAATAGGTTTGTGAATATACAAGTTTATATTATGCTTGCAATTTGAATATATCTGTTAGTAATAATCAGTGGACATACATACATATATATATATATATATATATATATATATATATATATATATATATATATATATACTAGGCGAGCTTTCCATGCCACAATACAGTGTGGATCATCACCTTCACAAATCTTGCAAAAGCATTTAGAGCTGATGAATTGTGCCTCACCTTACCAAAATATTGCAAAACTTTTGACTTGCCTTCGGTCTCTTCCTCTGTAAATATTTGCAATTATGAATCGATACCTTGTCAATCAAGTCAGACATAACTATGTTATATAGAGGCGTGCTTTGCGTAATTGTTATTGTCATAGGAAGTGGAATCGATGTCTCGAGTTCGAATCCTAGATAAAACTGTTTGCATTTCTCTGGGATGAAAAAAAAAAATGAATCAAACATTTGGAAACATGTTGAAAATGTTGAAAAATCAAGTTGTAATTTAAAAGGAATAAAATTCACTTGATTTTAATACCAGTTTCATTTTTCAAAAAAGTGTTATGGAGCTGGAGACTTTGTTTATCATTAAATTCTTGCAATATTTTTTCATGCTTTCAAGTTTTTTTATTTAATTTTTCTTTTTAATATTCTGAGTCATCCTAATAAAGAGGATTTAGCTATCGTATGCAGAGGTATGTGGTTAAATGAAGAGTAGAGATGTAAGTAAAGTTGGCGACCATAGTCAAGGGTGACTCGAAAGCTCCCTTTTCAATAGCTACTACACCAAGGTGTAGGAGAGGGTGGTACTCCATTCCCTGGATTGCTCCATTTTACCCTTAATCCTTACTTTTATGAGTTTCAAGCAAGGTGGCATCAAGTACCATTTTTTGAGTCTTTGGTATGACTCGACCAGGGATTGAAACCTGGTCTCTCGGACCATTGTTGAACACTGTTCATTAGGCCAATGGCCCGGTTAGTTGAGATGTAAGAAAATGTTATGACAAAGAACGAATTAAAAATCCAAACCAAGTCATCCTACAAGGACAAGTTAGCCAAGACTCTCTCTCATAGAATGTGACTAAATGAGGTTTATTTTTCAACATAGTCTTTAAGTTACACACTTCTTACACCGGTGTTGCAATGCTTTTATCTCATTGGCCATTAAAGTTGTTAGGTTGGACTTGTCCACCCTCAATATAAAGTGGAAAGTTACCACGTTCGGGTGAGTGGTGGGCAGCGAGCGGAGAACTCGCAGAGACTAAGCCAGCCTGGTACAACTTGGAATCGAGCAATCAAGTGCCATCTACTACGACGTATCGGTGTTCCACATTGTACGCGAAGACAACGTTACAGCTGTGGTGACAAGAATGAGATGACCATCGATATATATTTATAGATAGCTCCAAGGATAGCAATAAAACAGCGTGTTCCGCTGTTCTTAATAAAACCTTTCACAAGAAAGCCTTTCCAATGAAAAGCTCCATCTTCACTGCAGAAATATGCGCCATTAACTTTGCTCACAACATCATTTCTAAGATCAAACGTAACAAATTTATCATACTCTCTGACTCGCTCTCTGTATTAACATCACTGAGGAATAAAAAGCTGGAAAACCCATTAATTGTTAAACTGCTGAGTAGACAAGAAACAATGTCTAGTCATAAAGAACTAATTGTGTTGGATCCCAAGCCACATCGGAGCGAGCGGAAATGAAAAAGCTGACTCGGCAGCCAAATCGGCCTTAGATCTAAGCCCCGACAATATCTCCATTCCGTATACTGACTTGAAACCCCAAATCAATAAATTCTTTCTTACAAAATGGCAACAACACTGGAATAACATTAACAACAAACTCTTCCAAATAAAGCCCACTTTGGGAGAATAGAGATCAGCCTTCAGAAACTCAAGAAAGGAACAAGTCATTATATCCCGACTACGGATTGGCCACACAAGTCTCGCTCATTCTTTTATACTCAAGCAGGAACAGCCACCACAATGTTTGACATGCCAGACACCTTACACCATTAAACATATGCAATTGGAATGTGGAGCTCTAGCTGTCACGAGAGTGGCATTTGAAAACAGATAATATGAGAGATTTTTAAGAATGTCCACATGGATGATGATCTCTCTTTCTTGAGAGATACAGGGTTATACCTAAAATATAACACTTTTCACAATTCTGGAAAATTCAGCCATCCAACTTACCAATCGACTAAGTACTAAGTCTAGCGTTGTATACGGTAGGTGACTCAGAAATTGGTCATCTCTGAGGGGGTCGTTCTGGTGAGAGGAGTATGATGTTGAAAGACCCGAAACTCCCCAATGACCCAGAAGATTAAAGCATCACTGACGACACCTACTGGCACTGGTTTAAGCCCGTGTATTCAAGGTATAGTACGGATAAATTTTTGTTGAATTGCAATAGTTGAAACTATTAAATCTCTGCAAGAAAAAATTATAGTGAGAAATAATAACGACTACTCGGCTGTACAAACAAATTATATCAAATAAACTACTTCATGTTAGATAGAAATGCTTGAAACCATTTACTAGTGTGCAAGTAAATGAGCTATGTTTGTTTGGTTGTTTTAAGGTATGTTCTCAACAATACATGGGGGTGTCCTCGTGGTGTAATGGTTAAAGCGGTGGACTGCGGAATCGTAGTACGTGAGTTCGTACTCCAGTCGCGCTATTACATTCACTTTCGGGCAAATACCCTTGGGAAAGGTATGAACCTCCTTATCCTCCCAGCTACGGGTTAAATAGCACCACTACTGTTCTTCTAGGAGAATGGCTTTGGCATTAAATAACCTAAAAAGAGTTGATATGCCATTAAACAAAGAAACCAACCAAACCAATCAACAATATATGCATTTACAAATCATCCACATTTAATATATGTGAACTGGATTTGGTATTAAATAACCCATACTGGTTGATAGGCCATAAAACCTAACCAACCAAGAATGAGATAAGCTTTTAACAAGTTATTGTTTTCTGTTTCTCAACAAGACGATCTCTACTGGGGTTTTGCTTTGCAAGAGAAGGCCACGTTACAACAGATGTCATAAACAGCTGATCTGCTCATCCTCGTAAATAAGACCATTTGCCCAGTATAAACAGTTTAAGCAAAGAAGAGTAAGAATTTAACAGATAGGTGTATATATTTTTATTTTTTAAGTAGAGGAATTAATATTGTGAATTGAATTACCACGACCAGAAAATCCGCCGAACACCTACGCACGATATACGGGAACACCGGACAGCTGTTTCGACCTTATTAGGCCTCATCAGCAGTGTATACCGTAATCTCCACCACTGGAGATCGAACCAGTGACCACAGTTTGCAGTGCTGAAACTCTACGACAGATGGGAATCGTCAATGAACTGCAAAGCAGAAATCGAAACAAAGTCACCTTTATCAAAACCAGTTGACCATCATAAGCAAAAATTTGGTTTTGTTTTTTCGTTTAATGACATATCAACCCTCGTGTGTTATTTACTGCTAAAGCCATCCTTGAATAAAAACAGCATGACACTGTTTAACCTACAGCTGAGGGAGTACGGGGGGGGGTCATTTCTTTCCCAACGGGGTACTAGTCGGAAAATAAACAGAGTGAGTGAATTTCAAACTCGCTTACTTTGAGGCTGCAGTCTAGCATTTTTACCTATTATTCCATGGGGTTTCTCCTCATACCCAAAATGAAAGGTAAGGATATAAGAAATGAGTATTACAAATGGACTTCAAATCGAAAATCAAAATTAAGACACTTAATAACACTGGAGGGCACCTCGGGTGGTGTAATGGTTAACAAGGTAGACTAGCAAACTTACACGAGTGAGTTCGATTCTCATTTGGTGCCCCATTCATGCGGCCTTTGTGCTACATCTAAGCAAAAAAAAAGCTTAGTAAATTAACGCTTAATAACACTGGATTTAAAATATCCAAAATTTTAGCTGGGAGGAAAACATTCATGAGAGAATTTGGTCCACAATGCAGAGTTTCAAAAAAAAAAAAATGATATCGGAATGGAACGTGTCTGATGAAGGAAATATTTAAAAAAAAGAACTGATGCTACTCACTCTAGACACCCTTGGGAAAGGTATTAAACCCCCTTATCCTCCTAGCTATGGGTTAAATATTACACTACTATTCTTCTAGGAGAATAGCTTTGGCATTAAATAACCTACAAAAGTTGATATGCCATTAAACAAAAGAAACCAAACCAATCACTCTGGGCAGTGAGATGAATTCTTACTGGAAACTCTTGAATAGTTAAAACTAAAGAATGCAACCCATCAGAAGATTTTCCATGAAAGTGACTTTAGAAGTGGAACAAACCGGCTACATTCTTGCAATGAGGAAGTAACTCATGTGACAAGAAGCAATCCTCTTCTACGAAGACATGCAACTGCTTCTGCACTTTATCCAGAATACGGGGGTGAGTCAAAACTTTTGCAATATTTCAGTACATGCATCACGTAATCAAAGCAGTTCAAGCTTGGTAGTATCATGGTAGCAAGTGCGCTGACACGTTGTACATTACTTCTCTCCATGTGTGATTTGAAAGCTGCAACGTAGTCAAATTCAGGAACTTTGGCTTTTCGAGTTCGAACTGCGTCATAACGCCGCAGAAGTAACCAGAAACATTTGTTGTGCGAAGAGTCTAGGTGCAGTTGATCACTACGATAACCAGATGTTTCAAGAAATTTCAGGTCTAGAACAGTGGATTTTGAGGCTGTCCTAGCGAGTGGCACTCAGAGAGTATCAGGAGACCTCGGCATCTCACAGTTAAGTGTGATTTGTTAACTTCATGACCTCAGCAAAAGAGTGCGAAGCTGTCGAATTGTGCCTCACTTTACCAAATCATTGCAACACTTTTGAGACGCCTTAGTACATAAAATAGGCCGTGATACTCTTGATTTTTTTTTTACTTCATCACTTTATTTCCTTTTGTTTTATTGGATTTGGAAGCTTTATCTATCAATCAATCCTCATACTAAGCATTTTAACCAAATAAATTGCATTGGTAATTATTCTCCCCCGCTCCTAACGCCGTGTCTTGGCTTCTTCGAGGATAATTACTTATTATTATTCTTTATGAATAATACAAATAAAAACTGTAAATGTTCTGTTGTGAAAGAAAAAAGTTATTACTTGCATTCATATATGATATATTTTATAGATGTCTGTCCCAGCAAGAGGGTGGAGTAAGACTTTTAGTTGGTAGATAAACAGATTTGATATTTTCTGAAGAGAATTATCAATCACAATAAATCAGTTTTAATTGGAGAGTAATTAAATTACTCCTAGTAATTGAGCATGCAATTAAGCATAATATTTAATTACTCAATTATTTACTTTTATTTAGCTTCATGAATGCTGGAACGGCTTTTATTAATTAATAAAATGTTAATTACGATGGATTTATTTTCTCAGCTTTAGAAATTATTTTTTAAAGAACGGGGAGAATCTATCTCGGTGTTTCTTAAAGAGTTCTAAAAGAGACATTATTAGATGAAAGTGGAAAACGCCATATATATATATATATATATATATATATATATATATATATATATATATATATATATATATAATCTGTTTTTGAATCAAACGTATGAGAGACTTTAATGTATATATATACGCGTGTGTTTTAATCAAACATATGCTAGACTATTATATATATATATATATATATATATGTACACACACACTATAATTTTAAATAAATTTTATATATAAAAAGATGAAAAAAGTTATGAGACAAATAGGAATATATATATAGTGTATATGTGTGTGTGTGTGTGTGTGTGTGTGTAATCAAAGAATAAAATGAAATTAGAACAATTTTTGAATATTTTAAAAGGCTGAAATCAAGGAGGAAAGTTGATTATCGAAAGACAAAATATCTATTTCCTTTTTCTGAGGAGCAAAAGGGTCTTCACCTACTTCCAGTGGGTAATTTATATCCACACACACACACACACACACACACACACATTATTGTGAGTCCAATAATAGAAAAGTAAATATTTTAGAATGGAAAGGTCTGCAAATTGTTTAAAATTTTGTATTTAAGTTTTTTTATTTATTATCATTTCGTATATTTATATACTTGTGTGATATATATTTCGGATATTCTAGTCCTCCTCAAGCCAGAGGATTAGAATATATATATATATATATATATATATATATATATAGTACAATTAAATGGAGACTCAAACTCAGTTTAGTCGTCATAATAAATTTATTTCGGCGGAGAATATTATTGCTATATTCTCCGTCTCGTCAGATGACTCTTTTACATGCTCTCTCCTGTTGCAGAGTATATGTATGTATGTGTGTGTGTGTGTGTGTGTGTGTGTGTGTGTGTGTGTGTGCGCGCGCACCACACACACGGCTTGTATTCCTAGGAAGCTAGGCGCTATAATAATTATTCAGTACAAAATTTAAGATTCGTTTATTGAATTTACTGTTATTTATTTAAATTTACATTATTCTGTTCATTGAATTTATACTAATCGCAATGAAAATTTAAAACTTGTAAATAGACTTTCATCTTAAAAAAATCTCGACGTCTTGCATGTAAAATTCTATTTGCAATAATCTCAGTTAACAATGTGTTGTGATGCTGACAAAAGAATGCAAAAAGGTTGATAGAGAAACATATATTCAAGTAACAGAAGCTGAGAGTCCAGTGGGATAGTGACTATCCGTCCATTACGCAGATGGTATCACACGTGATTGTATCACGCTGATTTGGTTAACTTTATTTATTCTCCGTCCCACCACTGGACAAGTACGGCACAAGGCTTTTTTCAAAGTGGGTCTAGATACAGGGCCGCAGCTCACACGCTTCCGGCAAAATCCAAAAACACCTTCGGCCCTGTCGGCACCTCCAAAGGGGAGCGCTTCAGAGGCCAGGAAACAAACAACAAACAATTGACGTGTATTTATGGAGTAGGGCGAGTCAATTATGTAGGGAGTACAATACAATGCAATGTCATTATACTTCCTTGTAAAATACGAAGTAAATTTGTGCACAGAAAACTATCAGTACACAGAGCATTCTATTGATATCATATTTACCCAACCCCTCCGCAGGATATGACACAAGGTCAATTTTTAAGTGGAGTTTAACAGGTTTGAATTCAGAGTTTTCCTTTCTCCTAGATTAGTTGCCTATCCAAGGCTGAAGAACCTAGCCTGCCCTACTATTTACCCATAGCTGGAGGGAGAGTCATTGGATTCATACCTTTCCCAAGGTGAAATGCAATCAGTCTCGTCCAGGGTTTGAACTCGTGTCGCCGTGTCCATTTCCTACGACGATAGCCATTTCACCATGGGCACCTCCAGCATTCTGTTGATATAGGGCTGATATCTATAAGCGTTTTATTTATCTATTTAGTTTTTGCTAACTGTATTTTTTTTTTGTTATCTTCTTTTAGTTAAATTCATTACTTATTATTTACAGTCCTTGTAAAGGGTCGGTTAACGTCATTAACGCCAAAAGAAATTACCGTATTTGACCGCATATAAGACGCACCCCAATTTCAGCATAGCAAATTTTGAAAAAAAAGGACTAATGTTTAACCGGCTTATTGGTCTAATAGGTAGAGTGTTTGCCAATGGTCCGGGAGACCTAGGTTCAATCCCAGGTGGCGTCATACCAAAGACTTTAAAAATGGTACTTGATACCTCCTTGCTTAACACTCAGCAATATAAGGTACGTATCAAGGGTAAAGTGAAGCAATCCAGAGAAAGGAGTTGCACCCTCCCCTACACCTTGGTGTAGTAACTACTAAAAATGGAGCCTTCTGGTTGCCCTCGACTACGGTGGGCTTAGAATTCCCTATATACCCTACAGAGAGGTAAGACGCTCCCTTTCAAAATCCTGAAGTGTCTTGGGTATGACAATAAACTGCATTTAATGATTAGACTCCAGTTCTAGAGATTTGTGGAGTACCTCTTCATTGCAATTACTCCCAGGTCCACTCTGATCTGGAATGGCAGTACTTATTAACATCCCATCTATGGATTAAATAACTTTATTCAGGAGTTATTTGTATTCGAGATGAACGTGTGAAAAGAAAGCCTAAGAAACAGCTACACAAAAAATATAAATAAGAGCATTTCCCTTAACTTTATGCATAAAATAACCCTAGACCGATTGACATGCCATTAAAATCAGTCTATCAGCTTGAAAAGTTTGGTAAGGGAGGCTTGATTTGGTTTTTTTAAATATTTAGGTCCCTGTATAAAGTGAATTTTGTTAGAATATTTTTCTCGCTGAAGTTTATGAAAGATTCAGTAGGACCCAAATTGACATTTTCTCTGATCTGAAACTGCCGATGGTGGAGTCCTCAAAAAGATATTTCTTTACTTTTGTATTGTATTTTTAAAAAAAACGGGGTCATGTATTGTTAAATCCTTCGAAGTGAAATGACTACTTGCCACAATAGATCAAGTGAGCTGTCCATTTTCCATTAATTTGTCAGCTGTTTGATATTCTCATTTTAATTCAGTCACCTGCCTGCCTGACCCCAGAACAAAAGAGACCCCCATAATCTCTCAAGGTTGCTGATGTCCTTTTCATGTAAATAGTAGCTGCAATCACATTTATTTCACTCTTGATATTTGATAAGCGCTCCAAAGACATTTTGACCAATAAAGAAAGAAAAATGAATTGCACATTGATTTTCAAAGAGCAGAGTGTCTGAGAAAACACTTAAACATTAGTCTTTTTCTGTTTAGACTGTTTGTCTCGATTGATATTCTTTTGTAGACAGCTAGCTGCATTCTGATGTCACAGGTTAGACGATCTCCTTCTTTATTCTTCCATTTTTTGTTGTACTTTATTAACTTTCCTGGTTATACAATTTCTAATTACAAATAAGTATCCTCAGTCGATGCTAAACTATATCTGATGGTGAGGCTCCTGTTTTTGGTGATCTGGGTAATGTGGAGTACCTCATTACTGCTATTACTTCGAGGTGCAGTCTGACCCAGATTGTTTTTTTCTGTTAGGATCTCATCTATAGATCAAGTAGATCTGTTTTAAAATTATTAGTATTGGATAGGAATACTTAAAACTATATAATTTTGTACAAACTCAGGATTATTTCAGACAGATGAAAAAGTGCGATTTTGAGAATGATTGCGATGGAACATTGAAAAATACAGTTATGATTACGATTATTTTCACATGAATCAAATTTCGTCATTAAATAGCCCATATGTAGTTGATATGCTGTTAAACAAATTAACCATACCAAACCAAAATCCATGATAAATGACTTTTTTAGTCGGACCTCTGGTAATTCTGTGTATTCTTGAAACATTAATTATAAAACACTGGTTTATGTTTTTGGAAATTTTTTTTTTTAGATTCCTACTCCTAACAGGGAAGAGTCTCTGTGGTATAACGCTTAGTGTGCTGGACTACAATGTCGTAGGAAGTAAATTTAAACTCCAGTTGTAGTATAACAATCATTTTTGGACTAATTTACTTGGGAAAGGTATGAATCCCTCCAGCTATAGGTTAAATAGCATCATTGCAATTCTTCTACAAGAATTGCTTTGGCATTAAATAATCCACGAAAGTTTATATACCATTAAACAACAACAAAAAAACCAAAGTAAATTTTTAAGATTTTTCCTGAGTAATTTGGTTTATTATGTCAGTATTATGTTAAATTAGACCCATACTTGGTGTCCATAAGGTTAGCTCAACTGAATCTTTATCTTTTTGTTTAAGTGTATAAAGTAGGCATCGAGTTAAAAAGTTATTTGCTAAGTTTTGCTTTGTCTGAAACACAGGTCAGCATGGGCTTCAGAATATGCTGACTGCATCTCTGCAAGACTCCTTTCTCAATGAATGTCCTGGATATGATGCTAAGACTTCTGATGGTGAAGCCTCCAATTCTCAAGCTTTAGAGTAACCCTTCCTTACCATTACTCCCAGGTCCACTCTGACTTGGAATGTTCATATGTGTTAGGGTCCCATCTATGAGTCAAATTGAAATATTTTACAATTTTCTATACTTGAAACCATGTAACTGTAGAGCGAATAAAACTATTAGTGTTAGATAGCAATACTTGAATCTGTTTAACTATGTGCAACCAAATGAGTTTTAGCTTGTTAAAAAATTGTTACCTACAAACTATTTGTTAACAAATCATATATATTCAATATATGTGTATAAATGGGATTTGGCATTAAATAGCCTATAAGGGTTCATATGCTGTAAAACACAACCAACCAAGACAGGTGTCCTCGTGGTGTTGGGGGTGTCCTCGTGGTGTAATGGTTAAAGCGATGAACTGCGGAATCGTAGTACGCGAATTCGTACTCCAGTCGCGCTATTACGTTCACTTTCGGGCAAATACCCTTGGGAAAGGTATGAACCCCCTTATTCTCCCTCCAGCTATGGATAAATAGTAGGACGGACTAGGTTCTTCAGCCTTGGTGAGGCAACTAGTCTAGGAGAAGGAAAACTCTGAATTCAAACCTGTTAAACTCCGCTTAAAATTTGACCTTGTGTCATATCCTGCCCGAGCGGAGGGGTTGGTAAATAGTACCAACCAAGACAGGTCTCAGATTACTTACAGTACTTGCTGTGGACATCTATCTGAATATACGGAGCAAATCCATCAATGCTTAACTCCAGTGATCTACTTGGAATCAATGCTTTCAGCATATCTCCTGGAAAAATTAAAACTTTTTTCCCAGTTCACTAGAGAATCAAAATTCAAAAAACTTGTTAAGACTTGTAGAGTGATAGCTGGCCACAGATATGTGTACGAGTGTGTGATGGGGACGTTAATGTTCAACTGTTGATGATGTTTATCAAGTCCTCACAAAATCATGGCGTTCATACTTATGTTTATTGCTGCCATAAAAAATAGAATAGATAACTCTATGATCAGTGCCTGTAGTGCAGTTGTTCCACTATTTCTGTTTTCATTCCTCAATTTTTCTGGGAGTTTTAAACTTAACCTCTGCTTCTGTCTTTTCCGTTCTCTCCACCCTCTTTGACCCAATCCTTTTGTAACCATTTTCTCTCTAAATATATCTCATTTATATTCATGATTCATTCAAAAACATCAATGACAGAAGATATTTTTCCATACCTGATTATCTCTTCTCTTTAGATAAGTGGCCATAAAAGTAACTCTTAGATTCTGTATTACCTGAAGGTCTCAAGCAAGGTCTTTGTAGTTTCCTTACTTTTTTCTCCACCTATTCTGTTGTGATGATGATTCTGTTGTACACTTTTAATCTTATACTCTTCAATATCTTATCTGCTTTTTTTGTCAAGGAGTATTAGACTGGGTTTTTGGCCATATTTTGATTTATTTACTTGTGTATTCGGGGTTTTTTTTTTTTGTCTTGATTATTTCTCAATAACATAGAAAGTATGGTCTTTGAATATGATATTTAAAGAAAAAAGTATCAAAATATTTTATTTGCTGTTATTTTTAAAAATATTTTGTCGTTTTGCGATGGATTAAAGATTGGAGAAAAAATAAACAGGTAATTTGTTAGAATATCATCGAGGTTTATCTGGAAACAAATACAGCAAAACAAAAAAAAAAAACAAAAAAAAACAACAAAAAATCAAGGATAAAAATATAGAAGAAGAAATCGACCCTTAAAACAATATTTTTTTAATTCTCCCTCCACCCTTGGATTATTGATTTTGTTCAATGATGCATACTTCTATCTTGATTGTTTCTCTCCATAGTCAAAAACAAAAAATGATTGATTTATTATCTGAGCTTTTTATTACATGAAGTTCTTGGTATTTTTTTTTTTAACCAATGGCCCTCAACCACAAAAACCCATTATCAAATCATAAGAAAAAAAAAGACCCTCTCTTTATATCTGTACACTGTTTTTACTCTGCGAACATAACACATGCACACAAATAGTGTGTGTATCTGTGTATATAAAAAATATAGGTAATATCTATTATCTGTAAGTTTTATCCTGGCATCAGTTAGTCTCAAAAGACTATGGATCTATGCCCAGATTTTGACATAGGTCTACATTAGGATGTATGGAAGGCAGGCAGTTGCCCTTATTGTCTATCTCCTCTCTTTACAACAATGATGATTTCTAAGAAATGCCAAGGTGGTTTACAGTCAGACATTAGTGTCACCACAGAAATTGTCAGAACTACGTTTTACACAGTCAAATTGTTTTCAGGACTCAACTCTTTTTTTTTTTTTTTTTTTTTTTAATTCATTCATTTTTCTCCCCATTCTGCAGCAAGTTATACTGTGTGGGGGAAAAATACCTCCCATATCTTAAGCTGTCACCTGTGTATACAAGTGAATTTTGACAAGTGTTAGCTTTTTTTTTTTTTTTAACTTCAGATACAAGCTGTGACAATCATGACATGAACCAGTGCATCCTTTGCATTTTCTGTTGAAATATCTTTTAAGACTGATGAATCTATAATAGCTACATAGAGAGCCCTTTGTGATCATCTCATGTTAGGTTTGAATGATGCTGTTCTGGATAGATAATTGATGCATATCAATATTGACTTTTTTATATGAAACAAAATCTAGTGTTAAAACTGGTGTTAAAAAATGTTCTAGATAAAAAAAAAATACTGTTCTATATCAAATTTCTACCAAGGTTTTCGTTTGGTTGAAGCAACTGCAAGCATCTTTTGAAATGGTATGGAACTGTAACGTCATATTCTTTTTATTTTCTCAAATCTTACCCATAAGATGAAGTTTCTGTGTAGGAAAGAAGAAAAAAGTAATATGAAGATTAGTCTGCTTAGTACGGAGAATACTGTATTTGCGCAATCCTGTGTTTCACCAAAGATTTTAATTCAAAAAGTATCAAGAATTGGCACTGATTTGTTTAGATAGTTATTTATCAAGCTTAGCTTAAACATCTGGCTCAAGGCCAGAAGTATAGGGCTCCCAGTGAGAATTAAGCTTACTACTAATGATCTATCAATCTAGCTTGCTAACCATTTCACCATGGGAGTTGCCCTGAGATGTCTAGATAGCAACACTTTAAAGTATAAGTTCTTAAGTTGTCTACACATCTTTATTTAAATTTCAAGATGTAAAAACAAAAACAGAAAACAAATTCTGACTGAGCACTTTTTATCACACTTTGTATATTGGTCTCGGTCTGTATATATCTGTGTCTTGCTATTCTATACACATCTATCACAACAAACTACATACCATCAAACCAACCATTGGAGAATGTTTACCTGGTTATAGAAAAATTAGAAATGAGGAGTTTGTATTGGCCAGACTCTGCATAATTCATACCCAAATAATACACAGTTACCTCGTAAAAAGGATTAACCATCAATCCATGTAAAGAATTGTAGACAGTGAAACATGTTACAGAAATTGTGGAGATCTAAATATAATCCAAACCAAATATTACTAAGCCCAAAATTCCAAAGAATTCTTCAATAAAGTTGAATCAACCAACTCCTAAAAGAAGACACACTTTACATGAAAATATAACCCTTTTTTCCCTTTTATAAGTTTGGTTAGCATATCTGTCTTTTGTTATTATTCTTATTTCTTAATATGCCCACACAATAAGTAGGGATATACTAAATGTATCCCCTGGACAGGATTAAGCCCTTTCTCCTTAAAAGGGGTAACCTGGATATGACATGAAACTCTATTTGATAGTGAGGCTCCATTTCTAAAGATCAAGAGAGTGAGGAATATCCCTTCATTGCCATTATACCCAGGTGCACAATGTACACAATTTCCTAACTTGTAGTCATAAAATAACTCTAGATGGGTTGATGGGCCATTAAAATCAATCATTCTTCTTAATTTGCACTAATGGACCTGATTTTTTTTTTCTGTAAGAGTTTTACTAATCTTTGCTCTGATAATCTTTGAACTGTTTCAAAATTTTAAAAGAAACTCTTACAAACATCTGTAATTTTTGTTTGAATTTTTAAAAAAATTGTTACTCTGGCAAAAGATTACTGTTATTATTTTATTTTATCTTATTTTATTTTTTCGACATTTTTTTACTAATTTGGTGGGGAGGTTGGTGCCTGATAAAGTGATAATAGGTGAGATGAAAAGAAATAGAAGTTCATCTACTGATTTTTTTTAACACACTCCCAAAACATTTTTTGTTTTTCCTTCTTTTTCTTTTTTCTTTTTCTTCTGTTCTTTTTTCCTTTCTTTTATTTCTTTTTACTTCTATCTTTGTCCTTTTTTTTTTTTTTTTTTTTTTTTCTCTTTTTCTCATCACTTTTTTGTTTTTGTTGAAGATATTTGGACACTGTCTTCCTTAGACCCAGACATTTACATCATTTGTCAAATATGTCCAATATCACATCGTTTCTTTTTTCTTTTCTCTTTTTTTTTTCCAGGCAGCTCCTAAGAATATAAATGTATGTGTGTATGTGTACATGTGTGTGTGTATAACATCACCAAGTCATGCTAGTTACATAGAATTTGCTGACTCTTCATCCCTATCATCTATTGTTCTTAGCAGGTCCTCTTGACAGCATCCAGTATCCACACAGTCTTTGCAGTGTATATGTCTAAATATATGTGCATATATATAGTATATATATATGTGCGTCATCTTCTAGTCATAGTGATAGCACAGTATTCCCTGACTATTTCTTGCTATCCATCCCAATGATCTATTGCTTCTGGTAGGTCCTCTAGACGTCATCTAGTGTCCCCACAGAGCTAAAGTCCTTGTTGTATGGCCAACACTGGTGTGTTCATGTATCGAAGTCCATAAGAGAATGTCACTTATGAGTTCATTTTTATTTCACTAATAGTGTCCAACAGTGTTTGTCTTACTTGGATGGTTTTTGAGATGGGAAGTAAGTGGTCGTACTGCTGCTGTTTTGTTGGGTGCTGCTTCCAGGATTTATCCATAATAGCATATATCGATCTTGTACAGTTGTCATCTAGCTTTTTCTCCATGCATTTTGTTCATGTCCAGGGGCTGTATCCATACAGTAGTACTGAAACAGCAACAGTTTGGGAGTAATCTTGTTTTGTTTTATCAGAGATGTCCAATTTCCATATGATTGATAACCTGTCCGTACCAGTCCATGACTTCTCTATGCATGTGTTGACATCACTTTCTCTTAATGAGATATTGCTGCCTAGGTATGAGAAATGGTCTAATAATTTCACAGGGTTGCTATTCAATGTGGAAATGGGTTGGTTAAAATACATGAAATCTCTTTTATTTACATTCACTTAGAAGCCAAGCCCTCCTGCTGCTTGTTCCTGACTGTGTAGCAGAGATTTGACTTGGGCAAGTGTATTTATGAGAAGTGCATGCTTATCTGCATAGTCTGCATCTGTCATAGTTTCTTGGGGATACTGTCTACCTGTCTTTTTGCATGTGAGTGAGTGTTGATTGATTGGTTGTTGGGTTTATGGCATATTAACCTTTGTAGGTTATTTAACGCCAAATCTATTTTTATGTAAATAATCTGTTCTATTTAAAACAATTCAGTTTTGCATAAGTACACAGTTTAATTGTCAAAAATTTTTTTATTTGAAACTATTCAAGCAGTTATATGTAACAATTCAGTTAAGTGTAAATACAGTTTTAATGTCAAAAAACAGTTCTATTTCAAATAATTCAGTTAAGCATAAGCATGCAGTTAAAATGTAAGTATGGTTTAATTGTCAAAAACATTTCTATTTCAAGCTATTCAGTTTACTCAAACAATTCAGTTTAGCGTAAGTATGCTGTTAGTTCTCTCTAATCCATAGATAGGGCCCTATCAGGTGCTACCACTCTGGGCCAGAGTGGACCTGGGAGTGATGGCAGTGAAGGAGTACTCCTGATTCCCCGAAGTTTCAGCACTGCTGGAGCCTCACCATCAGATTGTTTAGAGTCATATCCAGGACACTCGTTGGGAGTGTCTTACTCCTCTGCAGAGGTGCAGTCAGTGTATTCTACAGCCCCAGCTGACTGGGCAAGTGAGCGAGTGTGCATATATATATATATACACACACATATTTAACAGTGCAAACGAATGATTGATATCAAATAAGATTATCTGTATTAGGTTGCAATACTACAAAACATTTAACTGTGTGCAAGCAAATTATTAATATCAAATAGAATCATTAGTATTAAATAGCAATACTTGAAATGATTTAACTGTGTAAACAGATTATTTATATCAAATACAATTATTAATGTTAAATAGCAATACTTGAAACCATATGTGTGCAAACAAAGGAGCTCTAAATCATTTAAAAATAAAGTTATCTACAAATAGTGTGTTTGCCAATGGTCCTGGAGACCAGGGTTCAATCCCAGGTTGAGTCATACCAAAGACTCCAAAAATGGTAATTGATGCCACCTTGCTTAATACTCTGCATTATAAGTTAAGGATCAAGGGTATAGGGGAGCAATCCAGGGAATGGAGTAACACCTTCTCCTACACACCGGTGTAGTAGCTATTGAAAAAAGGAACCTTTGGGTCACTCTCTTTTCTTTCCTTACAAACTATTTGCTTACAAATCGTATATATATACTTATCTATATATATACACAAAAGTTTGATATGTCATTAAACTAAATAACCTGAGGTGAATAGCATCTTGTGTGTGTGTGTGTATATATATATATATATATATATATATATATAGTAATATTTTATGGTTATCACTAGCTCACTTGGTAAATAAGTGGTGGACCAAATTTTGCAGAATTATTAAAAAGTGCTCAATGTCAATGATAAAGCTGATATATATTAGTGTGCATATATATATATATATATATATATATATATATAACGTGGTGGTTTCAGTGATCCTGGTTTTCATGCATTCATCAGAGTCTGTCTGATGAATGCATAAAACCCAGGGTCACTGATACCACCATATAATCTATACTAATATATATGTATATTCCAATATTCCATTCGCATAATGGTTAGAGTGTACGCCAATGGTTCTGGGAAAGCAGAATCAATCCCAGGTCGAGTCATACCAAAGACTCCAAAAATTGTACTTGATGCCTCCTTGCTTAACACTCAGCATTATAAGGTAGGGATCCAGAGTCGGTGGAGCAATCCAGGGAAAGTAGTAGTACCCTTCTCTACTCCTCAGTGTAGTAGCTATTGAAAAGAGAGCCTTTGGGTTAGCCAACTTATATATATATATATATATATATATATATATATATATATATATATATATATATATAAACAATATTTCAACTATGAAATAAAATAAAACAAAGGAAAAACTTATTTCTTTGAGTTTTATGTGACCAATCCTCAAGTGAGCCCAGTATCAATGCATCTAAAGTTTGTTGAGTTGTGAGTTCCCAAAATAGATAAACCTTGGAAAAACCCACATGACAAATTCAAAATGGAACTACAAACCAAACAATGAAAAAGCAAACACATTCTGAATGCCCTCTGCCAACTTTGAATCCTTCCACTAATCCAAAGGAAGTCATATTCAACCAACCACTGAAAAAAACGACTGAAAATATCAAACATCTCATCATCTCAAATTAGAGAACCTTGGACATCATGAATAAAATGACCAAAAATAATCATTAAACATGATCATACGAACAAATAAAAACAGTGCACTTCTCGTGGATCAACCAATATATATATATATATATATAAAGTAGTAAAGTTGGGACTGTAGTCAAGAGCGACCAGAAGGCTCTCTTTTCAATAGCTATTTGGCATTAAATAACCCACAAGGGTTTCATATACCATAAATCCCAACCAAGTCTAGTATTATAAAACAAGACAAGATATCTATCAAATGGTAAGTTAAGGTTAAGGTTCCCTTAAACTCATATATATAACGGATTTGGTATTAGATAATCCACAAGGGTTGATATACCATTAAACATTGACCAACCAACCAGTCATTAGTTTTTCTCTTGTTTTACTCCATTTTATGATTGAAATGATGTTGTAGTGCTCTGCATTTTTGTCCTTAGAGCACTGCATGTTACCAATAAAAAGATGTTTTCAGCATTAGATTTTAATCATAACGATGTCAATGTTTTTAAATTTTCTTTTTGCGATTTTTCAGAGAAAAGTCTATTTAGTTAAATTCAAGTTTTGCAATTTTTTTTTTTTTTTTTTGTAGCATCTCATCATCTCCTTTCGACTGAAGATTGTTACATAAAGTCTTTAACTTATGAAAAATTATAATTACTTCATCATTGATCAGTTTAAATAGAATATATTCACTTATGTTACCAGTTAATTAAACTTGATCAGAATGTTAAAGGGGAAAAAAATGAGTTAAAAATAACATTTCAATTTGATAACATAATAGAAAATTGGCTCATGTTTTTTTCTTGATACACAAAATAGAATTAACCATTTGAGAGATGTTGATATCTCAAAAGAAAATTCTTTGTTCTTTGAATCTTTATTTATGAGATATATATATATATATATATATATATATATATATATACACACACACACGCACGCACGCACAATGTCCCCAGCATCACTGTGCCCTTTTTACACAGTATAAAAATATTTTGTATTGAAAAAAAATGGACAAAAAAAAAAAAAATGAAAACTTTGCATGCACCTGACACGTGACAGAATTCTTCAAAGCATTTTTCTAGTAAACATTCATATGTCTGAAGAGATAAGATGTTTCAGTTAAAGAAGCTAAAATACATGGATGCACATATATACTGAAGTGGTTGACAAATATCTTGTGAAAAATTTCTTGGAAGTCTTTTTACTCTGCTAGTGAATTAGACAGTTTTTCAAGATCTCAATGATCAATTAACAATTCATTATTGACATCTTGTACACTGAGTTCAAAAGTGAATTTTTCAGAAATTCTCTTCTCCTTTATGTTCAGTGTAATGACATGTTATCTTGTCAGTTAATTTAGGTCTTACATCTTTGAATTAACACTTCATTCCTGGAAAGTTTTGAATGTAACTAAGGACTAGACAAAGAGGCTGCATCTTAATCTGGCATACCAATAATGTGGTGAAAAAAAACCACAAAGCCTGGTGGTAAAATAAGATTCTGGTGGGCAATGTCTATGAAACCATACCCAACATCAGTCATCATCTGATGAAAGCTTCCTTGGCTACCCTGCTATTTTTTTTGCAGAAGCATGTGTGTGTGTGTATATATATATATATATATATATATAGTGCATGATATTATCTGAGATGGTGGTGAAAGTAGCAGAAGCACTGCTTGTCTTAAAGCAACCTGTCCTGTCAGTGGGACTAAAAATAAAACAAATTACACAATGTAAGACAAATTTTGTTTCTGAATATTGTTATTTCTTCATTGCTTATGTTGTAAAAATATAGAAAATGGTCATTATTCCCTTCAAATTTTGCCTTTGTGCCCTGGATAATGAAATTTAAAAACTAACCTATTTTCTACATAAAAATGGGTAAATTTGCACATTTTCTTTTACATCAGGTGTGAATAAAAAAAAAATTATTAATCAAAATTTATGTGTTTATTCTAAAGTTATGCAAAAAGGAACAAAGCTGTTTATAATTGAATAGAAAATTATTTATCAGCTACTCAGTACTGAGTCTTCCAGAAATGTTCTGAAAAGTGGATAAATTTGAAAATTTAATTATCCTGGTTATAAAAGCAAAGTTAAAAAGAGAAAAATTGATCTTTTTCCATTTCCTTTTGGCATAGGCAATTGAGAAATAAAACTTTTTGCTTGGGAATAAGGAAAAATAAAAATCTTGTTACATAGTGTTATCTAATAAATATGTGTATATATAAATATGTGTGGAAATATTTAATATATTCAAACAAGCATAACATATCTTTGTGTAAAGTACAAAGTTGTTCAAACATTCACAAATTTTCATATCACCAAATCAAATGTACAATATTTCCCTTATTTGCATCCCAAGACGCTGCCATGTTGCAAAAAAAAGTATATCATCACCATCAAAGCATGTTGACAGCACAGATTCCCTTGATTCCTTCTCACCATCCATCTATCCTAGCAAGTCTTCTAGATGACTGCATGAAACTGATAAATATAAGTTTTTGCTTGTAAGCCAACCCTGGTGTTTCGATATCTATAGAAGAACGTCACTTATAAGTTAATCCTTACTTCTCCACCAGCATCCAGCAAGTCTTGTTCGCCTTAATGAATGAAACATTAATTTTACTTAAGAATAGAGGTCTGTTGAAAAAGTATCAAGACTGATGCTGTATTTACCATGGGAGAAATGAGCAATGAATGAAACATTAATTTTACTTAAGAATAGAGGTCTGTTGAAAAAGTATCAAGACTGATGCTGTATTTACCATGGGAGAAATGAGCAATGAATGAAACATTAATTTTACTTAAGAATAGAGGTCTGTTGAAAAAGTATCAAGACTGATGCTGTATTTACCATGGGAGAAATGAGCAATGAATGAAACATTAATTTTACTTAAGAATAGAGGTCTGTTGAAAAAGTATCAAGACTGATGATGTATTTACCATGGGAGAAATGAGCAATGAATGAAGCATTAATTTTACTTAAGAATAGAGGTCTGTTGAAAAAGTATCAAGACTGATGCTGTATTTACCATGGGAGAAATGAGCAATGAATGAAACATTAATTTTACTTAAGAATAGAGGTCTGTTGAAAAAGTATCAAGACTGATGATGTATTTACCATGGGAGAAATGAGCAATGAATGAAACATTAATTTTACTTAAGAATAGAGGTCTGTTGAAAAAGTATCAAGACTGATGCTGTATTTACCATGGGAGAAATGAGCAATGAATGAAACATTAATTTTACTTAAGAATAGAGGTCTGTTGAAAAAGTATCAAGACTGATGCTGTATTTACCATGGGAGAAATGAGCAATGAATGAAACATTAATTTTACTTAAGAATAGAGGTCTGTTGAAAAAGTATCAAGACTGATGCTGTATTTACCATGGGAGAAATGAGCAATGAATGAAACATTAATTTTACTTAAGAATAGAGGTCTGTTGAAAAAGTATCAAGACTGATGCTGTATTTACCATGGGAGAAATGAGCAATGAATGAAGCATTAATTTTACTTAAGAATAGAGGTCTGTTGAAAAAGTATCAAGACTGATGCTGTATTTACCATGGGAGAAATGAGCAATGAATGAAACATTAATTTTACTTAAGAATAGAGGTCTGTTGAAAAAGTATCAAGACTGATGCTGTATTTACCATGGGAGAAATGAGCAATGAATGAAGCATTAATTTTACTTAAGAATAGAGGTCTGTTGAAAAAGTATCAAGACTGATGCTGTATTTACCATGGGAGAAATGAGCAATGAATGAAACATTAATTTTACTTAAGAATAGAGGTCTGTTGAAAAAGTATCAAGACTGATGCTGTATTTACCATGGGAGAAATGAGCAATGAATGAAACATTAATTTTACTTAAGAATAGAGGTCTGTTGAAAAAGTATCAAGACTGATGCTGTATTTACCATGGGAGAAATGAGCAATGAATGAAACATTAATTTTACTTAAGAATAGAGGTCTGTTGAAAAAGTATCAAGACTGATGCTGTATTTACCATGGGAGAAATGAGCAATGAATGAAGCATTAATTTTACTTAAGAATAGAGGTCTGTTGAAAAAGTATCAAGACTGATGCTGTATTTACCATGGGAGAAATGAGCAATGAATGAAACATTAATTTTACTTAAGAATAGAGGTCTGTTGAAAAAGTATCAAGACTGATGCTGTATTTACCATGGGAGAAATGAGCAATGAATGAAACATTAATTTTACTTAAGAATAGAGGTCTGTTGAAAAAGTATCAAGACTGATGCTGTATTTACCATGGGAGAAATGAGCAATGAATGAAACATTAATTTTACTTAAGAATAGAGGTCTGTTGAAAAAGTATCAAGACTGATGCTGTATTTACCATGGGAGAAATGAGCAATGAATGAAACATTAATTTTACTTAAGAATAGAGGTCTGTTGAAAAAGTATCAAGACTGATGCTGTATTTACCATGGGAGAAATGAGCAATGAATGAAACATTAATTTTCCTTAAAATAGTTCACACTTATTCCTATGAGTTTTTCACTGGTTGAAGGACCTCTAAAACTCCTCTTTTGATTTAGTTGGAAACTTTTATTCATTTTAATAACCTCTCTGCTCCTAAATCATGATGGAGATAAAGTTTGAGTTTAGGAAAGAAAAAAAACCCATAGAGAATTCTGTCTGGATGGTATATTGCACTTGCACCATCCTGTGTTTCACCTAAAACTATTGTTGAAAAAAAATAATAGCTTTTATTATACAAGTTACTCATGTTTTGACTTAGAGTTTGTATTTTAATTTTGAAAAATTTACAGCTTCAGTTTTGATACTTTTTCCTCACACCTTGTATTTTAGTTAACCAGCTCATTAGCCTAGTGGGTAGAATGTTCGCCAATGGTCTGGGAGACCTGGGTTCAATCCCAGGTCGCGTCATACCAAAGACTTTAAAAATGGGACTTAATACCTTCTTGGCTAACACTCAGCATCATAAGGTACGTATCAAGGATAAAGTAGAGCAATCCAGGGAAAGGAGTAGCACTCTCCCCTACACCTCAGTGTAGTAGCTATTGAAAAGGGAGCCTTCTGGTTGCCCTCAACTACTGTTGCCGACTTTACTTACTTACTTTACAATAAGAAAAATAAATCTTCTAAGCATTGCTCTCTTTATCCAATAAACATTAGATATTGTATTTGATACTTTGTAAGATCCCTTTCTCTATGGTTACATTTAAGGAGAATATTATGGTGTTTGGCTGATACTGATATCTGAGTAAAAATTAGTCTATCAGGTACCCTAACTTTCCATCTAAAACCTAGAAGGTATGTTTTTACTTTGTTTTAAGGAGGGGTATTTATCCATGTCTCCCACCAGACAGGATTTGATACAAGGTCTTTTCTATAGTGGGACTTTAGGGTGGGAAGTTGGGCATGAGTCTTGGCTCGTACCTTGTTGGACAATGCTGGTCAGATGATCACAAGGTGTATGCCAGGTGACCTTGCTGGTTATAGCTTCATCTGATCTGAAGGTCTAGTGCTATACTTGTCATTGATCATTCACCCACAGGAAGATGGCCCAGATGGAGCCAGGGACCATTCAGCCTCAAGGCTATCATTGATACTCCACCTGGCATGTATGTCAAGCAGTCCAGCCAAGGCTGGGTACCCTCAGAGTGAGCTCCAGGGTTGGCTTTGTTTTACAAGGGGATCTACTTTGCTATCAAATATGAAACTTAAATTTTGAAGTAGGAAGTGAAAGAAGAATCAGTTACCTGAGCTTTAAAAAGAACTTTTTCCTTTTTGCTTCCATGAGCAGCCATGTGAAATGAAACTATATTTTTATATCTTTTTAGTTTCTAACAGATAATAAATGTCTGGATATCTGCAGAATTATTGATCTTTCAACAGAAATAAAATGTTTGAACAATATTTTCACACTTAGTATTTTTTATCTGTAATAAAAGTTTTAAGAGTAAAATTTAAAAATTTATTTTTTTATATTTTTACAACATAAAAATGTTAGTATATCTTTTCTTCTGCAAACAACTGTTTGAATAAATATAATGTACTATATATATTTAGGGAGTTCATGAAGTCCTATGGCAATTTGAAAATTCAACTCCTGTTATACAAATGAGAGATTCATGTTATCAAAAAATATTAAAATTCAGTTCTTGAATTTTTATCCTTTTTACACTTTGATTATCAAACTTCATCATTGCTGCCATCTTTCTTGATATATTTTTCAAACCACTTCTCAAATACTTTGAATACTGGCTCATTGCCCTAGTAGGTAAAGTGTTCGCCATTAGTCAGGGAAATCTGGGTTCAATCCCAGTTTGCGTTATACCAAAGACTTTAAAAATGGTACTCAATACCTCCTTGTTTAACACTCAACAATATAAGGTACATATCAAGGGTAAAGTGGAGCAATCCAGGGAAAGGAGTAGCGCCCTTTTCAAACCTCTTCTCAAATACTTTGAATACTGCCTCATTGCCTTAGTAGGTAAAGTGTTCGCCATTGGTCTGGGAAACCTGGGTTCAATCCCAGGTTGCGTCATACCAAAGACTTTAAAAATGGTACTTGATACCTCCTTGCTTAACACTCAACAATATAAGGTACATATCAAGAGTAAAGTGGAGCAATCCAGGGAAAGGAGTAGCGCCTTTTTCTACACCTTAGTGTAGTTATTGAAATGGAGCCTTCTGGTCACCCTCGACTAAAGGGAGACAACTTTACTTACTTTTACTTATTTTATATTACTTGGTTTACGAAAAATATTTGAATGCATCTTGTAATATTTTTGTGACATATGGCACAATTCAGCAGCTCGGGAGGCTTTTTCTGAGTTTGTGAAGGTGACAAACTACACTGAACTGTTAGATGTTGAGCTCACCTGATACTCTCCAAGTGCTTTTCCCTGGCGTTGGAATCTATGGTTTTAAGCTATCTAACCTTGCTTGTTCGAATTTCTTGAACCTTCTAGTTATGGTACTGTGATCAACTGCATCTTCACTTCTTGCACAACAAATGTTTCAAGTTGTTTCCATGATATTATGACTCAGTTTGAACTTATAAAGCATGTGTTCCTGAATTAGACAATGCTGCTTGACCAGTCAGATAGGGCTGTAGAATACACCAACTGCACCTCTGCAGAGGAGTAAGACCCTCCCACCAAGTATCCTGGATATGACACTAAACAATCTGATGGTGAGGTTCCAGCAGTGCTGGAGCTTTGGGGAATACAAAGCACCCTTTCATTGCCATTGCTCTCAGGTGCACTCTGGCCCGGCGTGGTAGCACCTGATAGGGCCCTATCTATGGGTTAAACAGAACTAACGGCATACTTATGGTAAACTGAATTGTTTGACTAAACTGAATAGCTTGAAATAGAACTGTTTTTGACAATTAAACCGTACTTACATTTAAACTGTGTACTCATGTTAAACTGAATTGTTTGAAATAGAACTGATTATTTACATTAAATTGGATTTGGCTTTAAAAACCTACAAAGGTTGATATGCCCTAAAACCCAACAAACCAAACCAACCTAGACAATGTTGCACATTCATCTGTGCAGCTTTCAAATCATACACAAAGTGAAACAATGCACAGCAATTCAGCACACCAACTAGGAGGTGCCCGTGGCGTAATTGTTATCGTCGTAGGAAATGGACACGGCGACACAAGTTCAAATCCTGGACTTGACTAATTGCATTTCATATAGCACTAATACCCTTGGGAAAGGTATGAATCCAATTATTCTCCCTCCAGCTATGGGTAAATAGTAGGAAAGACTAGGTTCTTCAGCCTTGGTTAAGCAACTAGTCTAGGAGAAGGAAAACTCTGAATTCAAACCTGTTAAACTCCGCTTAAAAATTGACCTTGTGTCATATCCAGCTCGAGCAGAGGGGTTGGTAAATAGGATCAGTACACCAACTACCACAACACTACTAACCACTGCTGGTACCCACCATGGCTTGAACTGCTTTGGTCATATGATGTCTGAACCGCAAACTAGTATGTACCAAACTATTGCAGGAATGAGTCCATGTGGCATATTGGTTAGCATGCTGAACTACAACATTGTCACAAGTGAGTCGGAACTCCACTTGCTCTCTTACAATCACTTTTAGACTAATACTCCTGGGAAAGGCATGAAGCCCCTAATCCCCTCCCAGTTATGGGTTAAGTAGTACCCCTACTATTCTTCTACAATGATGGCTTTGATAATAAATAACCCATGAAAGTTGATATGCCATTAAATAAAGAAATTCAACCAAAATTCTGCAGAGGAGTCTCTGTGAAACAGATGTTAACGTAGTGGTTTGCAACTTTGTAGTCAGCGAGTTCAAACTCTATTCGTTCAATTGCATTCACTTTTAGACAAATACTCTTAGGAAATGTATAAACCCCTTTAAATCCCCACTCCCCAGATATGGGTTGAATAATACCACTTTGGTCCTTTTACAAGTGTGGATTTGGCATTAAATAACCCATGAAGGTTGATATGCCACAAAACAAAGAAATCAAAATATTGCAAAACTTTTGACTCACCCTTGTGTATTGCCAGTAATTTTTTCAAATTAAAGTTGAAAATTTGTTTATTTTCATATGGTTTTTGTTAATTATTTCATCGTAACTACAATATGTTATTGGAATTCAAAAAAAGCACACCCATTGTGTGTGTACATACACACATGCAATATTCAAATTCAACAAACATGTAGACAGCTCATCAAATTTACCTGATATTGTTTCTGATAAATAATATTGCTTTTAAATAAGTTTTCCCCTGTCAATTTTTTTTATTAAAAAGTTAATTTTCTTCTAAACACGAAAATACCAGGATATCATTATTTCTTGCGGAACAATATACAATCAAAATGGATATTATTAAGCATAATCTAATACAATAATCTACAACATTGAAACTATATGACCCCCCCAAAAATTACATGAATATGTTTGAGGTGTACTTATTTTTGGATAGTTAAATATTAAAATTCTTTTATTAGAGAGTTTCAGTGCTATAAGTTTTGGTAATAAATAATACCTAATATATACATATATATATATATATATAAGAGATGTACTTATTTTTGGATGCTGCACATTCCTATTTTTGATTAGAGAGTTTCAATGTTGTAGAGTTTGGTAATAAATAATATCTAATAATATATATGAGATGTACTTATTTTTGGACAGTTCCATTTTTCTATTTTTGGTTATTGAGTTTCAATGCTGTAGAGTTTGGTAATAAATAATACCTAATTATATATATAAGAGATGTACTTATTTTTGGACAGTTCCATATTTCTATATTTAGTTAGAGAGTTTCAATGCTGTAGAGTTCGGTAATAAATAATACGTAATAATATATATAAGGAGTGTACTTATTTTTGGACAGTTCCATATTTCTATTTTTGGTTAGAGCTTCAGTGCTGTAGTGTTTGATAATAAATAGTACCTAATAATATTGTTTATACAATGTTTCATTTGAAGTAGTAAAATCCTGGTATTTTTGTTTAAGAGGAAAATTAACTTTTTATTAGAATTGTTGTTAGGGATGTAATTATTTATAAATGATACTGTATATACAAAGCTTACTTTAGCTCGTGGTCACTTATTTATGGGTGATATTGTGTAAACGATGGATGGATGGATATCATTTATCATATGCATATATTTTTTCATATATCTGTCATTTCTAACACATCTAAGTTACAAATATATATATATATATATATATATATATGTCACATTTTGTTTGTATATCTGAGGGCATTCATAAATATCTCTCACTTCGTTCCTGTCAAGCTCTGTTCATATTTATCTTTCTCTCTTTATATTCATCTTTCTCTCTCACTCTCTTTATATTCATCTTTCTCTCTCACTCTCTTTATATTTATCTTTCTCTCTTTCTCTTTATCTTTCTCTCTTTCTATTTATCTTTCTCTCCTTCTCTCTTTATCTTTCTCTCCTTCTCTCTTTATATTTATCTTTCTCTCTCACTCTCTTTATCTTTTTCTCTTTATATTTATCTTTTTCTCTTTCTCTTTATCTTTCTCTCCTTCTCTCTTTATATTCATCTTTCTCTCACTCTCTTTATATTCATCTTTCTCTCACTCTCTTTATATTTCTCTTTCTCTCTTTCTTTTTATCTTTCTCTCTTTATATTTATTTTTTTCTCTTTCTCTCTTTATATTCATCTTTCTCTCTCACTCTCTTTATATTTATCTTTCTCTCTCACTCTCTTTATCTTTCTCTCTTTATATTTATCTTTTTCTCTTTCTCTCTTTATATTCATCTTTCTCTCTCACTCTCTTTATAATTATCTTTCTCTCTCACTCTCTTTATAATTATCTTTCTCTCTTTATATTTATCTTTCTCTCTTTCTTTTTATCATTCTCTTTCTCTCTATCTTTCTCTCTTTATATTTATCTTTCTCTCTTACTCTCTCTCTCTCTCTCTCTCTCTCTCTCTCTCTATATATATATATATATATATATATATATATATATATATATATATATATATACACACACGTATGTCGTCTTCTCTTGTTTACTCCTTTCCTGCCTATCTTTCTCTATATGTCCCTTTCTCTATACTATGCAGATGATCTAGCACTTCTCAAAAATACACCTGCCTAAACAGAATCTCTGTTGCATAGCTAGGAGCATCCATCCTCTCTCTGTCTTTCTTTCTATCTTCCATCCTCTCTCTCTCTTTTCATTTTCCATCCTCTCTCTCTCTCTTTTCATCTTCCATCCTCTCTCTCTCTCTCTCTCTTTATCTTCCATCCTTTTTCTCTCTCTTTTTATCTTCCATCCTTTTTCTCTCTCTTTTTATCTTCCATCCTTTTTCTCTCTCTTTTTATCTTCCATCCTTTTTCTCTTTCTTTTTATCTTCCATCCTTTTTCTCTTTCTTTTTATCTTCCATCCTTTTTCTCTCTCATCTTCTTTCTTTCTCTCTATCTTCCATCTTCTCTCTCTGTCTCTCTTTCTATCTTCCATCTTCTCTCTCTCTCTTCCATCTTCTCTCTCTCTCTCTTTCTATCTTCCATCTTCTCTCTCTCTCTCTATCTTCCATCTTCTCTCTCTCTCTCTCTCTCTCATCATGTTCCTTTCTGTCTCACACTCCGTTCATATCTAACTCTCACTCATTTCTCATTATCTCTCTTTCATTTTTACAAGATTTCCTTTAATTACCCTATTTTTTTAATTCATATTTTTATTTATTCATATTTCAGAAACTTCAATCAGCCATTTTGGCCCCCCTCCAAGAGCTGTCCACCATCTCCCATCCAGATATCCGACAGAAACAACTGGATTCTGTCTTTCAGATCCTTCACAGTAATGGAGACACCCTTGTCCATGGATGGCCGCTTGTGCTGGGAGTTATTGGTGCACTCACAAATGATCAAAGGTTTGACCTGCATTTCCTTCTCTCTCATTCTTTTCTTTTTAGTTTTGTTTCATATTTAATTAATTCTAAATTAAAATTAAACTAAAGATTCATGTTTTTCATAGAATATTTACTAAAAAACAAAGTAAAACTAACATTTTGCAAGTTTTAAAACCTTTCATCAAATCACTGACTTTTGAAGAATTACTTGGATAGTTTGTAAGATAGGAGGCAAGTGGCCTTACAACAACTATTTTGTGGGGTCCTGCTTCCAGGATTTATTCAAAACAGGTTGCAGTATTCTTGTATTGTTCCAGTGAACTTTAACTAAGTTAAAACTTTAATAAATAGGAGGGGGGATTGTTGAGAATGAAAACTCCCATAATCAAAACCCTAAAAGCATATCATCAGAGATGTAGAACTTTGTGACAATAGAACCTCTATCACACTTTGCCAATATCCTGCCTGACTTGGCAACCAAATAGTTTGTCTGATTTTTGTTTTTATTCCTTTCCCACTTTTAGATTTATGACATACAATTGTTAATGAGACAATTAGAATAATTTGCATATGATATTTATGTTGGCTTGAGTGTGAAATGATTAAGAATCTTTTTCTGAAGAAGACTGGTGAAAGTGTTGCAAGGTTCTAATGGATATAACTTTGCATAAGACTGATTTCTTGAAGTGAAGGAACTGGTTTAAAACAAATAAAAAGTTGGAAGTCTTGAGCCTCACTAACACAACAATTAATTGAAGATTTCTTTTATCGTTGTTATAGTTTTCTGCTATTTGTGTTTGTGGAGGTGGTGTTGGGAGTCTTTGTTATCATAGTGACTTTTAATGTGGTGTTGGTGTTGGGGGTCATTGTTGTCATAGTGATTTTTAAGGTGGTATTGGTGGTCATTGTTGTTATAGTGACTTTTAAGGTGGTGTTGGTGTTCATTGTTGTTATAGTGATTTTTAAGGTGGTGATAGTGTTGATGGTCATTGTTGTTGTCATGGTTATATCTAAAGTAGTGGTCGTTGTTGCCATAATAAGGTTTAGTGTGGTGATGATCATTGTCTTAGCGATGTTTAATGTGAGGTTGGTGGTCATAGTGATATTTAAAGTAGTGGTCAGTGCAATGTGAATTTTGCCTTGAGTTGGCTTTAAAAAGCACTGTTTACAGTTGCACCTATTTTTAAGGAAATCAATAATGATAACTCCTTTCATATCTCAGAAGATTGTCAGCATGACCTTCTTTACTGACTGCTGCAATCAGAACTTTTTCTTTACTGGTGAGTCAGTGTGTTGCCACACCATGAATTGTCTGTTCGGCTCTGATTCATAGTAGCAAACCCATGTTTAAACATTTTGCTAAAACATGCTTCATGTATACATGTTCTTTTAAAAATTTTATATGATTTGCCCTTCTTTGCTACCAAAAATTTAATGACTGAACTCTGTTCAAGCCAGGAGCACTTGTTTGATTTGCTGCCATTTTGAATCACCTAAAAACAATTTTTCTGATGAAATGAAGTGCAGTTTCTTCCAAGCAGCGGTCGTGTCAATACTGCTATATGGATGCGCTACATGGATGCTAACTAAATGTATGGAGAAAAAGCTTGACGGCAACTACACAAGAATGCTGTGAGCAATATTGAACAAGTTCTGGAGACAGTACCCAACAAAGCAGCAGCTATACGGCCACCTACCACTCATTGTGAAAACTATCAAAATTAGACAAACCAGACATGCGGGACACTGCTGGAGAAGTAGGGATGAGCTTATAACACCCCTGTGGACCCCTTCACATGGACGTGCAAAGGCAGGATGACCAGCTCGAGCATACATACAGCAGCTCTGTGCCGATATGGGATGTAGCTCTGAGGACCTGCCAGAAGCAATGCACCATAGGGAGGGGTGGCGAGAGAGGGTCAGGGATATCCATGCTGATAGTGTGACATGATGATGATGAAAACAATTTTTGCTATAAACAAATTCCAAATGATGCAGACTTTACATTTATGGAAAGAAATTCTGAAGAAAAGAAAAAAGATTTTTTTAATTTTTCTTTTTTTAAATTTATAAAAGATTTCCTTATATATTGAATGTTCCTTGTATAAGTGGAGTAGCAGCAGCCATATTAACAGCTAAATCCAAAGGGTCTAACAATTCCTGGTTTATACAAGCACGACATTTCCAAGCAACTGACTCTAAACTTTAATTTTGAGAGAAAAATAGAGAACTTTAATAGACCTCCAAGGTAGAACTCACTTTTAACGAGCAGGGGTGTCAAGCTATCTTAAAGCTGATTAGTTGTTACATGTATATGCAATGTGTCATAGGAGGCACTTATGGTGTAATGGTTACTCTAGTAGGAAATCGACACAGCAACCCCTGGGAAAGGTTTGCATTCAACTAGTCTCACCCTAGTTATGGGTAAATAGTAGGGTAGACTATGCTTTTTAACTTTGGTATGACAACCAGCGGTGTAGAAGACTGAATTAAAACCTGTTAAAATCCACTCTAAAAATTGACCTTGTGTCACATCCTGCTCTTGTGGAGGGGTTGGTAAATACAGTGATGTACTCCTATGGACCCCCGCATATGGCCAAACAAAAGCAGGATGACCAGCTCGAACATACATACAGCAGCTATGTGAGGATACTGGATGTAGCCCTGAAGACCTGCCAAAAGTGATGAATGATAGGGAGAAGTGGCGAGAGAGGGTCAGGGATATCCGTGCTAGCGGCACGACATGATGATGATGATGCAAATTTAACATACACAGGACAGATTAATAAGTCTGTAGCCCGAAACATAGTTACTTCCTGAATTAGGATGTAAAATTCTTTCCCATAATGTTTAAACTGTATGATTATCTGAGAAGCTTTGAATATTGACGAGCGAAAAGATTATAAAAGTTTTTCTATCATCAAGCAACAGACTTATGATATATTTAAATTTAAAAAAAAAAAACAGAAAAAGATGAGTCAACTTGTAAAAAGAAATAATTCTTTAAACTTTTTTTTTCTTTTTTTTTCCAAATACTTATGATTTGTCTTGCTCTGTCTCTTCTCAATTCTATAAGTATTTACTTACTGCCCAAAGATTGCTTTGTGAAAGATTAAATTTGTATTTCTGGGCTGTCACCTTTCATTAAGTGTCCCCAAACAGAAGATTAATCAGCTTAACAGGAAATTAAACAACAGTCTTAATTAGTTGTCTACAAGGAATTTGTCAATAGATTGATTGACTTAAAGGAAGATGGAAGATTATGTTCTTTTCATCTCAAGGGGACATTGGCCTCTCTTCAAAAAAACAAACAAAAAATATTTCTGTTTTACATCAACAGTTACTTGAGAATCTGCAGAATTTCCTACTAAACTCGCCAATGTTTCAAATAAAAAGATTTATCCATTTTTAAACGTCTGTATAAAAAAAAATGCATTTAAAGTTAAATGTAAATTATTTATGAAAATTTTACAGCAGTGGAGCACGTGTTCTCTGAGTGGTTTGACTAACAAGCCTGTTTGATTTGATTTGAGAGTTCTCCTTCTCCTAAACTGGTTATCATACCAGGGTTAAAGAGCCCAATATACCCTATTATTTACCCATAACTGGCTGGAGAATAGTTGGTTTCATACTTTTCCCTTGATTATTAACACCATGCGAAATGCAAACAGACTTTTCCAGAATCAGAAATTTAGTTGCAGTCAGCCTTGTTGGCTTGGGCTCTAGAATACATCGACTGCATCTTTGTTGATGGGTAAAACCTCCCCTCAATGAGTGCTCTAGATATGATATTAAACCATCTGATGGTGAGGCTCCAACCTTGGAGATTTGGGGAATGTGGAGTATTTCTTCATTGTCATTGCTCCCCAGTCCACCCTGACCTGGAGTGGTAGAACCTGATAGGGTCCTATGGGTCAAATAGAACAAACTGTGTGCATAAAAATGACTGGTTCTAAATTGTAACTGTTATATAGCAATATTTTGAACCATTTAACTGTGTGCAAAAAAGAAGTCAAGCTCATTTAAGAATGTTATTTACAAAATATGTTTACAAATCATATATATATATATATGTATATATATAATAACCTACAATGGTTGATATGCCATAAAACCTAACCAAAACCAATCCTATATATTTAATATATATGTATAAAAAGGATTTGGCATTAAATAACCTATAATGGTTGATATGCCATGAAACCTAGCCAAATCCAGGGTGATCAGAAGACACCCTTTTCAGTAGCTACTACACCGAGGTGTAGGAGAGAGTGCTACTCCTTTCCCTGGATTGCTCCACTACCCTTGATACATACCTTATATTGCTGAGTGTTAAGCAAGGAGGTATCAAGTACCATTTTTAAAGTCTTTGGTATGACGCGACCTGGGATTGTACCCAGGTCTCCCAGGCCATTGGCGAACACTCTACCTACCAGGCCAATGAGCCAGTTTATGTACATATACATACATATGTAAAAATGTAAAATAATATGTAAAATAAGAAGTGTATCTGTATTCCTATATTTATAAATAATTGACACACATAAGTAAAATATTTCTTATTTCATAATATTTTTAATTTTGAAAGTTGAGAAAATTAATGCATTTTTCCAAAGATTTTTGTGAAAATAAAAATAATTGAAGAAACAGTGCTCAGATAATAAGCATTACTAATAATTTCTACAGCTTTTTAAGGAATATATTCTGGAAGTCAGTTTTTCAAGATGCTGCTGTTAATAATAACAACACCAACCCGACAAAAAGAGGGTATAGAAAAAGAATGATAGAAATTTGAACAGAATTTGTTTGATTTAAGACAACAAACCAAAGACTCGCTGACCAGGTAAGGACATTTATAAAGAATGGTTGGTTTTCTGACCTTGAAATACTGGAAATCCACCAACAAATCTAAAGGCAAACATATCAACAGACCCTCTAATACAGTAACCGAAACATTAAATATAAAAAAAAAACAGAAACTTCTAACCAAAACCATACACTAAATGATAATGACTGAAACACCGCAAACACAGAGATGCAAACATTGACCCAAGAAGGAAAAATGATTGGAGAAATCGTGAAAAGAGTCATGTCTGAAAAGAAAACCGCATTACCTAATCTCAGGAACTAAGATGAGAGGACAGTTGAGTTCAAAATCAAAAAAGTAAACGGCCTATTGACAAATATCCCAACAACCAACATCACTGAATTAAACAATTTAATATATGCAGGACCAAAGTTAGTCTGTAAAAAAATCGCATCTCTGAAGACCACAGACAAAAAGTCAAAATCCGGATGGAAACTCAGATTAGAATCGCAGATAAGAAAACTATGACAACAAGCAAAAATACTGAAACAGAACATGAAAATATATTCAGATGAAGTAGAAAAATCAAAACAACTAGAACAAAAAATAGAACTTGAAGAGACTAATAAAAAAAATACTGGTAAAAGAAGAAAGATTAAAATGGTACCAAGACTGGACTAAACAAAGCAGAACTTTCCAAAACAGTGATAGAAAATTCTACCAACAAGAAGAGGTGGGGGGAATGGGCAAAGACATACCAGCAGCTGGAGGCAAAAAAGATTTTGGAGAAAAATATGCGAACAAAACCCGTTGTCAAAAAAGCTGAATGGATAAACAACATGGAAACAAAGTTGTGAATGCTTGAAGAAGGCCCTAAGGTGGAAATATGCGAACAAAACCCGTTGTCAAAGGCAACCAGAAAGCCCCACCCCCACCATAACAGAAAAGCTGAATGGATAAACAACATGGAAACAAAGTTGTGAATGCTTGAAGAAGGCCCTAAGGTGGAAATACACCTTCATGCACTCAAGGCAACTCTTAAAAAATACCAAACTGGAAAACTCCTGGCCTAGATGACATACGTGGATTTTGGTTTAAAAAATTCACCTCCATCCATGACAAACGGGCTGTGAAATGAATAAATGTAGACAGAAAACTGAGATATCCAAATGGATGACCAAAGAGAAGACCACCTTGATCCAGAAAGACCCCCTCCCCCCATAACGGGAACCACCCCAAACAACTATTGACCCATAACATGCCTAACCGATGATGTGGAAAATACTAATGTCACAAATTAGGGAGAAGATCTACAACTCATTGATAAGCCAGGGACTATTCCTCGAGGAATAGAAAGGATGTTGCAAAGGGGACCAGTAGCATAGGAGAAATACTATATATAGATCAACACATCCTCAACAAAAATAAAATGAGATGGAAACATCTAATCATAGCATGAATTGACAACAAAAAAGTTAATCATATGGTTCCCCAAAGCTGGATATTACACTGTCTCAAAATGTATAAAATGCCGAACAAAATCATAAAGTTTATCGAGAAGACCATGGAAACCTGGAGTGGAATTAACAGTAGGAGGAAAAGGCTTAGCTAAAGTAAAGATTCAGACAGGCATATTTCAGAGAGATGCACTATCACTGTTACTATTTGTAATAGCAATGATGCCACAAAATCACATCCTTAGGAAATGTACAGCCGGATACAAACTCAGTAGATCGCAAAAGATCAACCCTGTAGAGAAGAGGAAAATCTCGTATTTTGTTTTGGCGCGCAATTTAATTCAACACTGAATTTCACCCAATCAGGATGACATATCCTATTCAGCCCGGACCTTCATTTCCGGCTAGCAAAACGGGTGAGCGGCCAAACACTGTCTCTTCGGCTTGAGACAGCGACCAGAACGGACGTGTCTCTGGTCGCCCCTGCTTAGCGATGCTTTTTAGCTAAACAAGCCACCCAGTGGGACATCTTGCTGTGGCTTTAACCCTAGCAGCAGCAACATGGACACTCAGCGAGAGAACCTTCTAATTTATGGATTCTTTGCGTCTAATATATTTTAGACCAAGGAATCCCAGTTGAATATGAATTAGATACGTTCAGCATGCCTTCCACAAGCACCACAAAAATTTACTATGTCGATCCGAGCGCCACTTCGCTCTCGACACACCTAGCTCTCATTTCACCTCTGGTCCACATTAATGGAGATAACGCCTACTCTCCCCAAATACCAGACACACAAAACTACACGGTGACCTTGAATACTTCCCTCACACGTCCAACGACATGCTGCCATCTCAACATCCCGCTAAGCTATCGCATCTCCAAAACCAACAAGCCTAACCACCACGAGTCTTGCAGCACCAAGAACAAACCGCCTCAAAGCTGCAAATAAAAACTTTCGTTTGTGTGTTGTTAAATCAAAGTCTCGTAATTCATTTGTGTGCCTAAAAACAATAGTGTAATTCCCCAAAACCGCTATAACCCCTTAATGTACATGAACGACATCAAACTGTTTGCCAAAAATATAAAAGAATGGAAACCCTTATAGAGACCGTGGGAATATATTGATAAGATATACGAATGGAATTTGGCATAGAAAAATGCATCATGCTAGTAATACAAAGCAGGAAAGAACACATGACAGAAGGAATTGAACTACCAAATCAAGAAAAAAATCAGAATATTTAGGGGGGGGGTGTCCTTGTGGTGTAATGGTTAAACCAATGGACTGCGGGATCATAGTAAGCGAGTTCGTTCTCCAGTCACGCAATTACGTTCACTTTCGGACAAATACCCTTGGGAAAGGTATGAACCCCCTTGTCCTCCCAGCTATGGGTTAAATAAATAGTACCACTACTGTTCTTCTAGGAGAATGGCTTTGGCCTTAAATAACCTACAAAGGTCGATATGCCATTAAACGAAGAAACCAAACCAAATCAGAATGTTTAGAGCAAAGGAAATGTACGTATATTTGGGAATATTGGAAGCTGACACTACCAAATAAGTAGAGATGAAAGAAAAATTAAAAAAAGAGTATCTCAGGAGAAGAAGAAAGCTACTCAAGACAAAACTATAGAGCAGAAACCTTATAAAAAGGATAAATACCTGGGCTGTCTCTCTCATAAGATACTTGAGACCATTCTTGAAGTGGACCTGGGTAGAGTTTAAACAAATAGACCAGAGAAC
>OY757940.1:33135059-33237559 GCA_963585895.1 Sepioteuthis lessoniana | reverse complement strand
ACTGTGTGTTTCTACAAAATGTGTTTACAAATTATATTTAATATGCTTGTAAAAATAGGATTTGGTATTAAATAACCAACAATGGTTGATATGCCATAAAACCAAACCAAATTAACAAACTCTCTCTCTCTCTCTCAAGCCCACTTGGCTGGGGCTGTAGAATACACTAACTTTATCTCTGCAGAGGAGTAAGATCCTACCCCTACAAGTGTTCTAGAAATGATACTAACTGCATCTGATGACAAGGCTCCAGTCCTGGAGCTTTAGGCAGTGTGGATTACCATTACTTTCAGGCCCACTCCAACTTAGAGTGGTAGTACCTGTGAGAGTCCCATCTATGGATCAAATAAAACTGTTTGACCATTTAACTGTGTGCAAACAAAAGAGTGATGTTATATAGAATTGTTAGTGCTTCATAGCAATACTTGGAACCACTTAACTGTGTGCAAGTAAATGAGTGATGTTATATTAAATTGTTAGCATTGAATTGCAGTTTTGGAAACTGTTGAACTGTGTGCTAAAATTGAATTAACCAGACATTGGCATAAATTGCCAAGGTGACCAGGGTTCAATCTCCGGTCGAGTCATACCAAAGACTCAAAACATGGTACTTGATGCCTCCTTGCTTAACACTCAGCTTTATAAGGTACAGGTCAAGGGTAAAGTGGGGCAATCCAGGGAAAAGAGTAGCACCCTACCCTGCACCTTGGTGTAATAGCTATTGAAAAAGGAGCCTTCGGGTCAACCTCGACTACAGTCACCAACTTTACTTACATAGCAATAATTGGAACCATTCAACTGTGTGCAAATGAAGGAATAGTGTTAAATAACAATCACTGAAACCATTTAACTGCAAACAATCATAATAGTTAATTGTGTGCAAACTGATCAGCTCTTAACTTTTTAAAAATGGAATTACTGATAAACTATTCTCTTAAAAATTATATGTATAAACATTTAACTATGTGCAAACAAATGACTGATTTTAAATTGTTAGTGTTCCATAGCAATACTTGAAAGCAATTAACTGGATGCAAACAAATGAGTAATGTTGAATAAGATTATTAGGATTAAATAGCAATTGTTGAAACCATTAAACTGTGTGCAAATAAAACTGTTAATGCTAGATAGGAATATTTGAAACCATTTAACTGGGTGCAAGCAAATGATTAATATTAAATAGAATTATTAGTGTGAGATAGTAATGCTTGAAATAATTTAACCATGTGCAAACAAATGAGTTCTGGTTTGTTTACAACATTACCTCCAAACTCTGTGTTTACTAATCATATATGTCTAAACAGAATTTAGTATTAAATAACCTACAAAGTTTGATATACCATAAAACCCAACCAACCAACACTAATGCCAAACCATATTTCTTAGAAAAACAGCTGTGGTACGATTTAACCCATTGAGGAGTGGTGGGGGTAAGAAGATTCATACCTTTCCTTACAGGCATTAGTCTGAAAGTGAATGTAATAGTGTCACCGTCTTGCTCATTAACCACTTATCATGGGGGTCTTCCTCCTTTTCATTCAATTTTCTGTGTTGTCTTTTTTTTTTTTTTTTTTTTCAAGTTTTCAGATTTATACCAGCTCATTGGACTAGTGGGTAGAGTGTTTGCCAATGGTCTGGGAGACCAGGGTTCAATCCCAGGTCGCGTCATACCAAAGACCTGAAAAATGGTACTTGATACCTCCTTGCTTAACACTCAGCAATATAAGGTACATATCAAGGGCAAAATGGAGCAATCCAGGGAAAGGAGTTGCGCCCTCCCCTACACCTCAGTGTAGTAGCTATGAAAAGGGAGCCTTCTGGTCGCCTTCGACTACAGTCGTCTGCTTTGCTTACATACTACATGTGTGTGTGTATATATATATATATATAAAGTTGGAGACTGTAGTCAAGAGCGCCCCGAAAGCTCCCCGTAGTAGAGGGCACTACTCCTTTCCCTGGATTGCTCAACTTTACTCTTGATCCATACCTAAAATGCTAAGTGTTAAGCAAGGCAGCATCAAGTATTTTTTTTTTTTTTTTTTGGAGTCTTTGGAATGACTCAACCTGAGATTGAACTGTAGTTTCCTGGACCATTAGTGAACACTCTACATATATATAGTGTACACACAGTCATTAGTGCTTGATGACTGTCAATTTCTTGCTTATGCGATCATCAGACTAACTGTGATTTGGTCCAGTTGCAAAGGTCACGGACAGACAATCACCAATCACTGCTGACTCTCAGCTTACGCTATTCTAATTTAGATATAAATGCTGTATTGCTAACTCTTTATTTTTGAATATAGCAAACTCCATTATATATATATATATATATATATATATATATATATAAGGTATTCTTCAATCCAGAAAATCCAGAGTAGAGAACAATTCTGTCAGGACAAATAAATTATTCAAATTTTGAATATTTAGATATTCCTGGTAAAGAGCTCACTCAATGTAAATAAATTAACAGAGCAAATAATGAAATTTTATATATATATATATAAGGTATTCTTCAATCCAGAAAATCCAAAGTAGAGAACAATTCTGTCAGGACAAATAAATTATTCAAATTTTGAATATTTAGATATTCCTGGTAAAGAGCTCACTCAATGTAAATAAATTAACAGAGCAAATAATGAAATTTTTTATATATATATATATATAGTACTATCCAAAAGTTTGGGAGACTGAAATTATAAAAAATGGTTCCCTCAAAGAATGGCTAAATTATTGATTGAAAGTGAGATATTTTTTTTGTTTGTTTTCCAGTGAAGTGATTTTGTGGAGATTCATAAAATACCTGTTGAGACTTGTAAAATGTTAGCTAATTTGGCAGATTTACTAATTATTCAGTTCATTTTCAAAATTTTTTTTAGAATTTACCGGAAAAAATTCTTTATACACACCCACACACACACACATGCATGGGGGAAGTGAACGGAATGACTTGGTTATATTGGATTATGAATAAGGCCAGTTACTGCATACAGAAAACCATTTTGTTATATTTTGGAAGCATTTTTATCTGAATTGAAAACTAACCTTGAAATTCAATGTTTACCCTCCATGATGAACCACATTGACCTTGCAGTTAAGTTTGAATTCTGCTCGTCCTTACCAGTGCTATCCAGAGCTGGTTCCTGAAAATTTCTCTAAGTTTCTTTCCTCCCTTACCTACATTTCTTCAGGGAATTTAAAGTGTGTCTTCTAAATGTGAAAAAATAATATAAAGGTTAAAAAACGGCTTTATATCATGCAATATACACTGTAGCTATTTTTTTAACTATTGTAAATACTAAGTAGTTATACACACACAAACCTGCACAACATTCTCATCATCATCATCATCATGTCATGCCGCTAGCATGGATATCCCTGACCCTCTGTCGCCACTTCTCCCTATCATTCATCACTTCTGGCAGGTCTTCAGGGCTACATCCAGTATCCTCACATAGCTGCTGTATGTATGTTCGAGCTGGTCGTCCTGCTTTTGCTTGGCCATATGCGGGGGTCCGTAAGTGTACATCACCGATGTGTTCGTCCTTGCTTCTCCAGCAGTGTCCTGCGTATCTGGTTCGTCTAACCTGTGCATATTATCAAAATAGGAAAGTCATTCAATGAAAAAGGGGAAATATTGCCAAAGGAATTGATACGAGGAAGTATTGTTTGCAGTTGCCCCCTTTTCCAGGAAATTAATAGTAATGGGTCCTTCCATGATGCCGAAGGCTGTCAGCATAACCTTTTTTACTGACTGCAACACTTTTTCTTTACTGGAGAGTTAGTGGGCTTCCACTCTGTCGATAGTCTGTTTGACTTGGGCTTGTTGTGGCTAAACCCATGTTTAGCCCATTTATAAACATGTTTCTCGGTACACAAAATATTCTTCTGTAAATTTCACATGGTTTGCACTTCTCAGCCAGCAAAAACCTTGATGACAGACCTCTGTTCAAGCCTGGAATACTCTGTTTGATTGCCACCATTTTGAATAGCCTCAAAAGAAATATTTTCGCCAGATTGAAATAATTTTTGTTATAAACCAATTTCAAACTATGCAAAGTTTGAATTTATGGGAAAAAATTGTGAAAATAAATTTATCTTGTTTTGTTTTTATTTCCAAAATTTCCCTTATTTATTTAAAGACCCTTTTGTGTGTGTGTGTGTGTGTGTGTATGTGTATATATATATATATATATATATATATATATGCAAGTATTGATAAGACTTCTAATTATGCTTGTAGATTTTATAGATATTTATCTTGTTGAAAATGATGAATTTCTCTTGAGACTCTAGAATTTCTAATCTTACCTTTGCCCTTCAATGACTGACAGCTTTGGATAAGGGGTAAATAAATTAAAAAAAAAAACAAAAACAAAGATACCTTTTTCTTTCTATTTGATTTTTAGTGAAGATTTTTGGGTGAGAACCAAAATGGCGAGGAAAGATGGGCAGTAAATCTTTCCCACCCCTGATAAATTTTTTTTTCTTTATGTCTCCCATTCTATTTTGCCCATTACTCACAGTTTAGTGTAAAACTCCTTAGTCCTGTGGGTAGAGCTTAGAATACACTGACTGTATCTACTGCAGAATGGTAAGAGCCTCCTTTAAACCCAAACAGATGTCCTGAGTATGACACTAAACTGCATCTGATGGTTAAACTCAACTTCTGGAGATCTGTGAAATGTGGAGTACTTCTTCATTGCCATTACTCCCAAGTCCACTCTGACACAGTGTGTTAATACCCATTAGGGTCATATCATCATCATCATGTCATGCTGGTAGCACGGATATCCCTGACCCTCTCTCGCCACTTTTTTTCCTATCATTCATCACCTCAGGCAGGTCTTCAGGACAACATCCTGTATCCTCACATAGTTGTTGAATGTATGTTCGTGCTGGTCGTCCTGCTTTTGCACGGCCATGTGTGGGGGTCCATCTGTTTAAAAGTTTTTTGTATTCGATTGAACCATTAAAAAAAAAATATATTAGGAAACAAATACTAAAAAAAATCTAAATATGAATTTACAATGAATGCTATACTCTCACCTCTTGATATAAACTAACCGTAGACTGATTGAAATGCAGCACTTGTTCAATCAGCAAAACCCCTGTTGACCCCCCCTTTCCTTATATTTTACTTTCCGTTCCATAAAATACTATCTGTATGCCAGTGATTTATCTAATGCACTTAGAAATACTACTGATTCCAAAAAATATGGACTCCCCACTCATAGAAAATAATCTGTTATATTCTTTATTCATGAAAAAAAAAATGAGCACAGATCTGAAACCAAACCTGTTTTATTCGGTTACTAAACTTTCTGGCTTCATGGAATGTGGCTGAAATTAATAAAAACAATTCTAATTAATAATTGAGATTTTTTAAAACATAAAATAGAGTAACAAATTATGGAATTACTATATTTTGAAGGAAAAATTATCGAATCCTTAACAAGAATAATTCCCTACCAGCCAATAGTACAAGACCTAAGTATTAATTTTTATTGCAGACTTTTGTCTTCATCTTGGTAGTTTGTTTATTTTTGGGGGGTTTTTTTGTAAATTCTAAAAAAAAAAAAAACTACCAAGATGAGGACAAAAGTCCGCAATAAAATGAGTACTTAGATTAAGAAGCCTCATCTCAAAAAGGATTCCCAATAAAGACAGTAAGAGACCAGTCATAACATTTATTTTGAGGGATATCTTTCTGTGGAACGCAAAAAAAAAAATGACCTGGTTTCTTTTCAGTGGTTGTATAAGTTTTGACAAGTCCACATGTTTTGCAAGGGTCAATTTGTGTTTTTTATATTTTGGGGTTCCTCCGACCATAGAACTAAATTGCTGCATATTGTGAAATAGGTATAAAGCTTTGTGAATCTTTTACTATTCATTTAATATCTTCATTAATAAAGAAACATTTGTGTGAAATTTGAAGAGAGAGAGAGAGAGAGAAAGATCAAAATAGTGGCCTTGTCTTCTTCATATTTATTAGTCCAGTCAGCTGATACTATAGAACACACTGGCTGCATCTCTGCAAAGGGGTAAGTCAACCCCCAATGAGTGTCCTGAATATGATACTAAACAGTCTGATGGTGAAGCTCCAGTCCTGGAGCTTTGGAGGATGTGGAGTACCCCTAAACTGCTATTACTCCTAGGTCCACTCTGACCCAGAGTGGTACTAACTGTTAGGGTTCCATCTATGCGTCAAATAAAACTGTTTGATCATTTATCTGTGCGTAAACAAATGACTGATGCTAAATTGAATTATTAGTATTTTATATGAATACTTGAAACCATCTAACAGTATGCAAATGAATTAATAATATTGAATAAAATTACTAGTGTTAGAAATACTTTAAAAAAAAAAAAGGGTTTATTCTGGGTATGACACTAAAACTGTATCTGATGATGAGGATCTACTTCTGGAAATTTAAGGATTGTGAGGTAAAGATACTCCTTTATTTCCATTACTCTCAGGTCCACTCTAAACTGAAGTGGTAGTATCTTAGAGTTTGATCTATGGGTCAAACACGTCTGTTTAAAAATTGTTTATATTTAATTATTCTGTGGGCAAAAAAAAATCTCTTAAGAAGTAACTACACAGAAAATGTAAATATTATCATACAGTGAACACAATTCCCTAACCCCTTGCCATAAAATAACCCTAAACTGGTTGACATGCCATTAAAATCAAGCTATCAATCAGCGTCATATCTATGAACTAATACATATGATAATATCTTGCGTTTAAAGATTTTACTTTGTTCATCAAATTATTACTTTAGTTGATAAAGTTGAACATTGGTTATGTATTCAGTATTTTTCATCTGTTTGTCAATTCTCTATCTCCAAAAGGTTTCTAATTGTCTTGTGTTCTAACAAATCATCTAATTAGAAAAAAAACTGCTCATCTGTATAAAGGAAACAAAATCAGTCATTGAATAACCCTCAAGTGCTGATATACCATGAAACAATCCCCAAACCGAATAAAAATAGTTACCTACAAACTAATCACTTATAAATCATATATACAAAAAAAAAAAGATTTCAAATTAGATAATCCAAAAGGGTTGATATGCCATTAAACAATAACTAAATCAAAAGGTTTCAATGGATTTCAATGACATTTCCTGATAGGCTATGGCATAGGTTTAGAAATGATTATATTTTGAGATGGATCCATTGAATTGTTTCTAAAGTTTTGTTTTTGCTTAGAATTGTTGTGATAAATATTTGGAGATTTAAATAACTGTTCATTCCAAACATTCAGTTACTTTTTGCATTGAATTATTTATTGTTCGTAAGATTTGAAAACAAATATTAAATATTATATTTAAGTATTTCCTTGAACCTTCATTGAAATTTGAATTGTGTTCAATAGATATTTGAAATTAAGTGTTGATAAATATTTTGATTTTTATCTAACTTGTCATTGTAAATGTTTTATTACTTTTCTCTACCTTTTTACTCTTCTGTAAGTTTCTAAATAAATATTAAGACTTATAGATAAGTATTTGCTTATATATTTATTGAACAAAAGTATTTTAGAAGTTTTAAGAGATGTTGACATTGTACTCATAAGAGTATTATTACTTTTTTGTGTCAACTTACTGTTGATAGGGTTTGTAAATAAGTATGATAAACTGTATTATACTGCCTTACACTTGGGTTAAATTCTGACCGACTTGTCAGAAGTTGGACTGCTATATATAGCATGTACATCATCTATACTGTATTTGGACTGCTATATATTGCATGTACAGTACCTATATTCTATAGACAAATCTAATATGGTTTTGTCCTTTTATTTATCCATTCTTCTTTTATAGAAGAGTTTCCTGGTACTATGATAAAAAGGTTAATGCTGAAATGTATCATGAATAAAATAAATAACAGGAAGTTGAGTTGAAATCAGTGTCTTTTTATATCATTTTTGGTAATGAGCAACAGCTTTCAAAAGATATGTTGTGTGAGTATTTATCTTCATATGTGAATAGTATATGTAAATGTCTTAGTATTGTTTTGAAATTGCTAACTTGCTTGTCAGTTCTGAAATTTCTTAGAGGATAAAACTTATTCAGCATTGTGAAATTTTTTGTTTTTTTGCATTCTGAGGACTGTTTGTCTACTATTGTAGTGCTGAAGATTTTGTTCTATTTATACTCACTAGCTTTTTGGTGATAAAATAAGGAAAAGTTATTTCTGGAAACTGACACATGGTCTTTTTTATTTTTAGATTTGGTAACACGTCATGTAGGGACTCTTATATAGTATTTTCTTCATCTCAAAGAGTAAAAAATACAGAGATCTAATTAAATGACTCTGCAAATGTGGGTTTCGATGGTTTTTCAACAAGTGATAAAAAATCCAAAAATCTACAACGAAATATTGAGTTGTGTAAACTTCTCCAAAATTACATGTTCGTCTCCAGTTTCCAAATATTTAAGCAATCCTCTGAATTACTTAAGAAGAGCATTCAACCATATTGATATCACTGAGTCTTCTACAAGTCCTGCAGTTGTTGTGAAAGTATTACCAATGATATTCACAAAGGATTCTTCTCATAAATGAATTCGGGCTTGAAATGGTTCTAGAATAAAAGAAAGCCTTTTATCTACAACAATTGATTTACTTTGGATTGAATATAAATATGTCCACACAAAGCGTGTCTGACAAGTAACGGAATTTGGTTTACTGTGTGAGCTATAGGCGAAAGAGGGATAAGTATATTTTATCATCTAACATGATGTCTTGGGAGTATATAACTGTGATCTTAGGTTTTTATGGTCATTGCATTTTTTTCACGTGCTTTTGTCTATACCTCTTCTTCTTTTTTATGCTATTCAGTAATGAGCACCAAATGATAAAACGGAAATTTTTGGTTTGGTTAGTTAAAAACTCTGTCACAGGCACTTGAAATGCATCGGCAAGTGTATGGAAATAGCGTACACATTTTTGAGTTGCACAAGAGATTCAAAGTGGGTCACCAGGTAGGGAAAGACTCCAGGATCGGGAGGTCTTCAGCAAACTGGATGGAGGTCAACATCAAGCGGGTAATGTGTGGTGATCATCAGTTGACTGTTCAAATGATCGCAAGTCAGGTGGACATAAAAAAGGATAGTGTTTGGAGGATTATCTCTAGAGATTTGGGCATACTTAAAAAGTAACAGGACTGGGGGTGCTGAGTATCTGATGGTTCCTGGCCGAGTGGAACATTGCCATATTAGAATGACCTCTCTATTCACCTGATCTTTCTCTGTGTGACATTCTTTTCTTTTCTCAAAGTTCACGAGATCATCAAAAGGACCTGTTTTGAAGGTATGGAAGCCATTAAGAAAGCCATAACAACAGCTGAGGAAGAATCCTTCCAGCAGTGCATAGAAAGAAGCATGGCAGGAAAGTATGGCAAAGTGTATTAGACTTGAGGAGGATTAGTTGGAAAAAAGAAACCCTGTAGTTTGTTGTTTTTAATTGAAATAAATTGTTTGTAACACCAGTCCTATTATTTTTCTGACGCACCTCATACACATAAAGAGACTGACCACAAAATTTTTAGGGAGGGAAAAACAGTTTCTAAATGTCTGCATTCAGCAAGAAATCTAAGTAAACCTGGATATCAAAAGAATCAAAATCTCTTCCAGTCCACTTGTAAGAATATATATTATATACTGTAAAAAAAGCTTCCAGATTATAGGAATGGATGAGAGGTTAATTGCTTCTTTTGTAGAGGTAGCATTATCTCATCTACTGAAAGTGATGTGAACATACCTTTAGGTAAAGCATGTATTATTATTGAGAAGTTATTGATCATATGGAACTCTAGTCTCTGATAAAATAAATCCGGTTTTCTTCCAAGTTGTAACTGTGTCACTACTATTGTATGACTGCACCACTTTGACTTTAATGAAACACTTGGATGAAAAGTTAGATGAGAACTACACAAGAATGTCATGTACTGTCTTGAACAAATCCTAGAAGCAGTTCTCTACAAAACAGCAGTTGTATGGCGATTTACTGTCCATCTCGCAAACCACCCAAGAACAAAATATGCTGGGCACTGAAATGAAGTAAGGACAAACACATAAGCGATGTTCTCCTATGGACTCTTACACATGAACCCGCTCGTGTTGGCTGACTGGTAAAAGCTTACAATCATCTGTTGTTATGTTTTGACAGTAGATACTGTTTTGAGGACTGACCAAAAGTGGTAGAATGATAAGGATTGATGGCTAGAGAGAGTCAAAGGAAATCTTTGCTGTCAGCTTGCCTTGATGGTGAAGAACACCTCAGATAGTCATCAACTTAAAACCTGTGCAACTTTTAATGGCAAAGTCATCAACAACAAAAAGCACAAGTGAAAACTAAAAATTGAAATGCAAATAAGAGATTTTGTATGACAGGTAGCACATAAGAGTGGTGGTCCTAGTCTGTTGTATTTGTTCATACACGTCTCTTACTTTCATTCTCTTGCTAGTAATAGTTACTGCACATGTTCTGCTGTAGTTTAACTTAAGGTTTAGAAATTTTATTGTGAACCCTGAAGATCTTGTGTGCCCTGTCTACAGGACTTAGAATAAGCTGACTGTATCCTTTGCAGAGTGGTAAGAACTCCCCACCGAAACAAAAGGAGTGTCCACTAAAATGCATCCGATGTTGAGGCTCAAAATTAGAGATATGAGGAGTGTAGATTATCTCTTAATTGCCATTACTCCCATGTCCACTCAGGCTTGAAGTAGTAGTACCTGTTAAGGTCTCATGTATGTGTCAAATACATCTGTTTAAAAATTATTTGTACTCAATAGGATTGTGTGGAAAAAAACTAAGAAACAATAGGGTATATATATATATATATATATATATATATATATATATATAAAAATAAATATATATAATAGTCACTTTTAGTGAGAACTATGTTATCATATTACTAAAATCATATTGGTGGAGGTGGGGAGAACCCAGTGGTGCAATGGCTAAACTGCTCGACGATGGCCTCAAGGTAAACAAATTTGAACTCAAGTTGTGCTGTTAGGTCTGCTTTCAAACTAATATCCTGAGGAAAGGCATAAACCCCCTTATCCCTCTGGCTATGAGTTAAATAGTTGTCAGTGCTGTTCTTTTACGAGTATGGCTTTGGCATTAAATAACCCACAAAGTTTGATATGTCATTAAAACAAAGAAAGAAACCAAAGTAAAGAAGTAAGACCTCCACCACTCTGCCCCCCCCCAAAAAAAAACATGATGCCTTGAGTATGACATTTAACTGAATTTGATGGTGAGGCTGTGGAGCTCTGGGAAATGTTTTCCAGTTCTTACCCAGTTGCATTATTACATTCACTTTCAGACTAAGATTCTTGGGAAAGATTTAAACTCCCTTATCCCTACCCCAACTATGAGGGTGGGTCTGTCGTATCACTCCTGTTCTTCTACAAGGATGGCTTTAGCATTAAATAAACCGCAAAGATTGATATGCCATTAAATATAGAAGCCAAAATAAAAAGTTTTATTCAGTCAAGCAGATAATTTTCAAAGATTTTCTCAAAAAACATCTTGTTTTTTGGTTTGTTTTTTTTCATCTGTTGAGGTTTAAAAATAATAAACAATATAGAATGCCCAATGTTGGTTATATACATGAAACATTACAAGAAAGATAAGAAATCTTTTTTCTTAGAAGACAAAAACCATGCTTCCTTTCAGTTTTTCTTTCTTTCGACAGAAACTCAATTGATTTTTATGCTTTTTTCCTTCATAGGCTAATTTTTGTTTTATGTTGTTTTTTTTATTCTTGTTGATTTTTTTGATATTTTTTTTTTATTTTTCTCGATTTAAAAAAAAAAATATTCTTGTAGATTTTATGTTGATTCACCGTCTCTGCCAAAAATTCAGTTCCAGAGTGAGAAATAATTTGTTCTTGAAATTCTAGTGAATTAGATGTAACAACTTGAAAATTGAATTACTTTCTAATGTTTAATACAGGACAGATTTTTAATAGTAATTATCAGAAAAATGGGTTTGGTATTGTTCAATTACTGAATAGTTCGAGATGATTTGTCTGTCTGCTTCTTCCCAAAGTAATATTATTATGAATAATACTATCAATGGATAGAATATTGCTTTGGTGAAATATACTTTATCGCATTATATATGGACGGGTTAAAAAGAAAAGACTATGTCGATACTATGTTTTAATGGCATATAAGATTCAATTATCTTCTTCTTTTTTTTATACCTCCTCCCCAGTATTAGAAATTAACGAAAATTATTTTGAACCGAGTTAAATAGAGAACACGGTTTAAGTTCAGGTAACAGTCTATGTAGCATCTGACAATTTTTCTTTAATATTCTCTGTTGAAAAAACTGCTCTATCAACGGGGCTTACAATATACTGTGACTGTATCTCTTGGATAGAGGTAAGACATTAAATTGTATCTGAGGTGAGGTTCCACTTCTAGAGATTGTGGTGTGCTCTCTTCATTGCCACTCAGATCCAGAGTGTTTTTACCTGTTAAGGCCCAATAAAGCTGTCTAAAAATTATTTGTATACAATTGGACTGTATGGAAAAAATCCCATTAGAAACAAATGCTAAAAAGTTATGAATGTACAATGAACGTGATTCCCTAACCTTAAGGTATGAAATAACCCTAGGTGGGTTGACATGCCGTTAAAACAAATCTGTTGAAAATACACAAGTCTTATATACTGTTGGGTCATATATACCATCAAATATACATACATATATACATGGTAGTGACTGCCACTTTACATAAAAAAAGGTATCCCGCAAAAAGCATCCATGGGAGGATATATGACCTCTCTGGACACATTCATCCCTACAAGCCCTACCTCATATGTGACAAGCAAGAGAATTGTCTCTGGCATTGATACTAAATACGTCTACTATCATATGGCTTCTAAGAGCTGCTGTAGACCAACATACTTCGTTACAGAAATGACACGCATTACCTGTATGTGTATATATATATATATATGCCCCCACAGCATATGTTTGTATGTAAAACCCAGTCTTCATACTGTTAAAGACTGTAAAAAAACTGTTTTGATTATATTTGCATGCTTGTAAAATAAGATTGAAGGGAAAAACATTTTAACTTGTTTAATCCGGAAGGCATTGGTTTTTGGGCCAAGTGAGTGATTTGATCTAATTCCTGCGCTTGGTTCCAAGAAAGCCGCCTTCTCAGGCACAACCTCCACTTTGGTCTATAAAATGACTTCATGTCAATTTTGACTTGGTGAGAAGATGGAAAAATATCATTATGAATTCTAATATGAAATGTAAATATCTCTGAAAGCCGCCTTAATGGATTAGAATTGTGTTGCAAGTGTTGGAAAAGGCTAGAATCATTTGGATTTCGTAGAGGTATATAAAAAAAGCTAATGAATCATACTCTGAATTAGGAATGAGCCCACAGAAATTGTCAAAGAATAAACCTTGTAAAGGTTTCTAGGAAATCAGAAATAAGATTGATTGTGAAAAGCCTACGGAAGCAAATGAAGAAAAATGGCTTATAAGGATTGCTTGTTCAGGAAGGAAAGATTCTATGAAGTTAAAAAGAAATCAATCAGATTTATCGTCAAATCAAAGAAAACGTGTTCTTGTGATGCTGATGCTAAAAAAAAAAAAAAAAGCTGAATACTTATTTCAGAACTTAAGTCGTATTCATTTTTTGTTATTAACTTGGAAAGGGTACAGGATTTTCTGGAGCATTTCTGAAAAAAGTACAAAACTAAGAATCTTTTTCTCTTTTGATGGTCTCTAACTTTGTTTCTTTATCTTTAGCTTCTTTTTTATTCCTCCTCTTTTTAGTTTGTTCTGGCCTGGATCATGTGAAGAGAAAGTAAAGTTAGCGACCTTAGTCGACGGTGACCCTAAGGCTCCCTTTACAATAGCTACTACACCAAAGTGTAAAGGAGGTCACTACTCCATTCTCTGCATTGCTCCACTTTACCCTTGATCCTTACCTTATAATGCTGAGTGTTAAGCAAGACGACATCAAGTACCATTTTTTGAGTCTTTGGTATGACTTGACCTGGGATTGAACCCTGGTCTTCCAGACCATTAGCGCACACTCTACTCATATAGTCAATAAGGTCTCCTTTATAATATCGAAATTGTGTCCGGGGTGAGAGAGAAAAGAAAATGGTTCTGTGATAAATGATGACCACAATTAAGTCCTTATTTTTCTGGACCTGAGGTAAAAAAAAAAAATAATAATCAGGATTGTAGATCTTAATGCTCAAATTGTTCTGGTCTTTAAGATTTCAAGGCTCTAATCATCATCTTGTAGGGATCACTGAACAGTGACTTCTATAAGTATTACATTGTAAAATAAAGTTTCTATACTGCAGATGTATTACATAGCACCAAAAATTGCAGGGTTGCATGACATCTAATCAGGATATACGCATTTATCTAACCTCTCCACAACAAGAAGGATGTGACACAAGGTCAATTTTTTAAGTAGAGTAAAGCATTACTATCCTTCTACAAGGATGGCTTTGACATCAAATAACCCACGAAGGCTGCTATGCCATTAATGAAAGAAACCAATGACTGATGGCTATGTCAACAATGAGGAAAGGGCAACACAAAAATTCAGTTCACCTGATATGTTTGCCCTCCCGTTATTTCATTCTCTTCATTCAATTTCTGAGGCCGTGGAAGTATGTGAGGTAAATTCTTCATTCCAGTAGGATTCAGTCGCTTTCTGTTCCTACTATGTTCTTTACACTTATGTCCACAGCCACCAAAAGAAAGAATTAAAAAATCAAGCTTCTTTTATTAGGGTTCACAGAACATCGAACATTCACTTTTACCGTGTGTGAGTAGCATCAACTGACCAGCCCTCACACCCACTCATATGGCCAATCGATTCTTATGATTTCAACAACTTTTAGTCTATTGCTGTTCTCACTTCGTGGTGTTAGATAAAGCATGTTTTGTTACACCCAGACAACCCGTCATGATTTCTCTTCACGTTTCCCCCTCCTTAGCCATGTAAAGGTCATCTCATGTGTGATTTCTTTATTTCTATTTTTTATTTATTTATTGCATATTATAATAAAATTTCCTCATGTCCTGCTAAGCTTTTATTGCTATGTTACATTACCATTTCAACATCTTGTTCTTCTTGGCCTTTAATTGTTCCATCTCGCCATGTTGTCTTTCATCATAATCCAACATTGTTCGATCTTCTTTGCTAGGATGAATAATATTTTCTTGTGTGCATTGATTCATTTTCGACTCCTACACAAATTACCAGGTTTGAAAATCTGGGAAATTTACCAGACCATGGATGGAAATAGAAATCTGCTCGCCTCTACGGTTCTAAGCTAATCTAGCTTCTAGCATACCTTGATCTCTTGACTGAGATTATCCAACTACAGCCAAGTTCTCAAATGGTCTCTGGGTCATCACCTGTCGAATAGGTTTATTTGACAAAAATGGTTTCCGCTTAAAGGACAACCGTTTAAATCTTTTTAAATGATTTATACTGCTTAAATAATAGATAAAGCCAATCTGTTATTTAGTGTTGAATTTTGCCGTTTAATTTTAAAATACGAAACTAATCAAGATTGAATGGCTTTTACTATTTACTGTGGTGACCAGTGCCCGTATTTACAATTGAACTCAGAATGCTATTATTTATTATTTTGCCATGATCTTTTTTTTTTCTTCTTGTAATTGCAAATGAGAAAAAATTCACTTGAAAAGAAAAACTTTTAAAAATTAATAAGTTTAGAAAATTTTTGTAGTGTCTGCCAACTTGCAGGACATAATTTTTTTAATCGTCCAAATTACTAATCAGAACCCTTCACTACTTCCTAAATTTAAAAAAAAAAATGAACTCTTAAAATGATCTATAAAAATTTTTTAAAAATATTCCTAAATCCTTTAATCTGACTAAAGCCATTATTCTTGATATTGTCTGCTATTGTAATAAATATATTATTTTTAGCGTTATCACTCAAATATATGTCTGTAACATGGTCTGCAGAGACTGTTATGTCGCTAAGACTATTTTTTTGCTGAGGAGGGAAAAAGACTTTTAGTGTTAGAATGAATGTTTATATCCTCGCACCTAGCCACCAGAAGAGAAAGAGAGATCTAATCACAAAATCCATAATATATACTTGGGTTCACTGAACACCCCCTCCACTTCCGCCCTATGTGGGTGTCATCTTTTGTCTCCTATTGCCGCATGCTGACCTGGTCCCAAAATGCTTAATGAAGGCATATTATATAGCAGAAAGGTGCAAACTCATTTTTCTACTACTGGATTTCCTTTGAAAATCCTGGACAATTTGCTTGTAATTCTACATATTTCTTCTAATACAAGAAAACATCCAACATATCAACAAAAGGCGCTCGTTGGGTCACAATTATAATCATTTGAAATGGAGTTGAAATCCTGGATGGGGGTGTTTGCATTTCATGAAGGACTAATACTCTTACCAGGCACATCTAGATCTTACCTAGTGTTTGCACCTGGTGGATGATATTAACTTCATCCCTACCTTTTCTCCTGTGTAGTAAAGCTAAGTTCATCGCTTGGCGACCTAGGTACCTTTGAAGGGGAATGCCAATGGAACCAAGCATTTTTTCTCATCTGGTGTTTGTGCCTGGTGGGTGATATTAAAAACCAAGCATTCTTTAAAATCAGATATTCTTATCTAACACAAATAATTTTTTAAAAGATCTATTTAACCCATAGATTGAACTCTAACAGGTAAGAGCTCTTTGGATTAGAGTGGACCTGTGAGTAATGGAAATGAAGGGGTACTCCACATTCCCTCGACTTCTAAAACTAGAGCCTCATCACCAGATGCAGTTTAGTGTCTTTTGTAACGCTCTTTGGGGCATAAAAAGAAGAGAAAATAACTGACACACAACCTAACAAAAACATAAGTATTTCATTCAACTGAAATAACCCATTAACAGAAAATAAGACAAACAAAAGATAGTTACTATCTGTACACTGCTGGCCAAGATATTACTGAAAGTCTTGCTGAGGTCCATCCGACTATTATCCACCGACTTCGTCCCATGCTAATTGTCTTTTGGACTGACATACCATGCTAATCAACATGGAACCTCTATTCAAATTATCTAGAGTCCCGTCCCTTCCATCCACTGGTGAACGGTATTCAATTAACAGTCTCACATTGTATTCTTATATCACAGTGTCATACCTTGAGTAAGAAATATTTGAGTAGAGACAATGGTAATTATTATTCAACTGTTTGCTTAAAACATTATGGGGTTAGGCTGTGGTCAAGGGCAAAGCTGTGTTGCCGTTTGATATCTGACTCCATTCTGAGGTTATTTTATTTTACCCCACGTTGGCTAGTTGATGTAACTCCTAGAACGAGAAAGGCCCAGAAAGTACTATACGAAAGGAGACGAAGATGGGTTTTTTTTTTTTAATTTTTCCTTTATTTACTGGGTTCAACAACCATTCAATAGGTGAGAGAATTTTCCCTGAATACAAATGAAATGGTTGAATCCCCCAGTCAAGGTGTTTAAAAATACGTTAATCATTTCTTGGTATATGTATGCCCTCATTTGGTAATTTAAAGCTTTATCATGGTGTTAGCCGCTTTTGGGAGTTTGTCCAAGTCTAGTGTTTTCGTTTGTAGTTTGATAGGTCAATTTCGTAGCTTTTGTATTTTGGCATATCGTTAACCGAGACGAGTGCTACTAGCCAACGCGTTGTCCAAAGACGAACGTGTGGCATCCCACTAGTTAGCAAGGTGTTGTCACTCTGCTGGTCCCTGGCCAAAAGGTAATGAGCACTTGAATTTGAGACCCCTGATGTAGTGGATATACATCAAATCATAAAGATGGTATGAATGTTCTGATAATCATATTTACCAACTCCTCCACTCCTTTTGTCGGGAGGTCCCTTTTTCTTTACACATGCGTCATCCCTTTTTCCTGCCAGAAACCTCCGTGAGTTTTTGCATATTTTTATAATTTTCTTTTTTTAATTCAATTTAGATTTATTTATTTATTCATTCCCTACAACATAACGACTTGATCCTTTTTATTTTTTCTAAGGATGATTGCAATTGGATAAATTTTGTTGAAAAACTGAGTTAAGTTTTGTATATTGAAATAGAAGCTTCACTTTTGATTATTTCTGACTGTTCATTATCAGAGGTGCTCGTGGTGTAATGGTTATCGTCGTAGGAATTGGACACAGTGACAGGGACGAGACTGATTGCATTTCACATAGCACTAATACCCTTGGGAAAGGTATGAATCCAATTATTCTCCTTCCAGCTATGGGTAAATAGTAGGACAGACTGAGTTCTTCAGCCTTGGTGAGGCAACTAGTCTAAGAGAAGGAAAAGTTTGAATTCAAACCTGTTAAACCCCACTTAAAAATTGACCTTGTGTCAAATCCTGCCTGAGCGGAGGGGTTGGTAAATATCAGAACATTCATATCATCCTTATGATTTGATGTATATCTACTACATCAGGGGTCTCAAACTCAAGTGCTCAAAAGGCCATCACATCTCAAGGGAAATGTACAGTGAGCCTCTTGTGAGAAGGAACGTGATTTCCACTAGTTATAATACTTATCTGTTATATAGTTGATAGACTGCTATTTTTAAAAATCAAAATGAATGCACATATACGAGATAGAATGGGATATCTTCCAAGCTGTGGCTGTGTTAATACTACTATATAGATGCACCTAATGGACACAAACAAAAAGCATAGAGAAAAGCTAGTTAGGAACTACACAAGAATGCTACTTTCTGTCTTAAATAAATCCTGGAAGCAACTCCCCACGAAACCACAGCTGTATGGCCACTTACCTCCCATCTCCAAAACCATCCAAGTAAGACGAACAAGACATGCAGGACCCTGCTGGAGAAGCAATGATGAATTCATAACTTACATTCTTCTATGGATTCCTACACATGGACGTCCTAGTGCTGACTGACCCGCAAGAAGTTATTTACATCAGTTCTGTTGAATGTAGTTTGGAAGACCTACCAAGAGCGAATGATGGTTAGAGAAAGAGATAGAGTTAGGGAAATCCGTGCTGGCAGCAGGACTTGATGATGTGAAGTAACTCAAAATGTGGGGGGGGGGCAAATTTTTCTTGATTCTATTTTCATTATTGAAAAATTCCTCATTATCTGTTTTCCCTTATGATGAATTCCGGTTTTTTTTGTTGTTTTTTCATTGCATTTCATGGATAAATTGCATATAATAGTATTGTTAATATTAAAACAGAAAATGAAAGTAAAATTTTTTATCCCATTTATACAAATAACAGATATAATTTCTGTAAACAATTCGTTCTCAAAGATTTTCTATTATTTACTATTTGTATATATTGTGTGTCATCTCAGGTACACCTTCCCCATGCCAATATGAGTTGAAAAAATCTTTCTTTTTACATAATGAAATAAAAGAAATTTCTTCCTGTTCTGTTGTATGTGTTAGTTGTCTATCATTTCATGTGCACCCTTCTCTCTAATATGAGTTGTCACGTTATAAAACAAGTTATTCCTCTGTTGTATAAGTTCATTTTCTATAACCTCTGTCACTTCACCACAATAAATCTTTGAAACAAGCTGATGTTGATTTCATTAACGTTCCTGTTGAGAATATTTTTGTGTCTGTATGTGTGTGTGTTTTTTATGTATATAAAATTGGATCATTTCAACTTTTCAGCTTCTGGAAACGACTGGAATATTTAAGTACCTTCTCTTCTTTACTAGGGAGAAACGTGGTTAGGGCAAGGGACAAATTACTAAGTTTTAGGAAAATTTTAGTTCAGAAAATAGCTCTGCCTTTTGCCATAGAAAAGTAGTTTGCAGTCCATATGCAGCCACATATTTTAGATTCTAGATTCTTGCATTTATATTTTATTTTATTTTTGTGTTTGTAATTAACATCAGGAACTTTGTATGTTGCTATTATTAAAAGGAAGAAAGTTAAGTCAGTAAGAAAAAAAAACACATGTATTGCACAATATCAAATCAGTCTTGTTTAATTTTTTTTTTTTTTTTTCCATGTATTTTCAGTGAGAAACTTGTCCAGAATTCCTTCATGAGTCTACAACTGGTTGTCACGGATTTTTTACCCATGATTCCTTGCAAATATCTGTTAGTGTGTGTGGAAGTAGCATCCAAATTTGGCCTACAAAGCCAGGAACTGAATGTTAGCTTGACTGCCATTGGACTTTTGGTAAGAAATTTCAAATAAATTTTTCAATTTATCTTCTGGGTGGTAGGTATCTTGGAATTTCTTTCTTTTTTTTTTTTTCTTTAAGATTTGTCTTATATTTTTGATATATTTAATGGTGCTACTTTCGAAGCATCATCAAAAATTTTAGAGGTGACACTTAATTGATTATAGTTTTCTTTCTAAACTAAGGTGAAAAATTTCATGTTCTGATGAAAATTCCAGGTGACCTTACATTTTCAAATTTGGCACATAAAGCCAGGAACTGTGTTAGCCTGACCACAAGTGAATTTTGGCTAAGAAGTTTCTAATAAATTATTCAATTTATTTATCAGATGATTTTTCTTCCTTTTTTTTTTTTTTTTTCTTTTTTTCTAAATGAGCATCTTAGTATTTCTCTCTCCCTTCCTCCACTTTTTTTAAAAAAATGTCTTATCCTTTGGATGAATTTTAACATTGGTAATTTTTAAGTATCGTTAGCTACAGAAAACATTGTGAGGTTACACTGGGGTGGTATGGGAAAAGATATGTCGAATGGTTTCATCCTCATATAGTTTTTTTCTTCTTTTCTAACTGAGGTGAAAAACTCTATGTTCTAGTGTAATTTCTAGGCGATTTCTCATTTCCAAACAACGTTATGCTGATGAAAATTTTTTTCTATGGCAGTGAATTCATCCTGGGGATATTTCAAGTAGTAAGAATCATTCTATCATGTTGTAATAAACCCATTCAATGATTTTTTTTTTTTTACCCTTTATTCCCACTTTCTTATAGGCAGCCTTTGGTGGCAAGTGAAGATGACGCTGAAACACATCTATTTTGTAGAAATTAGTGTAACCCGGATATAAGAGAGATTTTCTCTGGTCCCAAATTAGAGCCTGTGTTACCTAAACAAAATAGACCAAACCCTGATATAAGATACTTATTCTCCGGTCCCGACAACTCTCTTATATCCGGGTTACTCTGTATATCATGATGAATTGCAAATTGATAAAAAAGGGAAATACTCGATAATTAACATTTAATCTTATGAGATCATGAGGATCCAGATTTGTATTAAGTTAATGATGGGATTAGATTGCTTTATTCTCTAAGTATGGCAGCCAAAATTTACATAGCTCAGTTGGTGGGAATTAGAATATGCTGACTGTACTTCTTGCAGAGGGGTAAGACCCCACCTCCAAAAAAAAAAGGGGGGAATGTGGTGCACCCCTTCATTGCCATTGCTCCCAGGTCCACTATGAACTGGAGTGGTCGCACCTGATAGGGTTGTATCTGTGGGTCAACTAGAACTAAACTGCATACTTATGGTAAACTGAATTACTTAAAATAGAACTGTTTTCGACATTGAAACTGTACTTAGGCTAAACTGAATTGCTTGAAATAGAACTGTTTTTACTGTGTAAACAAAATCTGTGCTTATACTAAACTGAATTGGTTGACTTATAACTGTTTGACTAAAGTGAATAGCTTGAAATAGAAATGTTTTTGACAGTTAAACTTTGTGCTCATGCTAAACTAAATTGTTTGAAATAGAACTGATTATTTGTATAAAAATGGATTCGGCAGAAAATAACCTACAAAAGTTGAGATGCCATTAGACTCCAACAAACAACCTGTTTGGATTACTTGTGTGGGTCAAATAGATATGTTTAAAAATTATTTGTATTCAATTGAACTGTATGAGAAAAAAAAATCTCAACAAACAAATAAAAATGTTATTATTGATATACAATGAAAATGATTGGTCAACTTCAAGGCATAGATTTGTAGCAACCTAAAATTATGTAAACCATTTTTATTTATATAAGTGTATGTATGTATATATATATATATATATATATATATATATATATATATATATATGATCCAACAAGATCCAAACCCATTCTTCCACTTCTATATATATATATAGGATCCAAGAAGATCCAAACCCATTCTTCCACTTATATATATATATATATATAGGATCCAACAAGATCCAAACCCATTCTTCCACTTCTATATATATATATCCAATTTTATTTTTAATTACAGAGTTTCAATGTATGTTACTTGTAATCATAATCTAGCAAAAATGGGAGATTTTTATTTGAGCATTACACTTAAAATCCTCTTTGAGAATAAAACTATTTTCAGTCCAGTTTGCAACTAAATAATAAATTTATGGAGGCACTCATAGAATTACAGTTATCATAGAAAATGAAATTGGTGATGTAGATTCAAATCCTGGATGAGGCTATGTGTATTTTATTTCATGGTAATGCTCTTAGAAAAGGCATGAATCCATCTGTTCTCCTAGCTATGAGTAAATAGTAGGTTAGAAAAAGGAAAGCTCTGATTTCAATCCAGCTTTTTCCCTGATTAAAAACTGACCCTGTGTTACATATTTCCTGCAGTGCAAGGGCTACAAAAGTACAATAATTTTGTAGGGTCTACTGAACATTATTTTTATTTTCAAAATTCTCTCTATATATAGTGATAACAATGAAATAATAATTAGAATTTTTTTCATCATCATTATTAAGTTGGGCTGATAGCACGAAGTCCCCGACTCTCTCTGGCCATTTGTCCCTATCATACATTGCTCCTGGCAGGTCTTCTAGACTGCTTCCAGTGTCCACACAGAGATAGTGGATGTAAGTCGTTGTTAGACAGCCAACACTGGCACATTCACATGTAGAATTTCATAAGAAAATGTTTGAATTTGTCTTTACTTCACCAGCATGTCTTGCTTGTCTTACCTCCCATCTTGCAAACCATCCAAGTAAGTAACAGTACAGTTGTTATTTTGTGTTGTTGCACTTTTTCTCCCTGCATTTCATTATCACTTCTTTAAAATATGTGTCAATATCATCATGGACTGCTATTTAAAATAAAGAAGTCAATAGGTTTACGGATAATCTTGTAATGTTGATAAAGAAATCCTAATAGAATCAGAGTTCCACTTGAATTGTCCTCTAATTGACCAAAACTGGGTTCATGATTATTTGTTGGAACTCCAGTGACTCAGAGAGCAAAATTATGGGAAGAGTAATAAAAAGAATAATGCAGAAAATTCACACCAACAATAGTTTAGCCATTAAATTCCTTTTGGTCTTTTAGTCTGGCTAGAAAGAATAGTAAGTTGATGTTTTTGAATATTTTATCTTTCACCATATCAGTTTTCTTTTGTGCCAACCTTTTTATTCTCAGAAAATTATTCCATGTGAATTGTTTCCCATTTTATCCTTTTTCTTATTTTCTGTGAATCTTATTGTTAAACTGCCAACATTTTATTTTTGTTTTCTTTCTATTCCTCATTATCTTTCTTTTAAGAAGCAGTAATCAGGTTTTTTCCAGTCAAGTGGAAGCTCTTTATAGCATTGAGGCTTGTGCTATTTGCTCTAAGCATCAGTGATGTTTATGTGTGTAACATTCATGAAAACCTCACCAAAGAGGGCTAACGTAGATAAGTTATGCTTGTATCAGTTTGCAGATTGGGCCTCCGACCACAACACAGACTCTCTAGGATTTTTTTCATCTTTGTTTTTTGTTCTCTCAATTGGCTCAGAAGACTTTTTTTTCCTTGACTATCATCTATCACTTTGCCACATTCCTGATGTTCTTCCACCTGTTTGACACCCACAACTTTTTTTTTTAAACCCGCCTACCTCTGTTACCTTCTTTACCCTTTCATCCCTATGGCAACAGTCATCCCTGCCCAGTGACCAAGATCTCTTTCTCTTCTTCACTTTTATTTTACTTTCTCCTCAACTTTCCTTCACTTTTGGTTATCTTGAGTGATGTAATGGTTAGCGAGCTACACTAGCAGTCCATTTTTCATGTTTGATTCTTACTGAGTGCTCAGTGTTTCTGACCATATGCCAAACTAGGCTACTTAGTGATCAAGATTGCATTTCTCTTCATTTTTATTCCATTTTACTTCCCCGCTTTTTAGTTCAGTTATGTAATGATTAACTTGCTATGCTATCAACTTTTGTTAATGTGTTTTATTTTCACTGCTTGCTCCATATTTCCGACCTTATGCTAGACTAGGCTAAGCATAGTAAATGACGACCTTCTTGTTCTTTGTTATATCTTATCTGCTCTTTTTCTCAAAATTTACTAATTTTCATTGTTTGCGTAGAGCAGGTCTATTTAACTAGAGCATGTTGGGTTGGCTAGTTGGTTTTACAATATGCCAACTCCTGCCGGGTTATTCAATGTTGAAGGTTGTCATTTTTCAAGCAGTTGTTTAGTTTAATGTAAGTATTCTAATTTAATAGTACCAAGTCTTTGTTGGCACACAGTCATATGGTTTCAAGATTCCTATATAATACTAATAATAATTTGCCCACAGTTAAATGGTTTCAAATATTCCCTTCTAATACTAATAATTTCTGAAACAATTCATTTGACCCATTGATGGAAGTCTAACAGTTACTACATCTTGAGATCATAGTGGACATTGAACTAATGGCAACAAAGGAATACTTCACTACTGGAACCTCATTAAAATTGCCCAGTCGGCTGGGGCTGTAAAATACACCAACTGCTTCTCTGTAGAGGGGTAAGACCCCCACTAACGAGTGTCCTGGGTATGACACTAAACAATCTGATGGTGAGGTTCCAGCAGTGCTGGAGGTTTGGGGAATGCAGAGTACCCCTTTATTGCCATCGCTCCCAGGTTCACTCTGGCCCGGAGTGGTAGCACCTGATAGGGCCTTATCTATGGATTAAATAGAACTAACAGCATACTTATGCTAAAATTAATTGTTTGAGTAAACTGAATTGCTTGAAATAGAAATGTTTTTGACAATTAAACCGTACTTACATTTAAACTGCATGCTTATGCTTAACTGAATTATTTGAAATAGAACTGTTTTCGACATTAAAACTGTATTTACGCTTAACTGAATTGTTACATATAACTGCTTGAATAGTTTGAAATGGAAATGTTTTTGACAATTAAACTGTGTACTTATGCTAAACTGAATTGTTTTAAATAAAACAGATTATTTACATAAAAATGGATTTGGCGTTAAATTACCTACAAAGGTTGATATGCCATAAAACCCACCAAACCAAACCATCATGTCATAGGTTGGACACCAAACTCCATCTGATGGTGAGGTTTGGGGAATGTGGAATATTCTTCATTGCCATTACTCCCAAGTCCACTCTAACCCAGAGTGGTTGGACCTGTTAGGATTCCAACTATGGGTCAAATATAATGTGTCACCATTTAACTGTGTTCAAACAAATGACTGATAATAAACTGAATTGTTAGTGTTACATAGCAATACTAGAAACCATTTAACTGTGTGCAAACAAATGAGTAATGTTGAATAGAATTATTAGTGTTAAATAGTAATACTTGAAACCATTCAACTATGTACAAATAAAACAATTAGTGCTATATAGCAATGCTTGAAATAATTTAAATGTGTGCAAACAAATGAGCTTTGGCTTGTTTAAAATGTTACCAACAAACTATTCAAATAGATATCATTATATGGTGCCCGTGGTGTAATGGTTACCGTCGTAGGAAATGGACACAGCGACACTAGTTCAGATCCTGGACGAGACTGATTGCATTTCACATAGCACTAATACCCTTGGGAAAGGTATGAATCCAATTATTCTCCCTCCAGCTATGGGTAAATAGTAGGACAGACTGATTCTTCAGCCTTGGTGAGGCAACTAGTCTAGGAGAAGGAAAACTCTGAATTCAAACCTGTTAAACCCCACTTAAAAATTGACCTTGTGTCATATCCTGCCCGACCGGAGGGGTTGGGTAAACAGGACCATTTTATATATATATATACTGGATTTGGCATTGATTTATAAGGGTTGTTATGCCATAAAACCCAACTAATGATAGACTGTTATTATTCCCATGAATTTGATTCTCAATAGGCACATTGTACATGTAGCCTTGTACTAGACCCACTCATGGTTATGAATTATCATATATGCTTTAAGCTATTGTGTACTCTCTCTTTTAATTTTGTCTCTTTTCCTCTTCCTTTTCTCTTTTAATACTCATCCTCTTTTTCTTTCTTTTTTTTTTTTTTAGTTCTCTCCTCTTCTTTTGTCCCTATCTTTCACTCACTTCCTCTTTTCCCACTATCTCAGTTTCTTACTTTCTTCCTTCTCTCTCTCCGCTCTATTTTCATCTTAACCCCTTCTTTCATCTTTTCTCTATTTCTCCCTCTTTTCCCCTCCGTCTTACTTTCTTTCCCCCCCCTATCCCTCACGTTCTTTCTCTTTTTGCACGATTCACTCTCTTCCTCTCTCCCACTCCCTTTTATTTTCCTCCTTTTTTTAAAAATGTTTTTTGCTCTGTGTTTCTTTCTTTCCTATTTTTCTTCTTTTTCTCTTCCTCTTTTTTCATCCTCATCCCTCTTTTTCTGTTCACACTTATTCCTCAACTTAAATCATCAATCTTTCCATTCTTTCTTTCTCATTCATATCTCTCTTTCCTTTTCTGTCTCTGATATGCTCCCCTCCCCAGCTCTTTAAACATTTTCTATTGATGATTTAAAAAAAAAAAATGACATTTCTTTTTTGGTTACTGTTCATTTCCCAATATTTATTCATTTATTGTCCACATTCAGCCAAAGGCAAATACTCACAATTTACGAAGACACTTGTTGGGCGGATTAAACAATTGTTACCAATTTCTGTTTAAACTGATACATTGCTTAGAGTGAAAAGGACACATAATATAATGGGTCGTGAGCTAAATTTGCAGATCATTGTTATCATGGTCCCTCATGGGGTAGGGATGAAGGATTTTAATTAGAATTTCATTGTTAACAGATGTCCATGATGACATTGATGCTTCTATTTAGGCAGGAGTGGTGAAGGATTCTAATCAATATTTCATATTGAACAAGTGTCTATGATGATATTGATGCTTCTATTTGGAAGGAGAGAAGATTTTTTATTAGTATTTCATAGTTAACAGTGGTCCATGATGATATTGATGCTTCTGTTTTGGATGGAGTGAAGTATTCTTATTAATATTTCATAATTATCTCTGTTACAGGAATTTAATTGATTTAGAAATGACATTCAGTACAAAAGTAGATCCCATGGAATTACTCTTAAGTGGGACTGAGAGCTGCTTTATCCACTATTATTAAAAATAGTTTAATATATACAGTTTCATCATGCACACACACAAAGCTGTCAAGGAGGTGGCCTGGGGATTCCGAACACAGGTCGGGGTTGCTGACTGAGTCAATATGATGTGTCACTACCTGAAATAAGCAATGAAAGCTGTACATCACTGACGATTATCCTTGAGGCATCTGGAAATGTATTTTTCGAGAAATAGTTTAAAAATATATAATTTTATCCTCTCTCTCTCTCTCTCTCTCTCACACACACACACACACGATTAAATAATTAAAACTAAATATTTGTTAGATAAAAAAAATGAACTGATGTGACAATTTATTTTAAAATGCCTTTCATTTTGGTTGTAATTGTTGTGTGTTGTTATTTATTAAGTTTACCTGAGTCTGGTTCAAGATCAGAAATGTGGGGCACCCAGTGAGGTTCACATGCCAATGATCTACCAATCTAGCTCTCTAATTCTTAAACTTTGTGAGATTGTCTGTTGAATATCAACAAGGTTTACATTTATTAATGTTCACTGATTTCATTTTAGTTTTATTTAAAGAACTGTGGAGAGCTACTGATTTTTTAAAAAACTTTTATAAAAAGAAAAGATGAAAAAATATGGAAGATTTAAACTTTTCCTGTGTTTTGTATCCAAAGTTAAATTGGTTTTAGTTCAGATCTTCCAATGATAAATCTTTCCTTTATCTTAAATTGAATTTAGTTCTCTCTTTAGAAAACAAAACAAGAATGTTTTAATTTTTTTAATAAATTTTCATTAAAATTTGCACGATTTCTGCTGAAAATAAGCCTTTTTTTTTTTCTTAAAGGTTTTGCCAATAAATGATTATAGTTAATTGCATATGAGAAAAATTGTGAGAGGAATAATTTTTTGCAAAAGAGAATAAAATTATTAAAACTAGTTATAAGATATTGTGTCAGCATATCGTGAATATGTGTTTGTGCGTGCAGACATATATATATGATATATATATATATATATATATATATATATAGTGTACTGGTAATCTTCTGGTAGCTATTTTTTTACCTTGGCACTAATATCTCTTCTACTAAGAGTGATGTTAACATACACATAGCAAAGGTATGGAATGCTATTGACTGGTTATGTGTATGTGTGTGTGTATATATATATATATATATATATATATATATATAATCTTTACAGAGAATATCACAATATTAATTCATGGTTCAGAAGTTCATATTGTCAATCCTCAGGTGTGCTAGAATTCAACACATATGACTTGTGTGAGATTTTAACTGAATGAATTGTTGCTTTTTTTATTTTTAATGAAACACTCATTTATCTTTTATTATTTAATTATAAATGAGGATAAAACTAAAAATTTGGCAAAGAAAATAATATCTCCAAATGAATATTTAGATTGTTCAAGGAACTAAGTTAAAACATAATGAAAAATTAGAATCCTTTTGGAGATGTTTATAATAAGGACTGAATTACTTGGAAAATTATTTTAAATTAACATTAAATTAAGTAACTAGAAAAATTGTTCTGAAAGATATGTCCTGTTTGCAAAGGGTTACAATTGACTGCAGAGGGTTGAGCTTCCTCTGAACAGGGGTGTCCTGTGTATGACACAAAACTGTATTTGATTATGAGGCTTGAGATTTGGAGAATGTAGTGTACTCTTTCAATTACTAAAACTCCCAGGTACGCTCTGACCCGGAGTGGTAATACCTGTGAGTCAGATTGATATGTTTAAAAACTATTTTTATTTGATACAAGTGTGTGCAAAAAGATAATAAAACTTAAAACAAATGCACAAAAAGAATGTAAATATGAACATACAATGAATATGATTCTCTAACTGCTAAGAATACTATAAACATTCCGAATTAACCAATTTTTTTCAAAGATATTTCAAAATAAGAAATCATTTTATGGATCTTCTGTGTATATTTCCCTGATTTTTATGAACTATATTTTTAAAGCAGAGACATGGACATTCTAGAATTTATTTAGCATGCTTACAGAGTAATGGGAGATATTCCTTCAAAGTTTGAATAAATAGCTGGAGAGCCTATTGGCTGAATGGATTACTAAGTTGAACCCTTTCTTCTTATGTCAACCTCAAAATCACTTTCGACCTTGACTGACATATAAACAGAGGGATTCAGTCATTTTAGCTTAAGATCCTGTGGTTGAAAGATTTAGCAGAAAGCCAGGAAAGGTTCCTAACAAGAACAAAAGCTCTGAAAGAAAGAAGTCTTAGGAGGCCACAGCATGAACTGTAGTCTAACAAGAACCCTTAAAGCAGTGCTTCTCAAACTATCTGATGTAGAATACCAGCAGGATATTTTTCCAATGTGCCAAAGACTGTTACCATATTTGTGTCATATTACTATTTGATTTATGATCAAGTTCCAAGTATTTCAAGCTGTTGTATTGTATCGCAGCAGGTGAAAAGAATAATATTAAACAATACAGAAAGATTTTATGCAATTCCATTTTTACATAACATGTTATATATATTGTGATAATGTAAAACTGAAAACTTGCTGCATAGCAACAGACGATTTGTGTACCAGTACGTGTGCTATGTCTTTGAGTTGTGCTGCCATAAAGAACGCAAAAAGTCTGTCTTTTTCTTGCTAAAAATTTCATTACCTAAAGAATCATCATTATATAGGGTACCAACTGCATGGATTCCCTTGACTCTCTCTTGCCCAGTCGGCTGGGGCTATAGAATACACCGAACGGCTTCTCTGCTGAGGAGTAAGTTCCCCCCTCCAACATGTGTCCTGGATATGACTCTAAACAATCTGATGGTGAGGTTCCAGTAATGCTGGAGATTTGGGGAATGTAGAGTATCCCTTCATTGCCATCACTCCCAGATCCACTCTGACCTGGAGTGGGAACATCTGATAGGGTTCTATCTATGGGTCAGATAGAAGTAAACTGCATACTTATGCTAAATTGAATTACTTGAAATAGAACTGTTTCGATATTTAATTGTGTGTAGACAAAAATTATGCTTATACTAAATTGAACTGTTTGAATTAGAACTGTTTGACTGAATTGAATAGCTTGAAATAGAAATGTTTTTAACAATTAAACTGTGTACTTATGCTAAACTAAATTGTTTGAAATAGAACTGTTTATTTGGAAAAAAATGGATTTAGCATTAAATAACCAACTAAGGTTGATAGGCCATAAAACCCAAACAAACAAACTTGACTCTCTCTTGTCATCTGTCCCTTTCAGTCATCGTTCTTGGGAAGTCCTCTAGATGGCACCCAGTGTCTGCACAGAGCTGATGAATGTAAGTCAATGTAGAGTCCATGAGAGAATAAGAGAATGTTGCTTATGGTTTGTCCTTTCTTTTCCAGCAGTACCCTGTATATCTTGCTCATCTTACTAGGATGGTTTCTGAGATAGGAAGTAAGTGGCCATACAACTGTTGTTTTTGTTGGATGTTGCTTCTAGAATTTGTTCAGAATTGCATGCTGCAGCAGCATTCTTGTGTAGTTCTCATCTAGCTTTTTCTCCCTGCGTTTCATTTAAGTCCAAGTGGCGCAACCATACAGTAGCTCTGACATGCCTACAGCTTGGAAGAATTTTTGTTTTATCTTATTAGATAGATCAGATTCCTTTACAGCTGTTAACCTGTTAATAGTAGTTCATGCCTTACCTATACATTGGTTCACATCACTTTCAGTAGATGTGATATTGCTACTGAGGTATATGAACTAGTCTACTAATTTCAAAGGTTTGCCACTTAAGGAGATGACACCATCTTTCTGTTAATTTACAGTTCATGTAGAGACCTATACCACTTGCTGTCTGCTCTAGGCTATGTGGCAGAGATTCAGCTTGAGCTGGTGTATTTGAGTGAAGCACAAGATCAAATGTGTTGAATTTCTTCCCTTGTGGATGTTTTGTCTTTAATTTCTTGGGTCAATTTTTGGTTTTCCTTTGTTTCCAAAGAATAAATTATTTAAACCGTTAAATGAATTTTGAATCTTTCTGCCTTGAGAAATTATCCCTCTTTTTCATATCTGACGTAGATGATATATAAGCTGAACAAAGAACAATTGGTGCAACACGCTCACTTGGAAAAACCTTTTAATTTTTTGTTTCATTCAGGCAATGTTCCGTGTGTAGCCTATTTTTTAAAAATCCTTTTTAATATTTTAAAATTCATATTGAAAGGTTGAGTTCTCTTTTTTCTTCTCTTTCATTTGTGAATTAAAAATTTTGTATAGAAATCATTCTAACACCTTTACTTGTTAATATTAAAAATCTCAACTACATATATATATATATATATATATTCATCATACAAAGTGTGAAAGCACGTGCAATACCCTGCCCTCATCAGCCGCCAACCAGAGTGATAACACAGTTTCAGCAGCTCGAGGCAGTACTACCACTCCTGGCGTTACCTAGCAGCTTTTGCCACTGGACAGAGTATTTAAAAGAAATATATATCTATATATACGTCAGATCAACTAAAAGCAGATATTACATTGGATGTTCGTTCATCTTCATTTTAATGTAGTTTGTGATTTAAAAACGCGTTTACTTTCGACTGTTGATGTCATAGCAACTGTTTCTTGATGTTGCGTAATCACATGGGAATGGTGGTTCCGCGTGCATTTCATTCATGTTGAAATCCCTTCTATATCCGTCATCTATTCGGTTCATTTTCCTTTGGTTTTATCTTTTTTTATGCGTTACTGCACAAAAGCACTCAAGACAAACATCATATATAATTCTGTTGAATGATGTTATTTGTTAATCAATGGAGCCCTTAAGATGGGGGGTGAGTAAAAAGAAAGCTCCTGGTCTAAGTTTGTCCAAGTAATTATCTGATTACCCTTGGGCTAGGAATGTCTCCAGGACGCTGACACTCAGCAATGGGCTTGTGAATACTGTGGGGGTAATCCTGATTCATAAGCCCATCATTTGATTTACATTCTCCTGTAGGAGAATTACATTCTTTGCACCAGCATGCCTTGTGGATTCATGACCCTCGCAAGCTGTTGAATTTTCTGCCACAATCACACGTTGTAGCCGGGTACATATCCAGATCGTTACCATATGAGCAAGTATGATGGGTGATATTTATCCCCTCCCCGCTACAGACACCGTGAGGGTATTTTTCTTTCATCTATATTTGTTAAATTCCTGTCTTTCCAGGTTGTCACACCCCTTTCTGAAGAGTCACTTTGTCTTTCCAAAGAGTCATCTTGCTTTCCAGAAAGTCTTGGTGTTCAAATTTTCATCATACATGTGAGAGCATGTGCAATACCTTGCCCTCATTAGCCGCCAACCAGGGTGATAACACAGTTTCGGTAGCTCAAGGCGGTACTGCCACTCCTGGCATATACATATATATGTGTATATATATATATATATATATACTGGGCTATTGGCCAAATGAGTTGAGTGTTTGCCAATGATCCTGGAGACCGGGGTTCAAATCCAGGTCAAGTCATACCAAAGACTCAGAAAATGGTACTTGATGCCACTTTACTTAACACTCAGCATTATAAGCTATGGATCAAGGGTAAAGTGGAGCAATCCAGGCAAGGAGTAACACCCTCACCTACACCTTGGTGTAGTAGCTATTGAAAAGGGAGCCTTCGGGTTGCTTTTGACTATGGTCACCAACTTTACTTTTACTTTATATATGTATATATATATACACACACACACACACACACACACACACACATTCTCATATGTATGTTTATTTAAAAACCACAGAACTTTTCTTTTTTATGATCCTATGTTTTTTCTTAAGTTTTCTTGCTTGTTTCTTTGTATCAGGGTCAAATTGATTGACAAGTTACCCGAGGTTCTGTTCCCTAGTGCTTTTGATAATAATGATTGATGGTCTCCAAGGGGTATTTTTTGTTTCGTTTTTTAGTTATTGTTTGTTTTTGCTTAGTTCATGTGCAAAATGAATTTTGTTGGAAGGATTTATTATTGCTGAGGATGCCTTGGTTAGTATATACTGATTATCTTCGGGGTGGGGTTATTTTTTTGTAGATGTTTGTTTTTTCTAATAGTTTATATGTAATTTTGTTAGAAGGGTTTATTATTGGTGGAGATGCTTTAGTTAGTACATTAGTTGTGAAAGATATTTAGTATATCAGTGTCACTGTTGAATGTTATTTTATTTATATCTAGTTGTTTATTCTTAATATTGATCACATCGAGGATTTTTGTCCCCTACCACTTTTTATAAACCTAGAAAAATATAAATTAGTTTTTATAGTTTTATAAGAAGTGAAAGTGTGTTGTCAGAACAAAAATATTCAGCTAGGACTCTTCTTTCTCACTGAGGCTTAAAACTTTTTGAATGACCTTTTTGTGTTTATATATATATATATATATATATATATATATATATATATAATGGAAGAAGAAATGAACTGAATCCAACAGAATGGAGAAGATGATAAAAATTGAAAAAAATTAAATGTTTAATAGTTTGTTTATTTTACCACTGCATTCTGACTTCAAAATTTTTGTCCAAATACAAGAATATTTCATTAGAATTTTTTTTTTGTGAGAAATAATTACAACAGATGAATTTTTTGATTCAGTTCAAAGTCTTCTTCAGAGCTCATAGATAATATATTATTAATACAATATTATTCTGTTTTTCACATAATATCTACGATGATGAAGACTTTCAACTGAATCAAAAAATTTATCTGTTGTAATTATTTTTCATACAAAAAAATAATTTTGAAAAAAACGAACCAATGAAAAAAAACAAACATTACTTATGTTTCCTTCAAATAAAAAACAAAATGAAATCTGAATCTGATTTGGAAAATGCTGCTGCAGAGTTTCCAAGATTCCATGTACTCTTTGGAAGAGACCTGCCCAGCCATATTGTCTCTTTTCTTAATAGTCAAAGTTATCTCATGCAGAACAACCCCTCTCACTGTTAAAATGACAAGAAATAGAAATTTACTTGTTGAAAGCTAGAGGTATGCTGAAAATATCCTTAAAAAAAGATCTTCCACATTTATAAAATGTAAAGCATACCGACATGAGAGATTAAAGGAATTATAAGGAGCAGGGAGTTGTTATTGGCTACATCAGAAGAAATATGAACAACCTTGATAAAGCAAGAGGTCATAGACTACTAAAGAATAACCATCAGAAGGGATGGAGATGAAATTTAAATAAGTACACGTTTCTATCAGCCTAAAATACCCAATGAAGTAAAAATTGAATATTGCCTCGAGAGGATGAAACAATGCTTCTACACACCCTTGAGATGGTTTAAATGTCAAAGATATGACCGCTACAGAGAGGGTTGCAGAGGACATAATGCACGTAGAAATTGTGGCCCAAAAGACGACAGACTATTGAGGAAGATTGCCCGTATAAAACTAAAATGTGCAAACTGTCAACAAAACTGTCTCCTTTCTCAAGATCTTGTGACATGTACAAAAGAGAGAGCAAAATACTTGAGATGAAGTATAAATGAAATGTAACTTGTTTTGAAACTAGGAGAATATTAGAATCCTATATCAGAGAGAACATTTACGCCTTTGTAGCACGGAGGGTAAACCCAATCAGAAATGGCAATCAGCATGACAATTACAGAGCTCTTGTGGAGAAGCTAATCCATTTAGAACCAAATGATTGACCAAAGTTTCAGAAGCAGCTGAAAAACCTTCACACGGCTGAAATTCATCATACAGAAAAAGAAACTAAACTAAAAGAACTCATTTCAAAGAAAAATCATCCAATGAAATAAGCAAAGGAAAAAACCTACAAAACATCTTCTGTTCAAGTGTCAAGCACTCGTCCAAAAAAATTCAAAATCTCCTACAAAACAAAGGTCACATAGATATCCAATCCATCTACCAAAAACCATCAAAATCAGATGAGTAAGTAAAGTAGAGTTGTCTCCCTTTAGTCGAGGGTGACCCGAAGGCTCCCTTTTCGATAGCTACTACACCAAGGTGTAGGGAAGGGCGCTACTCCTTTCCCAGGATTTCTCCACTTTACCCTTGATACGTACCTTATAATGCTGAGTGTTAAGCAAGGAGGCATCAAGTCCCATTTTTAAAGTCTTTGGTATGACTCAACCTGGGATTGAACCCAGGTCTCCCGGGCCATTGGCGAACACTCTAACCATTATGCCAATATCCGGTGACTAAAAATCTAAATTCCACTGCCCCAGCCAACTGGACTAGAATGTATAATAAATTATCATTATAGTCTCTATAGTTTGAATAATTATTATTATTTAGTGGGTTGAGTGATCGCCAATGATCCACGAGACTGAGGTTCAATCCCAGGTCATGTCATATGAAAGACTTTAAAAATGGTACTTGATACCTCCTTGCTTAACACTCAGCAATAGTTTCTTTGTTTTAACAGCATATCAACCTTGGTGGGTTATTTAATGCCAAATTCATCCTTGTAGAAGAACAGTAGTGGTACTATTTAGCCCATACCCGGGAGGTAAAAGACTTAGTGCCTTTCCAAGGAATTTTAGATAGGAATACTTGTGCTAAAAGAAACAACTGCATAAAAAAACTTAAAATCAAATGTACATGATACCCTAACTTTTAGGCATAAAATAACCCTAAACTAGTTGATATGTCATCAAAATAAATTAATCAATCAATCACAAAAACTTGTTTTTAAATTAAAAAAGTTTTGTTTTTTTTTTATTTATTTATTTTATTCTATTTTTTTGTTGATTAAAATTGATGCATGTAAATAGAAGAAAATTATTAGAAGTGATACCTGACATTTACAGGGAAAAACTGTATTTCATTCAAGTGGAGAATGTGAACTACCCCTTCATTGCCATTACTCTCAGATCCACTCTGATCTGGAGAAGTAGTTCCTATTACAGTTGCATCTGTGGGTCAAATTGATTTGTTTAAATATTAATCGTATTTAGTCGGAATGTTTGCAAAAAAAACTTGTAAGAAAGAACCATACAACTAATGTAGAATTAAATCTACAATGTACATGGTTCCCTAACCTCTAGGCATCAAATAACCCTAGAAGAGTTTATATGCAATTAAAATTAATCAGTCAATCATTGAAACAATTATTACCATGTAGTGAGCTTGATCCTTACTTGGTGCTCCATAGTTATGATTTTGTGCCTGGGTAGGTTAATCTCTGTATTGTCTTTATAATTGGGAATATAGAGAAATGTGGGCTGGTTTTTCATTTTGAATTGGTTAAAGTAAAATCTTCTGAGGTCAAAGTTGATATACTGAATCTCAAGATATTGAAAGATATTTACCAGAAACTTAAAAACCTGACCCAGGTTCAGCTTGCTGACAATCGGTTTTTAAGATTTCTTCCATGTGAAAAGTTTCCAAGAGAATTCTTCCAGTGGATCATAAATGAATTTTTCCAGTGTGCAGAAAAGATGGATACTGAAGGAATGAAGGGAGGGAACAATTTTGTGCATTTTAAGCTCTCACAATTGTCTCTTGGGCTTAAGTAAGAAAAATCTGCTCAAAGGTTTCAGCTGCTTTAGTTATGGCCTCTGGCCCCATTTTTTAGAAACTGTTGCCTTGAGCTGACTTATACTGATATCTTGACTACTGACAGAGTCAATGGAAGAACAAATGCTCTGTGTGATGTAAGTTACCTTTATGGAGGTGCCCGTGGTGTAATGGTTATCGTTGCAGGATATGGACACGGCGACACGAGTTCAAATCCTGGACCTGACTGATTGCATTTCACATAACACTAATACTCTTGGGAAAGGTATGAATCCAAATATTTTCCCTCCAGCTATGGGTAAATAGTAGGACAGACTAGGTTCTTCAGACTTGGTGAGTCTAGGAGAAGGAAAACTCTGAATTCAAACCTGTTAAACTCTGCTTAAAAATTGACCTTGTGTCATATCCTGCCCGAGTGGAGGGGTTGGTAAATATGATCTAAGTTACCTTTCAGATCCTTAGATTACTTAGAATACCTTCTGATATTAAACAGTCACCCAAGAAGTAATTTGCAGACTCATCATTGCTTAACTTTGGTAATCTAGTTGGAACCAATGCTTTAAATACAACTTATGATTTGCTTTGTTTGACTCCAGATTGCTTACAGTACCTACTGTTATTAAGCAGTCACCCATCCATATCTCACAGCCTCTTGCTCCTAAAACAAGAGTTCACAGGATTGACCTTTTGACCTCTATTTGACAGTTATGTGCAACATAACTGGCCACTAGGTTGTTGGTGAAGGGGAAGACATCACATTAGAATCATATTTATGACTCAGTTTTAATAGAGTCCTTGGAACCTTCATTTGATTCCAGTTATTTTATATTGAAAATGATTTTTGCAAACTTTTTAAAGCAACCAGTTATTCCCTGTTTAGTTTCAAATCACATAATTTAACCAACTGCAACACACACTGTATATATACATCTGTACGACTTGAGTGCAATACAGATTTATTTATTTGTTATATATTAAAATGTTAAGAAGAGAAACTATACAGATGTTTGTATTTTTCACCATTCTTTTATTATTAAGTTTGTATTTATCTAATCCTTCCACAACCAGCAGAATGTGATACAAGATCATTTTTTAAGCAAAGTAGTGCTGATTTCAATTCAGAGTTTTCCTTCTCCTAGGTTGTTTGCCCAGCCAAGGCTAAAGAACCCAGTCTGCTCTATTATTTACCCATAGCTTGAAGGGCATTAGAATGAAGTGAAATTCAGACAACCTTATTCAGGATTTGAAATATGTTAGCAGAATATGTAAAAAAAAAAAAAAAAAAAAATTGACATATCCCTCAAAGATCAGTGTATAGTATCTGTAAAATCTGCTTAGTTTTACTGTAATTTTCATTCAGCTAAATGTAAACATGGTGGATATATCCCTTTCCTGCTTATTCCAAATTCAAATCCAAGCAACATGTTCATTTTAAGGGTCTTAAAATACAAGGACACACTAAGGCTGATTACATCTTAGTAAGAGGGGGCTGAATGAGGTGTAAGGTTGGGTTTCCAGTTTCCACCAGTTACAGTGCTAAACTGCTGAGAAGGAGACCCTTTATTTATTAAAATGAATGTTCACCTGACACTAAATATCGGCTGAGGCTGTAGGATATACCGCTTACAACTCTACAGAGGATTGATACCTCCCCCCCCCCCCCACACACACAATGAGTGTCCTGGATATGACATCTAATAATCTGATAGTGAGGCTCTAGTAATGCTGGAGCTTTGGGAAATGCCGAATACCTCTTCATTGCAATTGCTCTCTGGTCCACTCTGGGTCAGGGTGGTAACACCTGATAGGGTTCTATCTGACACTTAAACTGCATGCAAACAAATGACTTATGCTAAATTGAAATGTTAGAAATAGAACTGTGATGTAAAAAAAATTATTTGCTGAGGGCGGGGGTCAACAATCAAGTCCAATGCTTACTAGTGGAGTAATCTTTCTCCTTTCCTCTTCTCTTCTCCCACTTCTCCTTTCTTTCTTCACTTCATCTCTTTGTCTTACTACTTGGACAAACTGCCTCCTCACAGATCTGCCAATGTTTTTTCTGTTTATTGATGCCAAAGCCAACCTATCTGGGCACTTAGCGACATAATGCCAGAACCAATCAACAGAGAGGGTGGAAGAGAATGGATGCTCTCTTCCTCTCCCATAAGTCATGTGTTTCTGGTTCAATTCCAAGCCTCTCTCTGACAGATGATGCACGACATGACCCTTATCCATTTTCATTGCAGGTTTGCATGATGGCCGCTACAAACTGTTTGATTATTTAACTGTATTTAAACAAATGACTGATGTTTAATTGAATTATTAGTGGTAGAGAGCAATACTGGGAACTTTCTTGACTTATGTTTACAAATTATATATATCTAATATATATGTATAAACCAGATTTGCCATTAAATAACCTACAATGGTTGATATGCCATAAAACCTAACCAGACTAACAAAATGTCAGGAAGTACTTGAACTTGTATAAATAGATCAATGTCAAGAAAAATAAAATGGAATTTTTTTTTTTCACTGTAAGTCACACTTATAATTCATGTTAAACAGGGTTCTTGTTGACTTCATTTAATCTCAGTCTGTCAGTTGATATTTGAAATGATTTTTAGCAACTGGAGATTCCATGTTTGCTTTCAAATTACATATATCCACCAGGCTCAACTCGGACTGTAAATTTTCATTGGTAAATCTTGAGTGCAGTGTAGATTTATTTAGTTTCATCATTCAACCCTGTCAGTGGGTCTTAGAATATGCTGACTCTACCCAACGCAGAAGAGTAAGATATTCCTAAAAAAATGAGTCCTTCATCTGATTGTGAGGCTCTAGTTCTGGATATCTGGGGAGTGGAAAGTACCCCTTCATTATCATTACTCCCAGGTTCACTCTGACTTGGAGTAGTAGTACCTGCTGGAATCCCTTGTATGGATCAAATAGATCTGTTGAAAAATTACTCGTATTTGATAGAACTGTGTGCAAAAAATAAAAAATTTCTTAAGAAACAAATACACAAAAATATTCAAATATAAATGTGCAGTGAATATGATTCCCTAAACCATTGTCATAAAATATCCCTGAACATGTTGACATTACATTAAAATCAATCCATTAGTTTAATTGTTGAGAAAAAAGTACATACGAATGTGTGACGGCAAATTGACTAAAATCCCTAAACGGGACTTTATTTTCGCACGTGTGAAGACGGGGCAGGTTGGCACTTGATCCCCTACAGAAATAAGTCCTGTTCAGAGTTCTTTTCTCAGGCAGATAAGAACTGGCATATTACGTGAGGGAATAATTTAGGGCCAGACTGGCCACCGCTGGCAAAGGGGTCCAAAATTTCACACTATCACACACCCACCAGGCCGCTAAACTTCTTTCCCTTAGATAATAGAAGAATACGGGCCTATAGGTCTTAGTTGTAATAATATTAATGTTGTTGTAGTAGTCGGCAACTCCGGTTTCCTGTGTGATACTTTAGGAATTAATAGGACAGTTCTAAGCAAGATAATGTAAGGCGAATAGAAGCTGAAAGGAAAGCATGAAATAATAACATAGACCACATGGTAAAATGAAAATACATAGGTTCTTTACTACAGTTATATATATATATATATATATATATATATATATATATATATATATATATATATATATATATACGTCCAAAGTGTCAAAAACATATAATAGGATAGTCCATGAATATAAATGTCTTTTCTTTGCTTTTATCCTTTTTCAAATTGAGAGAGAGAGAGTGGTAAACAAAATTTGGGTGTAAAGGAAAAATGTCCCAAAGTTACTTATCTTATTTTTTTGACGGGGTTCCACTGGAAAATTTTTCTTCTTTCACGGGCTAATAGACTTTGTACTGTTTTTAATACTGGCTTGAAGGATTTTGGAGTCCTTCGTGTCTCAGTTAGTCTTTTGTCTTTAGCCCGGAGTAAAATGGCTATCGTCCGTCTGCCACGAGACTTGCTCAAAAACTCCCTTACTACCCCTGAGGGGAAGGGAACCCCACTTCCGTTTGGGGTCCCCGCCAATCATTTTGCTTCCTTCTCTTTCCCCTTCCGATGTCCGGCGACCCAAGGTCACTTAAGTGCGAACATCTGCGTGACCCACATTCTCTCCTGACGGTCACTTTTTGACTGCTAGATAATGTTAGTTCAACGGGGGGGATAGTATCATTCTTACCTCTTCGTCTTTGTGAGCTATCACGTGAAAAAAGTATGTTTCCAAACATGGCCAGAATTTGGAAAGAAGAGGCAAATAATTTGAGAAAAACTCTCAAGGGTTATGGATAAGTAGTCTTTGAAACCCATACTCTCTGCCACCTTTCTTTAGGAAGTATTAACTCTGACTGACTGATTTTGACTGCTGACTATCAGGGCTAATGGTACAGCAAGTGTTCTCTTTGCACTAAATTACTCTTTAGATAAAGTGTTTGAATAAAATAATATATTTCTTAACTTGTATATTTAAAATAAAAAAAGAAGAAATATTCTAAGTTACCAACTTAAAGGAAAAGAACATTATCCTGACAATTAAGATAACAAACACTTAATACACTATTGAGATTATATTCAAACTTCACTTGATAAATCATTCTCTAAAAAGATGTATTTTATACACTATAAGGCAACTGTTGGAATGAAATAATATATTTCCTAAGTTGTCATATATTTAAAAAAAAAACAAAAAAAACATTCTAAATTACAAATTAAAAAAGAAAGAACATTATCTTGACAATTAAGATAACGGACTTTTAAGACACTATAAAGATTATATTTGAACTGCATTTGATAAATCATGCTTTTCAAAGGTGCATATCAAATTATATTCCTGTCTTTGTTCCGTAAGTTCAGGAGAAAGAGATATTTGGCGATGCAATATTTCTTTTGTTAAAAAATCTATTGAGGAGGGTACACTGATGTAAAACCTTCGACTTCAATAAGATCCAATGATGTTGGATTATTCTTCTTTTTGGATACATGTTTATTGAACTTAAATGAATCAGGTAGATTTGGGGTAGCATCTTTACTCACTATGAAAAGTCTGTTAAGCACAAGCATTGCTTAATTTTATAGGATTGTTGTAAAATATTATGCAATGTACATACTTGAATTTGATGTGGCAAGCTTTATATATATATATATACACACACTAGAACAAGAATTCTTGAACAAATGTGCTATAGTCAGTTCTTGGAGGTACAAGAAGTGAAATTGAAAGACAACTTTTTGTTTTATTTTTTATCTTTCAGTTTTTCATAGCTTTCCATTTCTTTCAACTTTTTGGCTACAATCGCATTGTTTTCTTATTCATAAATATTGATTTTGTGTTTATTAATCATAATGGTTAATTAATTAAATATCATATGATTTGACCTGAAAATTAAAGTTCTTTCGTCTTATGAACTAAACCTAGGGGTATATGATAGAATTTTCAAAATCTCAAGAGGGGCTATGATAGAAAAAAATTTAAAACTACTGCATTAGACAGTAAACTCTGTGGGTTCCTGTTGTAGCAGCAGTCAATGATAATGCTGATATTTCTGTTTTAGAACAAGTGAAGAATTCTAATTAACATTTCCTAGTTACTATCATCATATAAAAAATTTGGATGATTAAAAATGATAAATTTATCATTCAGTTACAAATAAGACTGGGACTTACTACATATTTTAAAGTCAGAGCCTTTTTAAGTGTATTACTCTAATAAAATTATGGCTATGATATGCTGTTTTGGTTGGGTTACAGTTGCACACATACACACACACATATATATATATATATATATATATATGTGTGTGTGTGTGTGTGTGTGTATATATATATATATATATATATATAAGTTTGGCTTGTGTAGATAAATTGTCAGTGGTGATTGGTGGTGCCAGTTTCTTGCCTCTGCAATTATCAGACCAAGATTCTGTATCTGCACTGTCTAAACTTAGATCTATATATATGCTCTATCACCAATATTGAGCATTCATTATTTATGAATATTGCAAACCATTTATCTATATATATATATATATATATATATATATAAACATGATAAAAAATTTTGTTATCAAGGATCTGATTAATACATATGCAATCATCAGACTCTTCACCCAACTTTGATCTTCGTATGTTCTATCACTAATCTCAAGCGATCTTTATTTATAAATATAGCTATATATATATATATATATATATATATATATGGGAGAATATTAGTTATATAAAATCTGATAAATACATATAGAAATAAATCCTATCTCTATCATGTTTTACAAAAGATAGAAAGCAGTGGTTAGTCAGTAGCTTATCTGATTATAAAATGTCTCCTCCACTCTGAAGTAACTCAAAGCATGTAAATATATTTGAGATGATAAGTTTCCTTCTGGTAGTTTTGTGTTTTGTTAAACTTATACAAGCATTTATGTTATTTATCTGTAAAATATGTTGGGTTTTTTTTTGTTTTTGGTTTGTTTTTTTGCTTTTATCTGATCTTTAAGTTTGCTGGTGGATTTTCTGTAGATAAGAGATTTGAATCTTAATTGATTGTAATTCAACTCAAAATGGACAAATAAATTCCACTTTTTTTTTTCTCTCTTGAAAAGAGCTGAATGAAAAGCAACCTTCCAGAATACAAGTACACGATTTTAAATTGAAAAATATGGATAAAATGGTAACATTTTGTATAACAAAGGCGGACAATTTAGTATCGTAAAATGTGGTGAGACAATTTGCCGAATGTAGAATTTCATATAATTTGGCTTTGACTATTTTTTTCTTTTTTTTTTTTTTTTTTGCTTACTTTGTGGTTTTTTGTTAAAGGCACATGTTATATTATTGAAATCTCTATAAGGTATTAGCGCAGTCAGGTGTGGCTGTAGAATACACCAACTAAATCTCTGCAGAGGGAGTAAGACCTCCTCACCAACAAGTGTCTTAAATATAACCCCAAACTACCTGATTTTGAGGTTCCAATTCTGGAACTTTAAAGAATGTTGAATACTTCCTTGGTGGGGTGTCCTCGTGGTGTAATGGTTTAAGCGATGGACTGTGGAATCGTAGTACGCGAGTTCCTACTCCAATCACCCTATTACGTTCACTTTCGGGCAAATACCCTTGGGAAAGGTATGAACCCCCTTATCCTCCCAGCTATGGGTTAAATAGTACCACTACTGTTCTTCTAGGAGAATGGCTTTGGCATTAAATAACCTGCAAAGGTTGATATGCCATTAAACAAAGAAACCAAACCAAACCAAACCATACTTCCTTGGTTGCCATTACTCCCAGGTCTACTCTAACCCAAAGTTGTAGTACCTGTTAGGGTCCCATCTATGGATCAAATTGAACTGTTTAAGCATTTAACTATGTACAAACAAATGATTGATGTTAAATTGAATTTTTAGTGTTACATAACGATGCTTGTAACAATTTAACCGTGTGCAAATAAAACTATTACTGTTAAATAAGGATACTCGAAACCATTTATTTGTATGCAAAAATTGAATTATTGGTATTACAAAGCAATACTTGGAACCATTTAACTGTGTGTAAATAAAACTATTACTGTTAAATAAGAATACTCGAAACCATTTATTTGTATGCAAAAATTGAATTATTGGTATTACAAAGCAATACTTGGAACCATTTAACTGTGTGCAAAGAAATAAATAGTGTTAAATAGAATTGTGTTTCCTGGCAAGTAATAAGTCTCTCGACATGGTTTGATACTAATTAACAAATCTTTTGACATTGTTTACGACAAAGTAACAAATCTCACAATATTGTTAGCTACAAAGTAGCAAGTCTCTCTGATTTGTTTGTTATATAAGTAATACAGATAGCGTCTCAATTTTCTGTTTGTAACTATTGAACAAGACTGTAGAACGAAACAATCAAAACATTGTAAGAATCTCTTTAATGTTTTCAGGCAGACATGTTGCATAAGATCAGCTTAGAGGATCTGATCAAAGAGTCTGTAATTAAAAAAGGAAAAAAATTTTTCAAATCTAAATTAGGTGTAAGTACATGAAATCAAATATTGGTTTCCGTCTTAAATTGAAATTATCAGGAAAATATTTCAAGTAAATGAATGATTTATTCTTTTTCATATAATAAATTTTATTCAAATTAAATGTCTTTGTTTAAAAAAAAAGAAAAAAAAAATAACTGCTGACTTTAATTTAGTAGGGTACCATAATGTTCAAAGTGCTTTGGTCTTTTACAAGGCTTTATCTAATCCTACAGACTCTTCTCAGGTATTGCCCAGTCGGCTGGGGCTGTAGAATACACCGACTGCTTCTCTGCAGAGGGGTAAGGACCCCCCCCCCCCCCAACGAGTATCCTTGATATGACACTAAACAATCTGATGGTGAGGTTCCAGCAGTGCTGGAGCTTTGAGGAATGTGGAGTACCCCTTCATTGCCATTGCTCCCAGGTCCACTCTGGCCCGGAGTGGTAGCACCTGATAAGGGTCCTATCTATGGGTCAAATAGAACTAACAGCATACTTATGCTGAACTGAATTGTATGATTAAACTGAATAGCTTGAAATAGAAATGTTTTTGACAATTAAACCGTACTTACATTTAAACTGCATGCTTATGCTTAACTGAATTATTTGAAATAGAACTGTTTTCGACTTTAAAACTGTATTTACACTTAACTGAATTGTTACATATAACTGCTTGAATAGTTTGAAATGGAAATGTTTTTGACAATTAAGCTCTGTACTTATGCTAAACTGAATTGTTTTAAATAGAACTGAATATTTGTATAAAAATGGATTTGGCGTTAAATAACCTACAAAGGTTGATATGCCATAAAACCCAACAAACCAACCATTTTCTCAGGTAATTTAATTGTTTTTGTTGGAATGTTTGACATATTAAAAAGCTATAGAGAGAATAAATTCATAAACTTTCAAATAATTAGTGTCAGGTCTCAGGTCAATAAAAATTACTCAATGCCATTTGTCTTATATTTAGAAAGATGCTTCTTTCTTCCAGGAAATGGTTTACACGGGTTAGGTATTCTATAGAAATTTGAAGATTCATTTTTCCTCAAAATACAATGGCAATAGCTATCTATTTTATGTAGAAAGTTGTTTTCAGCTGTGACGTTCCCCTTCGGCCCCCACGTTACATCAACTCTTTCGAACGATTCCACTTCTTTACGGCCGGTGATCAACTAGTGGTTCCAATAGGGGTAACGCACATTTCTTTACCACTACATCAAATACAATCGAGGGAACAGGAGAAAAAAAAAGAACAAACGCTTGGGGTTAACTCAATTGCAGAAGGAGAGTTATGTAACATTGTGCATGTGCAGACTGACGCTAGTGTGGACTCTAGTGAAACTTCCACAAAGCTACTGGAATGCCGATTCATCTTGACTCGATCTTCTTTCACTGGTCTGGACCCTCTCTCATGCCGACTCGTCTCTCTGCTGTCCCGTGTCGACTGCCTCTGTCCGTCCTCCACCGCCAATTGCCAACTTCTCAGTCCCTTTGTCTCACTCTCTGACTGTCGTTCCCTCACCATTTCCGGTCACATCGAGATCGCAGGTCCAAAACCCTTTGTCTGGTTTCGCACCAAAACAGACAAAGGAATCGTCTGGTTTCGCGCCAAAACAGACAAAGGAATCGTCTGCTTGGCGGACCACCTACATAGTGTTACACAGCTTATACCTGAGAATAATCCAACTGTTTTTTTTTTTTAACCAGAGTTGTTTTGCCAATACAACTGCTTTGTGGGATGACATGTAAATTGTATTCAAGCAATGTTTTTGTATCTCTTTTCAGTGGAATATTGCAGACTATTTCTATCAGAACCGAGTGAAAATCCAGCAAGAACTTGATGAAGATTCTGGTCAGTCTACAGAGCCAAATGGTTCCAATAGTATGCCCCCCTTTGACAGTCTATGGATGTGCTTGTTCTCCAAGCTTGGGGAACTCTGTGTGGACCAGCGTCCTGCAACAAGGAAGAGTGCTGGCCAGACCCTCTTCTCTACCCTCTCAGCTCATGGAAGCTTGCTTCAGAAAGATACCTGGAAGAAAGTTCTCTGGCAGGTAAGAGCATTTAAAATATCAATCTGTTCCTGAGCATCAAACACAGTAGAATACAAAACAATTTGGATTTATTGTTTATTGCAGATTTTTCAGTTTATTGATTTAAAAAAATACTTTGATTATTCAGTTTCAATATAGTGGGTAAATGTTTAATTACGATATTCATGTCTTTAAAATGCTTTTCTTCTGATGATAACGTGGTCAAAATTAGTTGAGAACAATTAGAAAATAAATAATACAAAAGAAATATATATATATATATATATATATATATAAGATGAACAAAAGTGATGAGACTAATAGGAATTTTTATTTTTTTAAATTCCTATTAGTCTCATCACTTTTGTTCATCTTTTATTCATATATATTTACCAACCCCTCCGCTCAGGCAGGATATGACACAAGGTCAATTTTCAAGCGGAGTTTAACAGGTTTGAATTCAGAGTTTTCCTTCTCCTAGACTAGTTGCTTAACCAAGGCTGAAGAACCTAGTCTGTCCTACTATTTATCCATAGCTGGAGGGAGAATATTTGGATTCATACCTTTCCCAAGGGTATTAGTGCTATGTGAGATGCAATTGGTCTCGTCCAGAATTTGAACTCGTGTCGCCATGTCCATTTCCTATGACGATAACCATTACACCACGAGCACCTCCATATTTGAACTCGTGTTGCCGTGTCCATTTCCTACAACGATAACCATTACATCATGGGCACTTCCATATATATATATATATATATATAGTATGTTAATGCACACAAAACGGAATATATGTGCTATAACCATACGGGGGACATCTCCACTCTAGAAGGAACCCCACTTAAACTAGTAGACAAATTCACGTACCTAGGAAGCCGCGTCGAATCAACCGAAAAGGACATCGAAACGAGGCTAACGAAAGCATGGACAGCTATCAATAGGCTATCGATTATATGGAAATCAGACCTAACCGATAAAATGAAACGCAGCTTCTTCCAGGCAGCGGTCACATCGATACTGCTATATGGATGCACTACATGGACGCTAACAAAACGGCTGGAGAAGAAACTGGATGGCAATTACACAAGAATGCTGCATGCAATCCTCAACAAGTCCTGGCAGCAGCACCCCACAAGACACCAACTGTACGGCCACCTGCCCCCTATCACGAAAACTATTCAAGTTAGACGAACCAGACTTGCAGGACACTGCTGGAGAAGCAGAGATGAACTGATAAGAGATGTACTCTTATGGATCCCCACACATGGCCACGCAAAAGCAGGTCGACCAGCTCGAACGTACATTCAGCAGCTATGTGAGGATACAGGATGTTGTCCTGAAGACCTACCTAGGGCGATGAACGATAGGGAGGAGTGGCGAGAGAGGGTCAGGGATATCCGTGCTACCAGCGCGATATGATGATGATGATGGTCCAGTGATAGTCATCAAGCACCTTTGATTCTGTATCTGCACTATCCCAGCTTAAGTATAATTGTTATTCAATAAATAAGATAAAATATTGGCTAAGGAATTGGAAATAGGAAGCACTGTTTACTTTTGAACCTTTTCAAGGAAATCAGAAAACTCATTGTCCTAGGCTTTTATCTGTTTTGGCAGGGATAGCTTTATTGCCTGGCACCTGAGGTGCTTCTTTTTAGGGGAATGCTGAAGAGGGCCTATGTATTTTTTCACCCGCCTGCACACTTGAGCTTCAGTTCATGCCTAGCCTCCACTATAAAAAAAGGCCTTGTACCATACTCTAGTTTGGTGGGGAACTAGACAGATATCTATGTACATCAGCTCTGTATAGACACCGGATGTAGTTTAGAGGAACCAACCTTTTTTTAAGTCTTCTGAACTGCATTGAGTGTGGAGAGTTTGGTAAATATGTGTTAGTCAATGAATTGCCAAAGTAATGCAACCAAAACAAAGGAACTAACTAGCCCAGTCCGCTGGGATTGTAGAATACTCCAATTGCTTCTCTGCAGTAATGCTGGAGCTTTGGGGAATGTGAAGTACCTCTTCATTGCCATAGCTCCCAGGTCCACTCAGGCCCAGAATGCTAACATTTGATAGGGTCCTATCTGTGGATCAAATAGAACTATTTGACATTTGAATTGAGTGCAAATAAATGTCTTATGCTAAATTGAAATGTTAGAAATAGAACTGTTTGATAATCTAATTGTGTGTAAACAAATTTCTGGTGTTTAATTGAATTGTTAGTGACACATAGCAATACTTGGAACCATTTAACTCTGTTGACTCATGCTAAATTGAGTTGTTAGAAATAGAATTATTTGCTCATTTAACTGTGTGTATCTACAAAATCTATTTTCAAATCATATTTGATATATATGTAAAAATAGGATTTGGCATTAAATAACCAGCAATAGTTGATATGCCATAAAACCAACCCGAACAGGAACTAAACAATTAAAAAAGCAGCTTTGGTGGTGGTAGTAATAATAATAATAATAATAATGTAGATTTTTTAAAAAGATATAAATTGTCAAAGTTTCTGGCCACCGTAGTCAAGGGTGACCTGAAGGCTCCCTCTTCAATAGCTACTACACCTAGGTGTAGGGGAGGGCACTACTCCTTTCCCTGGATTGTTCCACTTTACCCTTGATGCATTCCTTATAATGCTGAGTGTTAAGCTAGGAGATATCAAGCAGCATTTTTTTTAATCTTTAGTATGACTCGACCTGGGATTGAACCCTGTCTCCTAGGCCATTGGTAAACACTCTACTCACTTGGCCAACGAACATAAAGCATTTGGAAGAAATTAGATATTTCTTCCATTCTCTCCTTCATTGTTTTGATCAGGATATATCATCCTTTGAGCTCTTTATCTTTCTTTTTTATTATCAGAACTTGAATTGTATATATCTAACCAATTTCTCCACCATGAAGGAGGATATGAAATAGTATCAGAGTACAACTGGTTTGAATCCAGAGTTTTCCTTCTGCTAGTCTGGTTACAATACCTAGGATAAAGATATCAGTCTGCCCTACTATTTACCCATTGCTGAAGAGATGATTGCTAGATTTTCCTAGGCTTTTAGCGCTATGTGAAATACAAACAGCATTGTCCAGGATTTGAACTCAGGTCACCAGCTCCATTTTCTACAACAATAATCATAATGCCATGAGCTCCAAATGAATTTTAGTTTACATCCAAAGTCATAATCACACTTGACAAAAGAAATATAAAAGCAGATCAGTGTTAAGATTCTCTTATTTGTTTGTCTCCAACCAAAGTGTCTACATCTACTAGTAAGCGTATGCATATTAATTCTGCATTGTCCGATGTAGCAATTTAATTATTAGCACTCTGCATTATTCACTTGTATTACTTCCCCTTTCAGTGCATTCTTGATCTAGCATGCCAAGGTTTTTTGCACTCAGTAGCTTTCTAAGCTTGATTTCATTAAGGTTATTTAATTAATTTTTTTTTTTTTCTGTTGAGATGACATTGACATGGAAAAATTCAAGCATGCTATTGTTTAGTGATTAAAATCATCTGCAGCAGCAGAACAAATTTTTTACTTTCTGAAAGAAGTCACCTATGAAATGCTAAAAGGTTAATACTCTACTAGCATGACCTTTGCTTAGATGTGGCACAAGGCCATATGAATGGGGTCCCCAATGAGACTCAAAAAACATCAAGAAGAGCTATTTAAGTAAGAAAGGATGATTTTTCAATTTTATTACTGTTAGAAAGACTACTTTCTAGCAAATCTATTATTTGTACATCATTATCTGGTGTTGTGGGTGTCCTCGTGGTGTAATGGTTAAAGCGATGAACTGCGGAATCGTAGTATGCAAGTTCGTACTCCAGTCGCGCTATTACGTTCACTTTCGGGCAAATACCCTTGGGAAAGGTATAAACCCCCTTATCCTCCCAGCTATGGGTTAAATAGTACCACTACTGTTCTTCTAGGAGAATGGCTTTGGCATTAAATAACCTAAAAAGAGTTGATATGCCATCAAACAAAGAAACCAAACCAAACCTTATCTGGTGTCGTCATCATCATGTCATGCCATTAGCATAGATATCCCGGGCTCTATCTTGCCACCCTTCTCTATCGTCCATTGCTTACAGCAGGTCTTCAGGGCTACATCCCGTATCGGCACAGAGCTGCAGTATGTAAGTCCTAGCTGGTCTGTGGACCCCTTCACTCATCTGGTGTAGATGACGTTATCCCATTTACCGTGACACATCCACCTGGGAAGGAAAAGAAAACGGATTGAACGCAGTTCAACCAGAAATCAAAATTTAGGACTAGTGTTTCTTTACAGAACAAACAAGCCAAAAGAAAACACATTAATGATGATAAGAAAATTAAGAACTCAGTCAATGGTAACTACAGCAGAAATGTTGACAGAAGCTGTGAGACAATTACAGGAACATTCTGAACAATCAATTTCATTTACTAAATTCCCTCTCTCAGTGTTTTATTGCCCAGTCGACTGGGGCTGTAGAATACACTGACTGCACTTCCGCAATGAGTGTCCTGGATTTGACACTAAACAATCTGATGGTGTGAGGTTCCAGTGATACTGGGACTTTGGGTAATGCAGAACACCCCTTTATTGCCATCGCTCCCCGGTCCACTCTGACGTAGCATGGTAGCACCTGATAGGGCCCTATCTATGAGTTAAATAGAACTAACGGCAGGCTTATGCTAAAATGAATTGTTTGACTAAACTGAATAGCATGAAATAGAACTGTTTTTGACTATTAAATCGTACTTACATTTAAACTCTGTCCTTATGCTAAACTGAATTATTTGAAATGGAACTGTTTTTTGACATTGAAACTGTACTTACACTAAACTGAATTGTTTAATATTGAACTGTTTTGACATTTAACTGTGTAAACAAAAGCTGTACTTATACTAAACTGAATTAGCTGAATTAGAACTGTTTGACGAAGCTGAATAGCTTGAAATAGAAATGTTTTTGACAATTAAACTGTGTACTGATGCTAAACTGAATTGTTTGAAATAGAACTGATCATTTACATAAAAATGGATTTGGCATTCAATGACCTACAAAGGTTGATATGCCATAAAACCCAACCAACCAACTCTCAGTGTTCTAAAATTTAACTGACAGCCACAAATTCTATAAGCAGTTCAGAAGTTTCTTGTGACTCTGTCATTTCTATTATTTCACAGTTCAGTTATTAACCTGAATCTGTTTGCATATTTCAGGCATGGCATTATCACTGAGAAGATGCTTTTCTCACTGAATTTGTTCACACAGATGCTATGTGGAAAACTTGGCTCAGCTGAACATAGATATTTCACAAATTTCATCCTTCCAAAACAACCTAAAGATTTAGACTTCACAGAGACAGTAAAACAACCAAGTGAAATATTTAGTGCACAAATTTTTTTTTGTCTGTTCAGTGTTTATAAAATCTATCTTAAGTTTGTATTTACTCACCCACTTCACATGAGCAGGATGTGACACATGGTCAGTTTTTAATTGTGGACATTTACAGGCTTTGAATTAAGTCTTAATTTAATCAAACGCCAGGCAGATGACTATGTAATTTTATCAGATTTTGTCAACTGTGAAATAAAAATTTTCAGCTGCAATAATTAATGAAAGATCAACTGAAATACCTTATTTTTTTTCACTGAACTTCAATCTCTTTATGATGCAGATGTTTGCACTTGTCTACTCTTGAAACTTAAGCAACAGAAAGATGTTAAAACCAAGTGCCTACGTTTATTTCATCTGAAACACGACACTCATATGATACTGCAATCAGTGAAATCATCCACTTCTAACAGCGTAAAAAATGGGGAAAATAATCCAAAGGCATCTAGAAAGAGACCACCAACATCATATTGGTCTTGTGATAAGTGTCATTATTCAAGTTTTTACCCATTTAAAAAAAAACACCTGTCAAAATGTAACCGATGCAGACATAATGAAAGCTTTTACTCCTCTTAGAAAGTCAAAACTTTCAACAAGCAAAATAATGTCCCCCTCTTTATTTTAGTTCAAAATTCTTTCCGCAAAAAGCCGTACTTCATATATATACACACCAAAATTCTGTATTCGCAACTTTTAAAGTTGATTTTGAGTCTCGCAGAAAATATATAACAGTTTTAGTCAACAACATTCCAGTTCGTTTTCAGCTTGACACAGCGTCAAACATAACTTTGATATCACATTTCATTTTGATATACCTAGCATGAAAACTAACCGTGTAGCCCAGAGTGAATCAGGCAATATTATTCAGCTAAAGGATGAGCTGAGATGTGATGTGTCTTTGAACAACAACAAAAAATAAAATTGTAGGGATTTGTTATATTACTTATTTAATATCTTCCTCACATCAGTATTTAATACATGTTAGCCTTGCTTCAGAAATCTTTTAAAAGATCACAAATTTAAAACCTATTTTAGCAGTGATTTCCTGTATAGCCTTGGGTGCTGTACCAATGTCAAGGCTTGCTTAAAGCTCAAGGAAAATGCAAAAATGTTTTTTCAAATGCCCATTATCATATGCTACTCTTACCATAATAGATAAAGAATTAGGTTGCCTTTAAAAACTGGAGTGATTCAACTTGTCAGTTACTCATGAAGGACAGTTCCTATTGTCATCATAAAAAAGGCCATTAACGATATCCACCTATGTTTGGTTAATTTCACCAAATTGAACAAGGCGTCGGATTCACATCCGTATCCACAACTGGTACCAGAAGATATATTTGCTCAACTCAACAAAAGAACCTGCTTTGCAAAGCTTGACCTCTCTAATGCTGTCTATGTTCAGATGGAAGTTGATGATGATTCTCAAGAGTTACTATAAATGCACATCTAGGATTGTTCTGATTTTCCCGTCCCTCTGTTTGGAGTAAAGTTAGCACTAGCCATATTCCAATAGATGATGGATACCATGCTTCCATTGATGACATGGTTATCTCTAGTTCATATCCAGAAGAACTCCTACAGCATTTGAATAGAGTAAATATGAATGTTATTTAGGGGCTAACTAATGAGAATTGAATGCTAAATTGAATTGTTAGAAATAGAACTGTTTGATCTTTTAACTGTTAGTAAACAAATGACTGATGTTTAATTGAATTGTTAGTGATACATAGCAATACTTGGAACTATTTAACTTTGTTGACTTATGTTTACAAATCGTATATACCTAATATATATGTAAAAACAGAATTTGACATCAAATAACCGACAATGGTTGATATGCCATAAAACCAAGCCAAAAAAAAATCCCTGGCAATCTTGTTATTGAAAAGGTTCATTAAATGTTATATGGGCATCATGCCCTTTATTAGTATTTTCTGATCTAACCATTTGGACTATTGCTTCTCTATCAAATACTAGTTAACTGATAATTATCAGCGAAGCAGATGTAGTGTCAAGACTCGAGGCTTCTCATTGCAAATAACTCAAAGACAACATTGTCATTGCCAGTATCAGTGGAACTGGAATTCAGTACCGTGTTGACTTTAACAATCAGATCACTGCCAGTTACTGCAGCAAAAGTCTGTGAAGCTACTGCCAGTGATCCATTACCACAAAAAAATATTCATTTCCACAACGTATACTGAGCAACAGTTTGTCCTGATTAACAATTTCACCCTATCTACCAGCTTTGATCCTCTTTGTTTGGAGTCAGTGGTTTTATTCTTGTCAGCAAATGTGTGGTAGTACTATTGAAACTGCAATCCAAAGTCCTCAGACAAATTCATTTTGAGCACCAGAGAATCAATCATATTGACAGCCTGAGCTTGCTGCTCTGTCTATCGATTGGATATGGACAAGCAGTTGGGAGAACTTATACATGCTTATTCCAAATGTCAACTAGCTACAAAGAATGTGCTGGACAGTATATCACTTGCTGAAGCACTTTTGAACCAGTAGATCTGCCTACCTGTTGACGTCATACACCCAGCTCATCTCCATTTTCTCTGGAGAAATACAGTTATGGAAAACCAATTCAACAGCCAACAACATCTATTTTTACTTGGATAATCCATACTTGCCAAAAACTATTGTAATAGTGTTGAAGAGTGGGTTGAAGGTCACATTGTGCACCATACAGAACATGTTACCCGTCCTGTGAGTTTAGTCTTCTATCTGAATCTGACATGCAAACCAACAATGCTTTCATGCCTTCCAGTGACTGAATTACATGATCCAGTTTTTTTTGCTTGATATTTTGTGGGAAACCTTTTAAACTTCTTCAAAATTCCCAATCTAAATCAAGGGTAAAAAAAATGCTAAAAAAAAACCAAGGATGTTGGGCCGTATTTGAAGGTGGTGAAGTGACTGCAGGTTGATCTATGCCAACAGTCATTCAAGTAGATACCTCAAAGAGGTATTAGTTGGACTAATTCACTTAGATTTAAGATATCCTACAAACTATTCACTTACATATCATATATGTATAACCATTTAACTGTGTGCAAACCAATGACTGATGTTAGATTATTAATGTTATGTAGAAATACTTGCAACCATTTAACAGGCTTGTTTAAAAATGTTACCAACAAACTATTTGTTGACAAATCATATATATATTTAATGTATGTATAAATATTATTTGGCATTAAATAACCTGCAAGGGTTGATATGCTATAAAACCTAATCAACTAATCATTACCCTTCCGGCTATGGATAAATAAGTGGACTGACTGAGCTCTTTAACCTTGGTATGGTAACTGGTCTAGGAGAAGGAAAACTCTGCTTAAAAACTTTGTATCATGTTGGTGAATACATGAATTATCTTTAGTTGATGATTTTACCTCTTTTTGTCTTTTGTTGGCTCAGATATGAAGAGACAAACATGACAACAAAGATATAAGAAAAGTGAACTCCTAAAAAAATGAAGGAAGCTTGTCTGCATATTGGATCTGTAATTCATTTCTTCCTGCTTCCAAAGCCTCTGAAACTGAATGGAGATAACTTAGCAACGTGGTCCAAATGCTCAAGAGGAGTTGTGTTTTTGTCTCCCCATTTGACAATTAGCTATCACTGATATAGCAGTCATTGGTGACTATGTTACACTAATTAGCAAACTTCTGCTGACCAATCAAAACAAGCTGTATACTATAATGAATAATGTATAGCTTCTACACTTAGAATAATTATTCAAGATATATGAACTAAAAACAAAAGATATGAATTTATATCCTGTGGGAGTTATATTGTAAGATTTAGTTTTTACATTCCTCTTCTCATATTTTGCAGATGCAGGTTTGTCATTAAGCTGTTATTTGGTCATCATGGATGCCAAAAACAAACCTTTACTTTATCTCATAAAGACATCCATTTGTTAGATGTTTTTATAGCTCCTTCCTCTTTGGAATGCTGATAAAAAGCCTGTAGATAAATGTATTTTATTGCTTTGTCTATATTTAGATGTCAGTTAGGTGTGTGGGGGGAACAGTTCTTGTCTTTGACTTTTATGACCCTTATTCCTTTCTTTTCTACTTTCCTTTCTGCCAACTTTCTGCCATCTTGCTGTGATTTTATGACCAATCTTCCCCCCCCCCCGCAGTATTTGTGTTTTGTTACTTGTTAATTCTTACCAGAATGTACCTTATAAAGAGGAATCATATCTTAGCTATGCAAAAAAAAAAAGCTAATTTTTCTTTAGAACTTTCTAAAGTTTGTTGCTTAGGTTAATATACTGTCAAAGGTTTTGAATGGAATATTTCATTTGGTTCTGAAAGAAAAAAAATAAAGTGATACCAAAAAAAAATTTTTTTTTAAATGGTTTGGAATAAGAATGGTGAAATATTTTTCTGAAAATAATTAAAATAAATTCTTTTTTATTTGTTTTTATTTTTGAAGTTTAAAGAACAAAAAAAAAAATTCAAAGGAAAAACAAATGAACTTGTGTATTTTAAAGTATGAAAGAATAAAAAAAAAGAGAGAAAGAAAGTAGCAAGGAATAAAAAGACAGAGAGCATGGAAAGAGAAGGCAAGGAAGTATGAGAAAGAATAAGAGGAAAAAAATTGAGCAAAGAAAAAAAAAAAGGTTTAATATAAACAGACTGCAAGAGAAAAGGAAGAAGGAGGAAGCATGAGAGAGAGAGAGATTTCAGGTTAGAACCAAAAATAAACATCAAAGGAATTGAGTTCTTTAGATTTCATCAAATCTGATCAGAACAGAAAATGGTTATATTTTAGGAAAATAGTAGACATTAGCCCTTTAAATCAATATTTCATTTATTATACATGGAAAATCCAACATTTTATTGTACTATACACTGTAAGCTCAACATTTTCATGGGCATTATCTTACTATACACATTAAACTGAATATAACTGTACTTATTTATAAGCAGTACTCTTAGTGTGTATGTATATATATATATATATATATATATAAGCTGACTCCTACAGCTAAACTGGTTTTCAAAGCTACACTTTTTAGAGATTTTCTAAGCCAGGTGCTGACTGTTGGAGTGACTGAATTTTGTAACTAACAAATTGGACAATAATGAACAGCACAATAACACAAAGACCAGAAAAGCTGCTCTTGCTGGTTAGAGATTGTAATTTCCTACAGACCTGTATGATCTTATTGGAGATTTGATGTTAATGGCCAGCAAATTTCATTCTTGTTTGATGAACAACATTTAATATATATAACAGATCCTTGTTAGAACTCTTTTAGTGTTTTATGTGATCTTCAGATTATATTTTGAGTTGAAAAGTAAAGAAATGTAAGTTCCATTGAGTTGTTTTTGTTGTTTAATTGAAAATGTCCATGTTTCACTGCCATGGTTAAGAATTGGCTGGATGGTTGTTTCAAAAAGTTTTAGCTCAATATGGCAAGGTAAGTTGAAATGTCAGATTCAATCTGTGCTTGTGCTTTTCTGGTATTTCTTGCATGGCTGGGTCTCAATGAAATTAGGAGATGAAGAGATGAGGACAAAGTTCACATCAAGAAAAAGACAAAGAGTCACACATATGGTCATTGAAAAAATGCCACTTACATTGATATTATAACCTCTCTCTGGACTGGTTTCAAATGTAAAGTGGTATTTTCCACTTGAAGAAATTGCTGAATCTCCTGCAGTCATGTTGTACAGCACTTTGGCCCATATTGTTGTTATGTAGAAGGAAGACCAGCTGCATGGGTGATAGCCACTGTTCTGTACAACCTTGCTCAGGCCTGATAGATATCATTCAGTTTCACTAGCCCCCAAATTTAAGTTATTCCTTGTCCTCTGCTGGTTACTGAAAGACTGATTCTCTTTAAAATTCACCAATTCTTGTATAAACATTTCTTGCACCAACCGCAATAGTTCTCAGAGTTGACTTTGTTGTTGGTCACACATTTGGTCACCATGTTCACTGATAGTTGAAAGATATCCACTTCATTACCCATTCATATCTTTTCTGGAGTCTATGATACTAGAGCCAAGATTATTAAAATCATCTACCTTCTTAATTTGATAGCCATCAATGGAAAATTGAAATAAAATCCAAAGATGGCAGCTAAAAAATCTATTGACTGTTTTAAAAATAGTCTCTCTTTGAACACAACTTAGAAAATTTAATAGGATGTGGTTAGTTTACTGACTGCTTTCAAAGAGTTACTCCATTCTGACTGGGGTTTTTTTTTGTTTTTTTTTTTCATTTTGAGAACAGAAAATATTAAACTGTTCATTAGTAAAAAAAAAAAAAAAAAGTTGGTGACCATTGTCGAGGGTGACCTGAAGGCTCCCTTTTCAATAGCTACTACACCAAGGTGTAGGGGAGGGTGCTACTCCTTTCCCTGGATTGCTTCACTTTACCCTTGAAATGTACCTTATAATGCAGAGTGTTAAGCAAGGAGGAATCAAGTACTATTTTTTGAGTCTTTGGTATGACTCAACCTGAGACTGAACCCCAGTCTCCCAGGCCATTGGTGAACACTCTGCCACACAGCCATAAATTAGAGATCTTATACCTGACCTTTGTTAAACATGCAATTCTGTATTTGCCAAAAGAGGCAACTGTTAGTGTCTTCATTAACATTTTGCTTGGAATAATATCTTCAAACAATTGTTTTAGAGATATGCTAAATATCTTTTCACATTCTACAGTTTTAGAGATTTGTTTCTTCAATGTTATACAGGGTGACATTTCTATTGAGGTATTTTTATGACATAATTCTAAACACCTTGCCTCTCAACACATTCTTAGAATTTCTCACAGTTGATTAAAAAAATGTTAACATTCTAATAGGAACACCTTCATGATATAATTTTAAACAGTTTACTCCTTTTCACTGTTCCTTTCAACACATTCTTGTAACCTTGGTGATTAAAAGAATGTTAATATTTCTATGGGAGTATCTTTTTTTAGAAAAGCTGAACTGATATTAAGGAGGCCATCTCAGGAAGTTTGGCTTAGTTTGGTTGTGTGTTATTTAATGTCAAATTCTGTTAATGCATATATATATATATATATATATATAGAGAGAGAGAGAGAGAGTGAGTTTGGAAGTGAATAGTTTGCAGTTAACATTATTTTCGATTGAGCCAAAATTCATCTGTTTGCACATTGTTAAATGATTTTAAGTATTCACATTCAACACTCATAATTCTATTTGCTCACAGTTAAATGGTTTCAAGTATAGTAAATAATGGAATAGCTCTATTTGACCCATAGATGGGACCCTAACAGGTACTACCTCTCTGGGTTAGAATGGACCTGGGAGTAATGGCAATGAAAAGGTATTCTCTATTCCCAAACACCATCAAATTTTTCCACACAAAATCTCCAACTTTAAAAGGTGTTGTTCTTGTGAATGATGTTACAAGTTTAAACTTTGTAAAATGAACATAGGAAAAGATCAAATCATTATTTTAGAATATTTTGGCACTTTAAGATTTCACTTTATTTAAATCGCTGCGAACTTTTTTATGTAACACAACTCTTTTTCGATGGAGAGATGAGAACAAGTTCAAATTAACATAATTCTCTTTGTCCTCAAAATATCCCAGATTCTTTCCACAAACAATTAAAGAATAAGTTTCTCACTGGGGTTTTGTCATTGGTAATAATGGTAGTTACCTTTTTAATGAATGGATTTAATTTTTTGTATCAGTTAAATTAACTTTTATTCCTTCTACAGAAATTTTTTGACTAACTTCATATATAAACACATACATATTTCCACAATTCTCTCTCTCTCTCTCTCTCTCTCTCTCTCTCTCTCAAGAGTCCTTGTAGTGTGCTAGCTGAAGTATTGGACTTCAGCCTCAAAACAATGGAGTTTAAATTCCAGTTGCACTAATATATTTACTTTCAGATTAATAACCTTTGGAAAGGCATAAACCATTTTATCCCTTCCAGCTCTGGGTTGAATAGTATAACTCCTGTTCTTTATACAAGGGTGGCTTCAGCATTAAATAATCCACAAAGATTCATATGCCATAAAACAAAGAAACCAACCATCTTTCTCTCTCTATCTATCTCTACCCTCCCCACATGCACAAATCTCAATTAGATTGATCACCTGTGTCTATAAATAGCATAAATTAAGTACTGACACTCTGAGTCAGAGTGGACTTGGTAGTAATGACTCTGAAGGAATACTCCAGACACCTCCAAGTTCCAGAAGTAGAGCCTCATCATTGAATACAGCATAGTGTCATACTCCGGACATCTTTCCTTTTAGAGGGGGATGGAGAAGGGTCTTTAGGGAATAAAGTTGGTGCATTCTAATCATTGTTGACAGGGTAAGACATGTTTTGATTTATTGCAGCTGGTGTCACCACATCAATGCAGAGTAAAGTAGATGAGCCGTTGGGTTGACATCCTAAATGGACAAGAAATGTTTAAAAAAGAAAATTAAATGAAATCATCCAAGTTAAGAAGGGAATTTGATAATTGTGGAAATGACAAAGTCACTATAATTTAGGAAATATCTAATAAGTATAATAAACAAGAAAAAAAGAAATATGTTGATGATGTAAAAAGTGGAGACAGATAAGATTCAACTTAAAGTCTCCTAAAGCATAAGACTCCTGTAGCATACGGATGTATATAAATTGATTAAAAGGATTTAGTATCATGATTTCGCCCCAAGTTGATAGGATTCATTTTTTTGTTCAGTTAGCCAGTTTCGAAAAAAAATAGTCAAGTGAACTCTCAACTTTCTAATCAAAGTTGGCAATGTTATCAAGTCATATAATTTAATCTAACATCATTGAATTAAAAAAATTCATTACTGAGATTTTTTTATGCTAATGTTGTATGTGGATTTCAGAGAAATTCCGGTACTTATTCAGTGTACTGACTTTTCATCGAGTTACATCCATGAATTATTGCTTTGTTTCTGGTCTCATTTATACTGCTTGGAAAGTTGTAAATACAACAAAGGATTACAGGATGAAGCTACATGTTCATCTCTTATTTTGATAATGTAATGAAAAGATCAATAAAGTCAGGTGGTATTGTAAGCTACTTCTGGGCTACCGTGGGTAATAATGTTTACCCAAGAGTTGTAATATGTTGAAAGTTGTGTTGGCTGCTCAGCTGTTGTTATTTTTTTTGTGGTGGGGTGTAGGGAGTTACAGCATGTTTATAGAATATATATTGGGTGCAAAAGGTTCCAGTACAAAAAAGGCTTAAAAACTGACTGAATTTAGGACAAGAATTATTATTAGAATAATAAATACAAAAATTAGATTGAATCTTGAAAATTTTGCTAAAAATCAGAATGCTTTCATCTAAATTTTGCCAATTTTGAAGCTGTTACATTAAGATGAAGTCTCTGCAATGTATCTGAAATCTTATACAGCAAGTGTGCACACACACACACATATATAAATATATAAAGGTTCTAAGTACTGAACGTTTGAGGTATATGTTAAAAATAAATTTTATTACATCCATATGGTTTTGGTAAAGTCTGTTTCTTTGGTATGATGCCAAGGTGTACCATTTACCATTTTCTAAAATAGTCATTTGCTTTTCTTCTCTGTTTTTTTTTTTTTTTTGTCTTTTGTGTTAGTGTGGTTGGAAGTTTAAGCTCTTTATGTGGAATAATTAACTTTGATGGAATAATCTGTTTGTGGGTGAAAATGTTCCAAGTGGCTTCTGGCTAACTTGACATTTATTTTTCTAAATTTATGCATCAGCATCAGTTGCAAAGAATTGTTATGGAGTAATTGCAGAAAATCTTGCTGAATGGTAAAAAGGAAATGTCTTAACTATTCTATACTACAACGAGCTATCAAAAAATTGTATTAAAAAAGATATTTAGATGGTTTCATTGGCCTAATGAGTAGAATGTTTGCCAATGGTTTGCGAGACAAGGGTTCGATTCTTGGTCGAGTCATACCAAAAACTCAACAAAAGGAATGTGGTACATCCTTGCTTAACACTCAGCATTATAAGGTAAGGATCAAGAGTAAAGTGGAGCAATCCAGGGAATGGAGTCGCGTCCTCCACAATACCTTGGTGTAGCAGCTATTAAAAAGGGAAACTTTGGGTCACATTTGACAATCAAAAAATTGTATTAAAAAAGATATGTAAATGGTTTCATTGGCCTAATGAGTAGAGTGTTTGCCAATGGTCTGTGAGACTGGGGTTCGATTCCTGGTCGAGTCATACCAAAAACTCAAAAAAAAGAACATGATACATCCTTGCTTAACACTCAACATTTTAAGGTAAGGATCAAGGGTAAAGTGGAGCAATCCAGGGAAAGAAGTAGCGCCCTCCACTATACCTTGATGTAGCAGCTATTAAAAAGGGAACTTTGGGTCACGCTCGACTATGGTCAGACAACTTTTTATAATTGATTAACTAAGTTGTTTGTCAATTTTCATTTGCATATGTATTGATGACAACACATGGTTATTTTAATTATATTGTATTGAATTCCGAGGATCCATGCTGTGTAATGGTTATCATTGTTGGAAGGGGACTTGGTGAGCTGAGTTCAAACCTTGAATGAGGCTTTTTGCATGTCAGAGTGAATAATCATTTGAATTGTTTTTTCTTTTCAATGACACTTACTTTGTCATAATGATGGAATTAGACTTACCATAATGGTTATCATGATAGATGATTGGTGAGCTGAGTTCAAATCCTGGACAGTACTATTTACATTTAACTTCATGCTAATACTCTTGAGAAAGGCATGAATCCAACTATTCGATCTCCAGTTATGGGTAAAATTGTTGAGCAGATTCGGCTCTTTAATAGTTATCTTTGTAGGAAATGGAATCAACGACCTGATTGGTTTAATGTGTAACGTAATGGCCAAGGGATTTGGGTTCATGCCTTTGAGTTTAGTTAGGCTGAGAACCTTTCGGCTCAGCACATGGGTTAGTTAGGTTGCAACATTGAGGCAGGTGTCGGCGCGGGCGCATGGAGGTGTCACTCAGATGTCACAATAGTGCGAGACGAAACGGGTGACGGAGTGCGAGTGACGTCACACACCGGAAGCGCGCAGAGGTTTATGGAGAATTGAAAGAAAGTTAGGGAGTTGAATACTAGACGCCAAACGAGGAGGATCGACTTTTGGAGCTCGCAGACGCGAGGCGAACTTGCACCCTACGGGGGCCGCTCGAGATGGGGGCCAAATGAATAAGACAGCATAGCAAGATTGTGTCTCGCCTCCTTATGTCGAAACCTTTAACTCAAAGTTAATAAAAAGGTTTCCTACCCGAACAACAAGTCGTTATGTGTTTTCGAATATCGAGATTCCTATGTTCTTTATGTGTTCTACGTTATGTATATATGTAATGAACGTCCCATGTACATTTCGCAAATAGCCGTATTTACCTATAGTACAAATGGATTTTAATGTTAACCTGTTTGCAGAGATATTTTATGTCTAGAAGTTAGAGAATAAGGTATGTTGTATTTTTACAGTTACATTTTTGTACTAAACAGTTTTGACGATATATTAGCATATTTGAGAATCATATTGCAGGGTTACTTTGTATTGTATTGATCTGATTTACGTTTATATTTTTTTTTAGTATAATTTTGTTTCTCTCAAAAAGGACAGAATTTCATTTATGTTGATATTTTCAAATAGTTCTTCTATATTATTTACATTGAAAAAGTCATTTTCTGATTTGCGAAAAAACTTTAGATTCTTTAAGTAAGTGTTTCACATGTTATACGTTGAGGTTATTTTTGAGTGTCTAAGTTTTGTACGACCAATGTGTAATCAAGATTTAGTAACTTGTTCTTTTCTGGATTTCCTGAACGCCAGTCTCCCAAAATGTCTGTGATTAAGAAGATCTTATTGCAAATGTTTTTATTCCAGTGTTTGTGCCATTTTGTATGAAGAAACCTATTAATTTAGGTTTCAAGTCAGTATATGGAATCTTGAATTTGTCGGGGGTCAAATCTAGGGTCGATTTGGCTGCCGAATCAGCTTCTTCATTTCCTGTCAGTCTAACATGCCGCTGTATCCAACATATAAGAATCTCTTTTGAGTTGAACATAAAGTCTAATCTATGCAGTAGTTTAATTATGAAGAGGTCTTTCAGTTTTTATTTTTTATTGATACGAAGATGGAGTGTAAGGCCAAGAATATAATAAAGTTTTTGTGGTTACTTTCAAAGATGATGTCTATTGCGAGGGCTTTGGCTGAAAAGATGCTTTCTTTTGAAAGAGCTTTTTTTTTTTTTTTTTTTTTTTAAAAATAATTTTCTTGTTTGAAATGGTTAAACATCGTTTTATCTTTGTTCTTGGAGCTATCTGTAAAGGTGTAGAGGTGGTTGGAGTGGTGTTTTAGGATATTGCGGAATTTATCTTAGAAAGTGCTGGAATGGGTTTTTATTTTGGAAAATTCATTTAACTTGAGCTGAAATCATAAACTAGGTTGTGACATTTTGCTTGACTTTAATACCTTTGGGAAAGGCATGAATTTGTTCTCCCCTGACTATGCATAAAAAGTTGAGTAGACTGATAATGCAACTAGTCTAGAAGGGAAAAAAAAATTGTTCACTTAACAAATTGACATTGTATGACATCCTGCTTAACAGTCAAGGAAATACATGAATACATAATACCAGCACAGAGGAATTATTAATTGACCTGAACTATATCATTGGAAACTTCTATTATTACTATAAACCTTTTTTATAGACAATATGTAAATATTATAGTGTATTAAGCATTGAGTAATAAACAAATGGATTATGGATCTTTTCTTTCTTTTTTTATTTTGGATTTTCTGGATTGCCATCTTAGAATGTATATTTCTGTTTTTTGCAAAGAAAGTGACCCCCTCCTTTTTTGTGTTGTTCTGATAATGTGGGTAAACACTGAAATATAACCTTAATCACTTACTTTTCTTTTCTGGTAATTAAATACAGATTAGCGAAAAATGCCATTCAGAGTTACTGTCATCCGAAATATTGTACCTTTTTTTTTTTTTTGATTTTGTATTTTCTCTTGTAAATGGACAAGCAATTAGAGGATTACGTGTTTATGTGCTAAATAAATTGAAGTATAATTGTCTCAAGATTTTTAAAAATTTTTCTTTTTTTGGCTTTTTCTCTTAATGTCAATCAAATTACATTCTATTTCTGGCTTTACCATTTGTGACCTTTTTTTCTTTTTTCTTTTTCTACTTTTCTACCTACAAGGGTGATTATTTATCACCCTTGTAAGGATTGAACTCACTATTTAAGAAATGTGTAGTATGAAAAAAAGATATACCAATTTGATTAACTATTTCCTTACAATAGTGTCCTTATGCAAATGTTTACTAAATTTATATATATATATATATATATATATATTCACTCACTCATGTATTTACCCAATTCTACTGATTGATGTAAATAGACTGAGATAGATTCATCTGTGCTCTAAAGAATCAAAATCAGTTCAAACTTCATTGGGAACTCCCCTATGAGTCCTTGTGCCAAACTAAGTCCAAGCCTAAATATCTATAATTAAAGTAAATAAAATTGGCGGTCTTAGTCGAGGGTGACTGAAGGCTCCCTTTTCAATAGCTACTGCACCAAAGTGTAGGCAAGGGTGCTACTCCTTTCCCTAGATTGCTCCACTTCACCTTTGATCCGTACTTATAATGCTCAGTGTTAAGAAAGGCAGCATCAAGTACCATTTTTGGAGTCTTTGGCATGAACCCCGGTCTCGTGGACCATACTGAGATATTACGTTGTTCAGGAAATAAAGTCAGATTTTAGAATAATCTTTTATCCGTGAATGAATGAGGGTGTGTATACTATTTTAATCTGTCAAAATATGACCTAAACATCTATGCATTTTCGCCATCAATAAACAAGATTATTTATTCTTGTACCATAAAACTGCAAAGGTTTTGATGCCAAGAAGTCTTTAAATACAGTTTCTAGTTCTCACTTCGAAGAGAATATTTTTTTTAACTTTAGAAGTGTCTCGATGCTTGAAATAATGCTGTGTTTATGTTCAAGGAAGTTCCAAATATCTGTATCTTAACATAAACATGAGCCTCTGTCTCCATACATATATAGAAGCTTTACAATCTCGTTGATTAGGTAGGTTAGTCAGGTCCTGAGACATACTCCATGTGTAGCATAGGACCAAAATACGTTGTGTCTAAAAGAAATGAGTTTGCAAAAAAAACGCTCTAAACTTGACTCTCAAGGAAGAAAATAGTAGTCACTTTTATTCTTGGGGATTACAGTGGATTGTATTAAAAAAAAGTTTGTTCAATAGTGTTCTTCCTCACCTTTTTACTAAACATAAAAACAGGATAAAATTCTGATATGTTCTAACAAATAGCTGATAAAAAGTACACAAAATGATTTTATCGTCAATTTATTCTGAAAATGGCCTACAAAAGTAGGTGAGCAGAATACTTTGCAATAGGGCAATGATTAGCATGTTCACCTTGGCCTGGGAGCTCTAAATGTAAAGCATGAATAAAGGTGAAGTGGAGCAATCTAGGGAAAGGAGTAGCACCCTTGCCTACACTTTGGTGCAGTAGCTATTGAAAAGGGAGCCTTCAGTCACCCTCGACTAAGACCGCCAATTTTATTTACTTTAATTATAGATATTTAGGCTTGGACTTAGTTTGGCACAAGGACTCATAGGGGAGTTCCCAATGAAGTTTGAACTGATTTTGATTCTTTAGAGCACAGATGAATCTATTATATTCATAAATAGAGATTTGATGGATCAATTCACAGGTTTCCGAAGGCTCGATGATCACCAGTGAAATCAGTAGTGTAGCACGTGAAAGTTCACGTGTGATTATATTAAAATCATGCTTGGACTCTACTGGTCACTCTGCCTGCACGAGCGAGGTTCATGACATTTTTGATCGTCAGACCCATGTACCCAATGACTGATGACAGCTGATGTGCTCATGTGTTCTCCAACCTTGAGACCGCCGCAATTCAATGACGGTGCCCGTCCATAATATTACACATAAATCCATCTGTTATCCCTCTCTCCCAGTTTTGGATAAATAGGGCAGGCTGTATTCTTTAACCTTGGTTAGGCAACCAGTTTTGGAGAAGGAAAACTTTGAATCCAGACCAGCTTACTCTGTTTCAAAATTGATCTTGTCATATCCTATAGTCATGGAGGGGTTGGGTAAGTGCATACAACCCCCACCTTAACCAAGGAGTTTTGACATATTCATAAATAAAAATCAATTAACAAATCAATCCTACAAAGTGCCCCAGTAGATATCATGAAACTCCATTGTTGTTCCACATGACAACAAAAAACAACAGTAAGAATTAAACAGACTACAGTAATAATGCCTTGCAAGACTTGTCTGGTACAAGGCTTTACATTTAGAGCTCCCAGGCCAAGGTGAACATGCTAATCATTGCCCTATTGCAAAGTATTCTGCTCACCTACTTTTGTAGGCATTTTCAGAATAAATTGACGATAAAATCATTTTGTGTACTTTTTATCAGCTATTGTTAGAACATATCAGAATTTTATCCTGTTTTTATGTTTATTTTTTAGCTATTTTTGTGAGTTTGTGTATATTTCTTGTCAGTTATTTAGTAACTATACACCCTTTATCAAAGGTTCAGTCCCTGTTGGTGAATTTTAGCATTGCTAAAGTGTTAAATGTTGACCATTTGACCTTGAATGAAAGTGCACATTGCCCGAAGCTAGCTTCTCTGTTTATGGGTGAGGCAGAAGAAAGAAATAAGACTTCAGCATTTTGTGTCTATTGATAAATATACTCATCAGCAAAGAATTCCAACCCTCTCATATGGGGAGGGGGGAGTGACTTGGGAGCAGAATTTTGAGAAAAAAAACTTTTTACTTTGTAGGCATCAAATGTGCTTGAATAAGATCAGATACTCAGTGTGTGTAAGGGGGGGGGTTAAGTGTGTATTCAGTCCCTAGCTTAAAAAAAAAGAAAGGAGAGAGAGAGAGCAGTAGAAATGTTTGCAGAGACTTGTTACCTTATCTTTCTTTCGTTGTATGCTTACCACTGAAGCTGCCCCTCAACATGTGCACCAACAAACATATAGTATCTTTTTTGAAAGTTAATAACAAGAGAAGCAATATTCAGAATTCAAAAGAAATATTATTGAGCTAAGTGTTTAGGCTTTTATTAAATTTCACGAAAATAGATAATCTCAGTAATCAGCTGCAGTAAAAAAAAAAGGCTTCATAAAATCTATGTTATGGCTCTAAAGTGTGTGTGTGTTTGTGTGTATAGAGAGAGGGGGGAGGTGCCTGCAGAGTAATGGTCATCATCATTGGAAATAGACACAGTGGCAGGAGTTCAAATCCTAGACAAGGCTGATTGTATTTCACATAGCACTAATACTCTTGGGAAAGGTATGAATCCAGTTATTTCTCAATAGTAAGGCAGACTGGGTTTTCTTTGGTTTTTTTTGGCCTTGGTTTGGCAACCTGTCTAGGAGAAGGAAACCTGAATTCAAACCTGTTAAAATCTGCTTAGAAAAATTGACCTTATATCTAGGATAGCATAGAGACAAGAGTCAACAATGCTTGGTCACTGTCACTTTCTCACTTATATGATCATCAGACTGAGAAACTGATAGTCACCAAACACTATTAACTCTTTGTATATGTTATCCTAACAAAGGCTTGCCCTGATGGCTGGGGCTGTTGAAGATGTTGACTGCACCTCCTTAAGGGGTAATCAGTGTCTTAGGTATGAAACTGAACTGGATCCGATGGTGAGGCTCCAGTTCTAGAGCTTCGAGAAATGTAGTGTATTCCTTCATTGCCATTACTCCCTGGTCCACTCTGACCCTGAGTGGTAGTACCTGTTAGTGTCCCATCTGTGAGTTGAATAGAACTATTTAATCATTTATTTTACGTGAAAATATTTAATTGTGTGCGCATTAATGATTAATATTAAATCAAGTTATTGATATTAGATAGCAATCCTTCAAAACATTAGTGTTAGATAGTAACACTTGAAACTATTTAGTGTCCTGGGTATGACATTAAACTGCATTTGATGATCCTATTTACCAACCCCTCCGCTCAGGCAGGATATGACACTCTGGCTCAGAGTGGTAGCACCTGATAAGGTCCTATCTATGAGTCAAATAGAACTAAACTTTGTACTTATGCTAAACTGAATTGTTTGAAATGGGAATGTTTTTGACATTGAAACTGTGTGCTTAAGCTGAACTGAATTGTTGGAAATAGGATTGTTTGACACTGAACCAGTGTACTAATAGAACTGTTTTGATATTTAACTGTGCGTAAACAAAAAACTAAATCTATACTAAACTGAATTGTTTGAAACTTTTGTTAAAATGACTTAATTCAGTGTTGAATGTCCCAAAATGTGTTGATATGCCATAAAACAAAACAACTTACGAACAAATCCCTTTATTTATTTTTTTAATTTTAAATAGATCTATTTGATCCAGATTTGGTAACCTAACAGGTACTGCTAACCCAGGTCATAGTGGACCTGAGAACTATTCTACATTACTTATTGCTCAGTCGCCTGCAGCTGTAGAATACACTGACTGCTTCACTGCAGAGTGTCCTGGATATGACACTAACAATCTGATGGTTCCTGTAATGCGGGGGTGTCCTCGTGGTGTGATGGTTAAAGCGATGGTTGCGGGATTGTAATTAGGGAGTTCGTACTCCAGTCGCGCTATTATGTTCACTTTCGGGCAAATACCCTTGGGAAAGGTATGAACCCCCTTATCCTCCCAGCTATGGGTTGAATAGTACCACTACTGTTCTTCTATGAGAATGGCTTTGGCAATAAATAACCCACAAGGGTTGATATGCCATGAGTATTCTAGATATGACATTAAACAATCTGATAGTGAGGTTCCAGTAATGCTGGAACTTTGGGGTATGCAGCGTACCCCTTCATTGCCATCGCTCCCAGGTCCACTCTATGGGTTAAATAGAACTAAAGTGTGGTTTCTTGAGTTTACTTATTTTTTGCATTTAAACTGAATTGTTTAAAATAGAACTGTTTTGACATTTAAACTGCATACTTATGTTGAACTGAATTGCCCGAAATAGGACTGTTTTGACATTAACTCTGTGTATTGCCCAGTCAGCTGGGGCTGTAGAATACACTGACTGCCCCTCTGCAGAGAAGTAAGCCCCCCCCCAACGAGTGTCCTGGATATGATACTAAACAATCTGATGGTGAGGTTCCAGTAATGCTAGAGCTTTGAGGAATGCGGATCACCCCTTCATTGCCATTGCTCCCAGGTTCACTCTGACCTGGAATGGTAGCACCTGATAGGGCCCTATCAATGGGTTGAATAGAACTCACTGCATACTTATGCTAAACTGAATTGTTTGAAATATAACTGTTTTTGACATGGAAACTTTACTTACACTAAACTGAATTGTTTAATAGAGAACTGTTTTGACATTTAACTGCATGTAAACAAAATCTGTACTTATACTAAACTGAATTAGCTCTGTTTGAATAAACTGAATAGCTTGAAATAGAAATGTTTTTGACAATTAAACTGTGTACTCATGCTAAACTGAATTGTTTGAAATAGAACTATTTGCTTAAAAATGGATTTGGCGTTAAATAACCTACAAAGGTTGATATGCCATAAAACCCAACCAACCAACCATCTACACTTCTTAGATCTCCTTAACTGGAGCCTCACCATCAGATGTAGTGTAGTGTCATACCCTGGACCCTCTTTTTTTGCAGGTAATACAAGGCAGGTAGATTAAAACTATAAATGAGTTTTTTCGTTTTGTTTTTTTCTGTGTATCATGTTTGCCTTGTTTTTTCCTGTGAGTTTATGAGACCTGTTATGACTGCAATTTCACAACCCTTCCCCTACTTCAAGTCCATGGCACGCTCTTCATGTTTGTGCTTGTACCCAGGGAAGTTACTTTCTAAAGACATTCCACTGAAAGGAACAAATGTTGTTCTATTCACTGCAACAGTTGTTTTTCTTTTTTTCTGTTTTTTGGTGGTTGGGGTGCTTTATTTTTCATCTGTGTTGATACAGACCCAAGCTTGTTTGGAAGCGCTTCAGGTTAATCCATTCTAAATAGAAATATTTCAATTGTTTATATGTAACATAATGTGAGGGAGAATTTCAGTCTTTGCGGAATTGAGATACCAGAAAAATAATCTGTGTTGCATGATTGCTTCCCTTTTTATCATTACCTGTGTATATGATGTCTTGAGGTGCTTTTGGCTCAGTTGTTTCATCGAAGACAAATCTCCCTTTCTGTATTCTGTTTGTTTTTGTTGACTGTGTTTTTGGCCTCATTGTCAAAGATATACATGGGGACAGGCTGTATTCTATTCTAAGAATCTATGATAGAGAAACCTGTTCTTGTATAATAAATCTTGTCATTCTTTCATGACTGTACATCCTGCAGAAGGGTAAAACGTTCCACAAAGAAGAGTGTCCTGGGTATGACACAAAACTGCATCTGATGATAGGCTCCAGTTCTAGAATTTGGGGGAATTAAAAGTACTCCTTCATTGCTATTACTCTCAGGTCTACCTTAATCTGGCGTGGTAGGGTTAGGGTCCCAATTTATTGGTCAAATAGATCTATGTTAAAAATTATTTGTAATCAATAAGAATACAATATGTATGTATATATAGATGGAATTTTGCGTTAAATGACCTACAAGGGTTGATATGCCATAAAACCCAAACAACCAACCAACATCAGTAAGAATACTTTATATATGTATTTACCAACTCCTCTGCACAAGCAGATGCAACACAAGGTCAGTTTTTCTGAGCGAAGTTTAACAGGTTTGAAATCAGAATTTTCCTTCTCCTAGAGCGGTTGCCTAACCAAGGCTAAAGAACCCAGTCTCCCCTACTGTTTACCCATCACGGGAGAGAGAATAATTGGATTCATACCTTTCCCATGAGTATTAGTGCTATGTGAAATGTAATCAGCTTCATCCAGGATTTGAACTCATGTCGCCATATCCATTTCCTATGACAATAACCATGTGCACCTCCTTTATTTATAATTTTAAATTATCATTTAAATTATTTGTATCAAGAATAGTTATTTGAAACTATAATTATTTTTTAATGAATAGTATTAGTTACTGATTGCCCAGTCGGCTGGGGCTGTAGAATACACCGACTGCTTCTCTGCAGAGGGGTAAGACCCCCCCCCAACGAGTGTCCTGGATATGACACTAAACAATCTGATGGTGAGGTTCCAGCAATGCTGGAGCTTTGGGGAATGTGGAGTACCCCTTCATTGCCATCGCTCCCAGGTCCACTCTGGCCCGGAGTGGTAGCACCTGATAAGGGTCCTATCTATGGGTTAAATAGAACAAAACCGTGCTTCTTTCACTATACTGATTTTTGCATTTAAACTGCGTATTTATGCTAAACTGAATTGTTTAAAATGGAACTGTTTTGACATTGGAACTGCGTACTAGTGCTGAACTGAATTGCTCAAAATAGAACTGTTTTTGACATCTAAACTGTGTACTTATGCTGAACTGAATTATCTGAAATAAAACTGTTTAACATTTAACTCTGTGTATTGCCCAGTCAGCTGGGGCTGTAGAATACACTGACTGCCCCTCTGCAGAGGGGTAAGACCCCCCCCTAACGAGTGTCCTGGATATGACATTAAACAATCTGATGGTGAGGTTCCAGCAGTGTTGGAGCTTTGGGGAATGCGGAGTACCCCTTCATTGCCATTGCTTCCACGTCCACTCTGGCCCGGAGTGGTAGCACCTGATAGGGTCCTATCTATGGGTTAAATAGAATTAACAGCATACTTAGGCTAAAATGAATTGTTTGATTAAAACTGAATAGTTTGAAATAGGAATGACTTTTACAATTAAACCGTACTTACATTTAAACTGCGTGCATATGCTTAACTGAATTATTTGAAATAGAACTGTTTTTTGACATTAAAACTGTATTTACACTTCACTGAATTGTTACATACAACTGCTTGATTAGTTAGAAATGGAAATGTTTTCGACCATTAAACTGTGTACTTATGCTAAACTGAATTGTTTTAAATAGAACAGATTATTTACATAAAAATGGATTTGGCGTTAAATAACCTACAAAGGTTGATATGCCATAAAACCCAACAAACCAACCAACTATTAGTTATTGTGTGCAAACAAATAACAAATATTAAATGGAAATAATTACTTGAAACTATATAATTCATATTCGATAGGAATATTTGAAACCATGCAACTGTGTGCAAATTATTTGTATTAGATAGGAATACTTGATACCATATAAGTGTGTGCAAATTATTTGTACTAGATAGGAATACTTGATTCCATATAACTGTATGTAAATTATTTGTATTAGATTGGAATACTTGATATTATATAACTGTGTGCAAATTATTTGCATTAGATAGGAATACTTGATACCATATAAGTGTGTGCAAATTATTTGTATTAGATAAGAATACTTGATATCAGAACTGTGTTTGAATTATTTGTATTAGATAGGAATACCTAATATCATAGAACTGTGTGCAAATTATTTGTATTTGATAAGAATACTTGATATCATATTAGTGTGTGCAAAAATATTCTTGAGAAATATCGGAACCAAAAATGTAAATATAAACTTACAAAGTAGTCTGTTCTCTTATCTCTTGGCAGAAAATAACCCAAGACAAGTTAACATGCCATTAAAATCAACCAATCAATACTTATTTCATGACTTATTGGATGATTTTAATGCCATATTGACCTGTTTAGGAATATTCTATGCCTAGAAGTTAGGTAATTGCACAGTGTCTACATTTATATATTTGGTGTAGTTTGCATGCAGTTCCATGCATGATAAAATATCCTTATCGAATATGGATAATTTTTAAATATATCTATCTAACCCATTGATGGACCCTAACAGGTACTACCACTCAGGCCCACTGTGGAATGGGAAGTAATGTCAATAAAAAGGGTACTCCATACTTCCCAGAGCTCCCAAACTGGAATCTCATTTCTTGATGCTTTTTAGTATTGTACCCAGGACACCGTGTCTTTAGATTCAGTTTTCCTTCTTCTTGATTGGTTGCCTTACTATTTACCTATAGTTGGGGTAAATGTGGTTGATGTCTTGTGATGAAATTGAAAGGCTGAACCTGCAGACCGCTGCCTCCGATGAGCTAACCGGGGTTCGTCATTCAAAGAGACGAGTGGTGTGCTATATATGCAGGCAGAACAGCCGACGTTTGCGTGAATCTAGCAACTGTCCCCGGCTGGATAAAAAAACAAGAGGTGAGCCAGATGAATGAGAGAAATGAAATGTGACAACGAAGCTGTGTGGAATGAATTCCTTTCATAGTGACACAAAAAGGAAGGAAGGAAGAAAGAAAGAAGCTAGAAGTGACGAGCAAAATGGCCTACCTCAAAGTTCAAAACGAGCATAAATGTGTCTTGCATGTAGAGTGCCCGGAGTATAGAAAAAAAATGGAAGCACGAACGTCCTTGGGAGTGCAATTTGTAGGTCACACATCTTGTCTCTCGTGGGATTTGTGACATATGCAAATTTCACCCTGCCAGAACTGGTATAAAAGGAGTAATGTTAGCGTTGTTGTTGTTGTTGCATTTGTTACTTCACAGTAGGATTAGGTGAACCAGTGTATTGACGTGGCAAGTAAGAGAGAAAGAGAGACAGGACCGGTAGCAAGCAGTTAAAAGATTTCATGCCTTTACCTAGATCATAAGTGCAAAATGAAATACAAGATGTCTCCTATTCCATTTTTTATTACGATGACTATCATACCAAGTTCACTTCCAGTTATATTTTAGAGACTGTTGTAACACAAACATTTTTTTAGCAATCTAAGCAAAATTTCTTGAATTATCTCATCACTGTACTTCACTTTTTGTGCAACTTTTTTCTTTCCTGGTTTTATGGCCCAATTGAAACTTATACTGCTGGAGAAGCAGGGACGAGCTCATAAGTGATGTACTCCTATGGACCCCCACATATGGCCGGGCAAAAAAGCAGGATGAATAGCTCGAACATACATTCAGCAGCTATGTGAGGATACAGGATGTCGCCCTGAAGACCTGCCAGAGGCAATGAACGATAGGGAGAAGTGGCGAGAGCGGTTCAGTGATATCCATGCTAGTGGCACGACATGATGATGATGGTGATAATTTGAATTAGACTATACTGTACATTGATCTGTGTAGCTTTCAAATCACACATGATGTGAAGCAATGTACAACATGTCTGGGCACTATCTACCATGATACTACCAATGGCAGCATGTACCTTTCATAATTTGAACTACTTCAGTCTGGTGATGCTGTAAACTAGTATGTATTATCAAAATATTACCAAACTTTTGATTCACTCGAGAAATTAACTTTTGTTCTAATGATTATTCTGGTTAGTGTGAAAAATATCTTCTTTAGATTTTCTTCATTGTCATGGCTTTTTATTTTTGTTTTTTTTTTTGTTTTGTTTTTTGTCTAAAAGAAAACCATTTCTGTTCCTGTAAAAGAATCATGATTTATTTTTGATTTATTTATTCTCACAAATTACCAAAGTTTTGACTCTTTTTTTTTTTTTTCTTTTTGCTTTGATTGAACCTCTTCTACTTAGTTTGTAAATTCTTGAGTATCAAGAAACTTAACTCTTTTTGGGGGGTGGGGGGGACACATTATTTGAATTTTTTTTCTTCTTTCATCATCCTGGCTGAAACATAAGGCTACAATCCTACTCCCTCCACTAACACCCTGTCTTTATTTTTTGTTTTTACAGATCTTGTTCATGTAAAGAAATCTTTCTCGATTCTTTATTACTTTCCATCTCCTCCTCCTCCAGATTTTGGCTTGTCTCATTTTCTTTTTTCTAATTTCATTTCACTTCAAGGCCTTACAGTTTTTTACACTTCATTTGCAGTTCAGCTCAGCATATTTCATTGGGAATCTTCAAGCAATCTGCATTTCTTCATCTCAAGAGACAGATTGCTACCGTCTTGTCATCCTATGCAATTCCTCATTTAATGTTTAATTTGGCCAGTAAAACAGATCATTTGTAGAATGCTATGGTATTTCGAACGCAACCTCTACATTTTTTTTACCAAAATCGGACTTACACCAGCAAAAAAGAGGGAATATATAAAAAAGATCCAAAACAAGACTGTAACTGCATCTGAACGGATATGGTATTCATACAGATTAAACACCATCCAATAAAGTCTGGTAGTATTGTGAGATACTGCTGGGGCGCCCTGAATTACTGGTAATGATGCTTTGGCCCTGAAACCATGCCTTAACCCAGGGTCGTCATCTGATGAAGACTTTACTGGAAGCAAAACTGCTTCTTTGGCAGCAGTTTTTATATATAATTTTTGATCTTTTGTGTCCTTTTTTACACTTCAATTGCAGTTCCCTTCAGCATATTATTTCATTGGGCATCCTCAGAAAATCTGCATTTCTTATCATTTGTAGGATGCTATGGTAGAAGTTGTTGGCCTTTTGCATGTCTTTTTTTTGTGTCAGTATGTTTAAATCTATTCAAGATGACGACCCTATCCACAAGAAATTTATTGCCTAATATTCTTTATCTTTGTTGTATGATTAGAATCTGTGATCCTAACTTGTTTTGTCTTATTTCAGTTTTCTTAAAAGGAATTTTTAGTCATGCTTCTCAGAATAAAGATAACTCAATCTCAATTAGCCATTTATCAAACCACCCAGTCAGCTAGGCTTTTGAATATATTGATTGTATCCCCTGCTTAAAAAAAAGTAGGTGTCTTCAGTATGACACTAGACTTCATCTGATAGGGAGGCCTTAGTTCTAGAGATTTGTGTACACCTTCATTGCCATTACTCTCAGGTCCACTCTGACTTGGAGTGGTAAGACATGTTAGGGTTTCATCTAGGATTCAAATAGATCTGTGTAAAGATTATTTATATTCAGTAGGTATACTTGATGTCATATATCTGTAAATTATTTGTATCAAGAATAGTTGTAATAGTTTACTAAGGTTTTAAATCATATACATCTGAGTGTAGAAGTCACTGCTCTAATGTGCAGAATAAAACAAGAATAAAAGCACTCACCAGCTCAGCGGTCCCAGCTAGCATCCGGCTGGCAGACAAAAAGTAGAACGGGCAGTAACTCAATACCAAATCGATAACACTTGAAGCAAGCCAGTGTATATATACACTAATAAGCCCACTCACTGGGCCAGCAACTAATCACTGTCCAGGGAATGGACTTGGCCACCTTTGAATAGCAGAATGTCCCAATGTTCGTATAATCTCACTTCAACTTGTAATTCATGATTACACATGTGAGCACTGACTCATTGCTACTGAGCCTTATGATAGAATTCCAACACTGAGTAACCAAATTATTATTATCAAATCAGAATAATTATGTGAAACCATATAATTGTGCATAAATTATTAGTATTAGATATGAGTACTTTATATTATACAACTGTGTGAAAATTCTTTGTTTTAGATAGAAATACTTATCATCATATAACTGTATTCCAAAAATTCTTAATGTGAATATAAATTTACAGTGTATAGAATTCCTTAAACTCTTGGCATAAAAAAAGCGAGATTGGTAAACATGTTGGTAAAATCAATCAGTCTACCTATGACTGTGGAATTGGTTATCGTGGAATGATGCTGAAAACTTTCAACCAAAGCCAGAAGACTAAAGGAACTGAAGCCTTATCTACAAGCTTCAAAAATATAACGAAAAGAGAATCTTGTCATTATGGGGATGGAATGATGGATGGTGATTGTTCAGCTTCTATGGAGTTGTTAACAGCATATAAAACAATCATATATACTAGTGTATATATTTACTCACTCCCTCCACCTAGGCAGCATGTGACTCAAGATCAATTTTTAAGATAAATACAGCTGATTTGAATTCATAGTTTTCTTGCTAGACTAGTTGCCATATTTAAGCTCAAGAGCACAATCTACTTTGCTATTTACCCACAACCGAGAAAGAAATACTGACACCCTTATTCAGGATTTGAACTTGACTTGCTAAGTTCATTTTCTACAACACTGTCACACCACAAGTATCTCATGGTGTATTCCTATTTATTACAAGTAATGCTGAAAGGCTTCTTCTCTTCTTGTCACAGATCATGACTTTCTTACTGTTGTCATACCTATACTTCCAAAGTAGAACTTGTTTTCCTCTCATTGACAGTCCGATCAAACTTGTTTTTCTTCTCTCTTACCAACAAAGTCAGGCAGAACTCGGGACTTCAAACCAATCATTTGTGAAATGACTGGAATTAAAACCCTTTTCACATGTTTATTTTCTGTATTACTATTCAATATGTCACGTCTTTTGATAAAAGTTGCTTTCTTGCTTCTGGGCAGTTTAGTCTTTGTCTTGGTTAGATTAGTTCTTGAAATGAAGTTTTCTTCAAAAACAAGTGCTAAGTGACAATGTTATGATCTCATGACCATCAATAAAAGGTTGACCCATACAAGAGAGTGACTTATCCAAATATTTACTGATGTTCTTGTTTAAACAAACCTGCCTATTTGCTGTGTGTATAATGTTCTTGTACTATAACACATTGAAAACTAATAGACATCTCTATTTTCAAAAAGGAGTCTTTATCCTTTGTTCAGTATCTGAGGTCAGTAACACAAATACAACTCACTGTCAAATAAAAAATTCATTTGCACTGGTTTTAGGGGGCTTCCTACAATTCTGATTTTGAGAGAAGTGGTAATACCACAAAATGGCAATTCCCAAAGTTTATCTGACCTATTTCTGTATCAAACTTGTCCATTTCAAGTGGGCCCTTCCTCAATCTTTGTCAGTGAAGTCAAGCCATGATCGTAACGATTGTGTATTTGAATCTTTATTTGGCAATTCAAGGTTGTTATCTGGATTGACGTTTGATGGCTTACTCTTTCATATTCAAATTAAGCAAAATGTTATTTGCATATGTAAAAGAATTAAAGGGGGGAGTCCCCATAGCGCAGTGGCTAACATACTGGACTGCAACATTGTAGTATGCATGTTTGAACTCCGGTCACATTCACTTTCAGACTTGGGAAAAGTATGAACCTTCTTATTTTCCAGGTATGGCTTAAATTGTATCATTGTTCTAAAAGAATGGTTTTGGCATTAAATAATCCACAAAGGTTGATTATGTCATTAAACAAAGAAACTAAACCAAACCAAACCAAAAATTAATGAAATTTCAGGAATATTGACTGAATTTCTATGGATTCCTTCAGACAAAAATCTAAAAATGTTTACTTCATTAAAATGAGACTAAATGGATAGACTCAGCTGAAAAAATTTTAAAAATTCATTTTATATATATATATATATATATATATATATATATATTTTTTCTGGATGAAGTTTAATCCTATTTACCAACCCCTCCACTCGGGCAGGATATGACACAAGGTCAGTTTTTAAGCGCAGTTTAACAGGTTTGAATTCAGAGTATTCCTTTTCCTAGACTAGTTGCCTCACCAAGGCTGAAGAACCCAGTTTGCCCTACTATTTACCCATAGCAGGAGGGAGAATAATTAGATTCATACCTTTCCCAAGGATAATAGTGCTATGTGAAATGCAATCAGTCTTGTCCAGGAATTGAACTTGTGTCGCCGTGTCCATTTCCTACGACGATAACCATTACACCAGGGGTACCTCCTTCTTGATAAAGTTTAATCATTTAGTAGATAGTCTTATATATTAAAACAAAATTTAGATTTAGTCATGCTATACTCAAGTTTATTGCTTTGATATTATTTTATTGCTTTCTTATTGTTTCTTGGGGAGTTAGGTGAAAGAGTACCTTATAAGGTAAGATCATGTTCCCCTTCAAGTATAATATAATTAAGAATGGTAATTAATTATCATATTTTAATTATTTTATTTGCAGCAATAAATCATGAATTAGAAACTTTCAGTAGAAGTGTAGGTCGCATTGAAAGATTGTATGCATGCTACAACCAGACTTCAGCTCATATCAAAATAGGCATTAGTTTTGAAACCTGTGGCAGACAGGATGTTGAAAATAAACACATTGAATGCAGTAACAGCTGATTTAGCTGATGAGTCTATGGAAAGTTTTTAATGACATATGTTCTTATCATCATTACTTGATGAGATAATTAATATGTATTACATAAGCAGGATGATTTTAGCATTGAGTTCAGTAAGTTGGATTGGAAGCAGAGGATCACAGTTGGTCAGACTGTTTTGGGTCCAGAGAGGTGAGCAGCTCTTCAAGGGCAGAGTTTATTTGGGGCGAAGAAAACAAAGTCGGTGTTTTGGTCAGTCACCTCTCACGAATGAAACTATCTGCATTTCTAATGAACACAATTGGTTCTAACAACCTATCTTTCTTGATTCGGTGATAACTGCTGTGAAATGCTGCAGTCAGAAAATAAACTTTCGTATTTTGTATTTTGCAATGCCTGTTGATATTCAAGATGGTGCCATGTTGGTGAGGTAATGTTACAAAATTACTTAAATTTTTTATTTCATTTGTAGTAAATAAAGAAATTCTTTTTCTTTCAACCATTGAATATGTTAGATCTGCTATTTTATTTTTTTGGGCTATCTGATCAGGCTGCTCTCAAAATACCAAGAAAATCTTTACTTCTGCCAAAAAACTTGAACATAGATCATAGATCCACTGATATCTTTTGACACAATATCTCAATATTTTCATTATTCAAATTATTTTGCCCAAGTGCAGGGAGTGATCTTATGATATCAAATATCATAGTCTCTATTTGTGTCATTGTTTTGTAATATGATTAGTTGAATCTATGGAAATTTCAGAGATCTGGAATCTGCTTTTTTTTAGTCACTTTCAAGTGGCTTTTTCATAGAAAATGCAACAGAGATCTGAATTGAGCAGGTGTATTTGCAAGAGGTATTAGATAATCTGTATAGACTGTAACCATATTACTTTCTGCCAGATACTGTGTACTTCTTGGTTAAGAAAGCATTTTTTGAAATTAAATCTATTGACGTTTATAGTAAATAATCAATGCAGATTATGAATAGGGAAATTTAAGTGGAATAATTTTGATTAATTTTAATCCATGAAAGAGCAGTTTTTTTTAAAACATATAATGTATAATACTTTATATAATAATACTTTAGATATCCATGGAAGAGCAGTTTTATTTCTTTTAACTAATAATAATGATTTATAATACTTCATTTGATAAAATTTTGATGAAGAATATCTTCTTTTGGCAAAACAATTTCTCTCTCTCATAAGCAGAAAAAAGGTAAAAGTGACAGATGTATAAAAAGTGTGTCGGTGTGGTTTGGGGTATTATGAGGGTGCACGAAATGCATTAACACCAAAAGAAAAAAGTTAAATTTATATTTTCTTTTACTTTATATATTCTCAAGTACTTCAAAACCCCTAATTTTTAGACACAAAAAGCTGATTTTATTCTATATCCCCTTATGATGAACGACCCCTAATTTTTAGCCCCAAAAAACGTTTTTATCATATATTGCTTAAAATGAGTGATCCATTATTTTTTCCACAAAAAAGTGTTTTTATCATATAATGCTTAAAATGAATGATCCCTTATTTTTTCCTCAAAAAGGTGTTTTTATAATGTATTGCTTATAATGAATGACAGCTAAATTTTATCCACAAAAAGGTGTTTTTATTATATAAACCTTATAATTAATGACTCCTTTGTTTTTTAGGTGAAAAATTGGTCTGAAAAATTGTTTATTACATGAGAATATATATTTTGCTTAGTTTTTTTTAAAGGCATTTGATGTTGTGCAATGGTTAGCAAACTAGTTTAGCAGGCTATTGAAAGTGAGGTCAGTTCTAACTAAGTGCCCCTTGCTTCTGGCTTTCTGTCAAACAAAGCAGATCTTACTAAATGACAACATGTTTTTTACTTCACACAACTTGAGTTTTCAATAAGCCTTTTCTTGTGATTATTTATACTCTTGATCAACAATAATTTTGTTATACATGTCCATTAGAATTCATTGTGTGCAAAATGAGCAGACATTGTTTATTATTGTTAATTTTAAAGTATATATATACATATGCACATTTTCCTCTGTACCTCTCTTCATTTTTATCTCTTTTACTGTTTTGGCACTTGAATTTCACTGGTGTACATCAATCAATGTCTTATTTTGAAGCAAACACATCTGCACATGCATTTTACTCTTGTTTCTCATGGCTTTCATCTTCTCTCTTCTCGCACTTGATATTTTGCAACTGTTCTTGTTCCATTCGACATCACAAACAACAACAACATTTTCGTATTTGCCAATGTTTTGTTTGTCTTCAGTATGTGTTGAAAGACTTTTTTCTTTGCCAATTCAAGATTCAATTTAGTGGCAAATATTGGTTTGTCTTTGAACAAGGTCAGAATTCCTGTGACTTGAAAGGATTTCACGTGAAACCCTAAAAGATGAAAATAGTTCTGAAATGTTACTTGTAAAGATTAAGCATCATACTTTAACAGAATTTATTCAATTCAAAGATTATGAAAGTTAAAATGACAGTTTTCTAAATCTTCTCAATGTATTTGTGTGTGTGTTTGTGTGTGTGTATATATATATATATATATATATATATATATTGTAAGTCATCTGGAAAGAGTTTTAGTGGTAAGACCAACATATGCACAATTTTCTTTGGAGACACAGTCTCCCAGGGGACATTTAAACAAATATATGAATTTGGTTCTTGTTCAGTAGATGGGGAAGCGTTATTAGAAATATTAAGGTTAGAGATTTTAAATTTGTTCTAGTATATAAGTCTAACTTTTTGGGTAGGGTCAGTAGGGAGAACATTTCTATGGATAAGGTTTTTTATATTTGTTCATCAATTTAGATAATCACTATGAAATTGTTTTTTTTAGTATAGGTCTATTGATTGTTTATGGTATATATATATATATATATATATATATATATATATATATATATATATATATATATATACACACACACACATATATTATTCGGAGGAACGTCCTTCAGATTTGGATTTAGTCATTTTCCTTCAAGACAAGTTGTCTTATGAAAGCAGCACCATTTTGTGGTTGTATTTATCCAAAAAGTATCAATGGTCTTACACAAGTCTTCATCATAATAAGCAAATTACATCTTTTGCTGGCCCCTCATACCTCACAATTGATGGAAGAGTCCATTGAATATATATGTACATGTGTGTATGTGCATATATATATATATATATATATATATGCACCAATGTTGGCTGACCAGCAAGAACCTATTTACATCAGCTCTGTACAGTCACAGGACGTTGTTAGGAAGAACTGCTGGGGGCGATGGATGAATGAAGACTAATAGAGAAATCTGTGCTGTTAGTGCAACTTAATGATGATAATGTGTGTGTATGTATATATGTTGAAATACGAAACACACTTGTAGTCAGTAGCTAGGCTAAGAGCAACGTCTTTAGCAAGGCTAGAACTAAAAGCGAATCAGTCCTCAATGAAAGAGCTATTTATGGCACATTGGGAGATTCCAATGTGCACACATTGGCCGGTCCATTCCTTGTATAGTGATTGGCTAGAACATCTGATTGGCTATGTCTGTTCATAAATACCAACCCTATCAGTAGCATTAGTATTGAATATGCTGGACCTCAGGTAAGTGTTGCTTGTTATAATTGTCACTGTTATTGTTGTTGTACATTGTTGCGTTCTACATCTCCCCCCCCCCCACGGGTGGGCTGGGTTGCTTGGGAGGCGTGTCTCTCTTTTATGCCTGGTTTGTTATGTGGTAGCAACCTAGAGAGAGCTCGGGGAATCCTTGATGCTCGAAGTCGTGGGGATATGTGTGTGGTTTGTTGTTGGGGTCTGGTTGCTGTGCATGTGCTATCACAGGGAGACAATGGGGGATGTGTGACTGTAGCATTAGTTGACGGGATTCTTGGTCCTAGTGTCGCACTTGGTATCGGGGTTGGTGTAGGCTTGAGATTGCACTTTTTGAGGAAGCGACGGTTCCTGAGTGTAATTCTTCCGGAGCCATCAACCCTGATTTTGTATTGACGCTCAGGTAGAGCGGAGATTATCTTTCCTGTGGTGTTCCACCGGCGATCAAGCGGGTTTTGAATGGTGACAGTGTCACCGGCTTGTAATGGGCATAGGTTGTGAGTATGCCTGTTGTATCTTTCTACCAACTTAGCATTGCGTTTCTGAAGAATTAATTCGCGGCGTTGCGCTGCCGCTATCCATTCAGGATGTGGTTTGTAAAGGAATGGTTGCGACGGGATGGAATCCCGGAGCCGGCGGTGGAGTAGTAGTTGTGCCGGTGATAGGCCAATACCTTGAATTGGGGTATTTCTATACTGCAAGATGGCCCGAGCGGCCTTGTCATTGTCCAGGGAACCTTGAGTGTCTGTGTTCCCATTGACTATCCTGTTCGCAGCGCCATGTTGAAATACGAAACACACTTGTAGTCAGTAGCTAGGCTAAGAGCAACGTCTTTAGCAAGGCTAGAACTAAAAGCGAATCAGTCCTCAATGAAAGAGCTATTTATGGCACATTGGGAGATTCCAATGTGCACACATTGGCCGGTCCATTCCTTGTATAGTGATTGGCTAGAACATCTGATTGGCTATGTCTGTTCATAAATACCAACCCTATCAGTAGCATTAGTATTGAATATGCTGGACCTCAGGTAAGTGTTGCTTGTTATAATTGTCACTGTTATTGTTGTTGTACATTGTTGCGTTCTACAATATATATATATATATATATATATATGTACCAGAGCTGACTGAAAAGTTCATGGGCAGACCAAGGTACTCTTGAGGAATGTGATGAAATTAGGTTTATTTTTCTACAAAGTGCCCCTTGCAGTTCATTGATGTTGCAGTGTTTGGATTTCATTCATAAACCAAGTCATGAATATGATGTATTATGTCATCATATGAACTTTTCAGCCTACTCTTGTATTTAAAGGTGTGTGTGTGCATGTATATATATATACAAGTATGAATATATGCGCGTAAGTATATATATATATATATATAGATGTTTTTGTGTATATAAAGGTATGTCTGTGTGTGTTTATGTATAGTATATGTGTGTCCATATATGTATATTAAGGTTTGTCTGTGTGTGTGTATATATGTATATATATATATATATATATATATATATAGGCATGTGCATATGCATGAATGTGTGTACATAAGGTATATGTACTTGCATATATTTATGTAATGGGGTATGTGTGAGTGTATATATATATATATATATATATGTGTGTGTGTGTGTGTGTATCCTGTGAGGTACCAGTTTAAAAAGATGGTTTGAATCTCTAGAACAGCCAACATAGAAAACATTGACTTCAGTACCAATTCAGAACCCTTATTTTCATGAAATGATTTTAATGTATTCTCCCTTGAAGGATGTTCAGCTTTTTTGCTTGAGATTCTTTGTGAATTTCTCAATAGATGGGACCACAAAAACATTCCTCTTACTAATTCTTACTAATTCTAGGAAGCATTGTTATTTTGTTGACTGCACATTAAATGATGCAGGTGCTGGATAATTGTGACAATGAAAACCTTTTTTTATCAGTAAAATCTTTTTAGATTAGCTTAGGGATTATTTAATCTAAGAGCAAATAGATCTGAACCCATCTCTTGTTGATGATTAAGATGATCTAACTACTACTTTTTTTTGCAAACTGGAATTATTTCAGCTTGTGTTCTGGGGGTATTTTTTGTGGGTTTTTTTTGTGTTTTTTTTTAATTTTTTATGATTGAAAGTGATAAGATAATGTGAAATTTGGGATTTTCCACTCTTGAATTCAGATGCAGGGTATCTGATGTCCAGGGGAATAATACTTTTTTTTTATTTCTTAATTTTCTCTTGTTTATTTATTTCACTGCTTATTTCATGCGTTGTTTTGACCTTTCAACATCTAACTTTTGACTGCAAATGGATTTTCTTTCTTGCCATTTTATGGATTTTAAGTACGTTTTCTGGAGTTTTTTAAAAATTTTCCTTAAGTAGGAGGCATTTTTTCTCAGCCAATTTCACAAGATCTATGTTGCTCCTCGTCTTTTTTGACAATTAAAATTCAATTCAGTTTTAATGAACTACACTTGATTTTGTTTTTTGTTTTGTTTTTCTTTAGCTAAGATCAAACTTAGTAAATACTCTGTTTGTCTCATTGAATTTGGAGTAATTTTAAGAATTTGGATTTTTTCAAAGAGAAAAAAAATGCTAATCTCATTCTTAAAGAAAAATTAATAAGTATTATCTCATCAATTTAAAGTATATGAAAATTTTGTTGCATTGATGTTTTGTTATCATAATGTTTTTATCAATTTATTCTTTGCTTTGGCCTTCTTCAAATTTATAATTTCAAAGAAAATCAGAAAAAAAAATTCATTTTGTAGAGGAATAAGTATTTCTCTAAGATGTAAATCAGTGTGCCAGTTCCACAATATACAACACAATTTGTACAAACAAACGTAGGCAAAAGAAAATTCACAAAAACAAGAATGTTAAAAAACAAATAATTTTACTTTATCACAACTGGATAAATAACAAATAAAAAGGTAGCAAGGTTCATAAGTTTATGCTATGTTTAGAGGTGTGTGTTTGTATGTCAAAGCAAGAATATTTTTAGTCAACAATAACTGTGAGAAAGAGAGAGGTCAACTCGTACTTACATACATATGTATGTGTGCGGGTCTGTGTGAGTTCTGGTATGACTAAGTCACTTAATCTATTGGTCATTTAAGCCCACAGTTGGTGTGTTAATGTATTTGAGTGCATCTGACTTTTTTCTTCCATGTGTATCGTCTTTGTGTCATCTGTGGTTGCCTGTGTGTCACTTCTTCTTTTGAACTAAAATAATTCTGGGCTTGTATACTCTTTGAGTGGATGGAAATAATATATTTTAAGATTACACAGGTAGATTTTATTTTGGGTCAACTAAAATTCAAATGTACTGAAGAATGAGTAAACACAACTTGTGACCTGATCTAACCTATGAGAATCGGAGAAATTACTTATTTATTGAGGCGCCTATTTTTTGGTTCTATGAAAAATCTTTGATCCGTTTTTTCGAGAATATTCTAATCTAAGTGTTTGCTGATTGGCTTAAAAAATTTTTATGTAAGTGAGGTTTGGATCCTTTTTTTTTTTTTCTAGAATATTCTGATTTACGTTTTCTTAGCTGATTTAACTAAAAATAAAAATGTGTGGATCCTATAATTTCCTCACATTATGGTCGTCACCCGATTGACAGGGCTTAGAATGTGCTAACTGTATAATGTGATAGATCTGTTTTCTAATTATTTGTATTCAATAAGGACTGTGTGAAAAAAATAACCTCTTAAACAACTACCAAAAAATGTAAATACAAACAAACAATGAATGATTCCTTATCCTTGAGGCATGAAATAACCCTAGACAGGTTGATACGCAATTGACAGTATATATAGTTAGTAGATTCTAATCCTTTTCAACAGGGTATTTGTCTTTTATGGTTAGAGTGTTTGCTAATAGGTAGACCGGGGTTCAATCCCAGGTCATCATACCAAAGACTTAAAAAATGGTACTTGATACCTCATTGCTTAACTTTCAGAATTGTAAGGTATGAATCAAAAAGTGAATGAAACAATCCAGGGTAAAGAGTAGCACTCTCCCGACACCTCAGTGTTGTAGCTTTTGAAAAGGGAGTCTTTGGGTCACTTTTGATTACAGTTGGTCTATACAGGTATAAATTTTTAATTGACAATAAATATTGTGATACTGACTTTGTTTAGAAAAATAAAATGGGATATAAAAATAAGAATACTGAAACCCTTTTCCTGTTAAATTGATTTATCTTGCATTGTTGCAATTAACATTTATAAACATTCAGTGTAATTTTTTTTTTATTGATGACAAATGATTGTATGATAGACATTGTTTAAAAAATGAAGTTGAAGTATTTTTCTTTTTTCTTTTAGTTGAATAATGTCGCTCTGATTTTATATATATATATATATATATATATGCACGTATGGAGCTGCTCCTCTTAACAAATATCTCATTTTTCTTTGCTTCCTTAGAAAAAAAAAATCTGCATTTCATTCAAATAATCTTGCAAATTCTAAAAAAATTTCTTTTCTCTCAAAGCTGTGTGCAATGTATCTCTGTTTTGAATAATGCTGAAGAAGTTCACAAAAATACATGTCTTGCGTATGACAGTAAATGGAATCTGGTGGTGACGTTTCAGTTCTGAATCTCTGCGGAATGTGAAGTAACATCTTCATTTCCATCACTCCTAAGTTTGCAATTATGAAGAGTGAAAGTACCTGTTAGAGTTCTATCTTTGAGTCAAATAAATTTATCTAAAAATTAGTAGTATTCAATAGGAATACTTGAAACCATATAATGGTGTGCAAAGTATTGGTATACTTGAAACCATATTAATAAGTGCCAATTATTTGTATTTGGAATAGTTACTTGAAGCAATAATTGTTTATTAAGAATTATTATTAGTTACTTAAAACTATACTTATTATAATACTAGAATCATTCAATTACTGACTTTGGCCCTGAATAACCCAAAAAGGGTTGACATGCCATAACACCAACCAACCATTATTGAAAATACATTGTTTGAAGATGTTATCAGAATCTCTACTAATAATGGTTTTTCATAAAAATTTGGGAACTTTTCAGGACTGTATCAATCCAGAAGTTCCAATTAATTCATTATAATTGAAGGGATGTCCGAATTTTTGATGAAGCTTGATGATTTTTATCATTAAGGGTTTTTGGACTATTGTCTTCATATTTATTGCTATTTCCACAACGTTTCGGCCAATATGTCCTCTGGCCTTCTTCAGGTGTTTGTCGAACTCGGGAACCTACACAGATCTTTGAACTATGTCATTTATTGAATCCACAGGGATTGTCTGTTCTGATTCCATTAGCCATAACCAGGTACAAGTGTTAAGTATTCCTGTATTGTTACTCACCTGACTACTCACTAAATTAGAACTGCTTGACTAAACTGAATAGCTTGAAATAGAAATGTTTTTTCACAATTAAACTGTACTTACATTTAAACTGTCTATTCATGGTAAACTGAATTGTTTGAAATAGAACTATTTACATAAAAATGGATTTGGCATTAAATAACCTACAAAGGTTGATATGCCATAAAACCCAACCAACCAACCAAGTTTGAACCTCTCATATAACAATGACGGATACTTCAGCTAGTGAATATATGTTTAAATATTTTCATGCTTTATTCTTGATTTAATCCTTTTCATCTTTCATTGTTTCAAATTATTATCATCTTTTTTTAAGCTGTCATAAAATAATTCAAAGCTTGGAGGAATGAAATCAAATAAATAAAAAATGCATATAATCATTTAAAAGTTATTATGGAAGTCTTAAATTATTTATATTTTCCTTGTCAAAATTAAATGTTATAATTGAAGTTCCTTATGGCATTTTTTTAAAGTTTCCTTTTTTTTTTTAATAAAATCTTTTTTTCTTTTCAATAAGGCATTTATTAGATAGTATATGTTTAAAATATATCTGTGCAATAGGTACCATGTTGCTTATAAATATGTCCGACCCTTTTTATCAAAAGTCGTTTTTCTTCTAAACCAAAGATGCCAGGATTTTATTATTTCTAGTGGAATATTATCCGGTCATCCCACTAAACAACAGTTGTACATCCACCTACCTCCCACCTCTAAAACTATTCAAATCAGACAAATAAGACATCCAGGACACTACTAGAAAAGTAAGGGCAAGCTCTTAAGTGACGTTTTCCTGTGGACTGCTTCACACGGATGAGCAGGTATTCGACGTCCGGCTAGATTGTTTTTACGGCAACTCTGTACAGATACAGGATGTAGTCTAGAGAACCTGCCAAATGCAATGGACAATAGAGATGAATGGCAAAAGAGAGGGAAATTGGTGCTCATGGCACAACATGAGGATTGTCCAATCAAAACATATTAATTACTACTGTTTGCCCATAGATAAGTACACTCCTAACAATTTTTAAGGGAATATTATGCTATCAGGTTATACTGAAAATACCTTTTCCTGCAAAGTCACCTAAGTTAAGCAGTGATGATCCTGTTCAATACTTAGATGGATGATCATTTAAGCAACACTCGGCATTTTAAGCAGCCTGAGGCCTGTGTACCATATCTAAGCAAAGCTTAGTACGAAAACATGAGACAATCAGTATTATTAGATATTATATATTACCAAACTCTTAAACCAAAAATCAGATATATAAGTTGACCAACTATAGTTGAGGGCAACCCAAAAGCTCCCTTTTTAATAGCTACTACACCAAGGTGTAGGGGAGAGTGCTACTCCTTTCCCTGCATTGCTACACTTACCCTTGATCCATACCTTATAATGCTGAGTGTTAAGCAAGGAGGCATCAAGTACCATATTTTTAGTCTTAGGTATGATTCGAACTGGAATTGAACACTGGTCTCCTGGACCAATGGTGAATACTCTAACACTGTGCCTATGGGCCAGTATAATATTGGATATATAACCATCCAATAATAAGTACTCACCTTCTTATATCTATTTATGCAATTTTATTTTGGTTTTCAGAATTTCAGGAGAGTTGAGTAATAAATAATACCTAATAATATCTATTTTGTATCGTATTACTCTAGAAATAGTAGAATACTATAGTAATAATATCCATTTAGAATATATAATATTACACTAGAAATAATAAAATCCTTGTATTTTTTTTATCAGTTAGAGTTTTTGGACTATTGTCTTCGTCTTTATTGTTTTTTTTCATAATGTTTCAGCTGCTGTATCCTCCAGCTTTCCTCAGGTGTCCCCTGTTTATATGGGCATAGAAATGATTCAACCTGGGAAATCATTTTTAAAGTTTGATTTCCCAGGTTGAATCATTTCTATGCCTAGATAAACAGGGGACACCTGACGAAAGCCAGAGGATACAGCAGCCAAAACATTGTGAAAAAAAAACGATGAAGACAAAGAAAATAGTCCGAAAAATCTTACTGATAAAAATCATCAAGCTTTGTCTCAGAAATTTAGACAACCTTGTATTTTTGTTTTAGAAGAAAATAAACAACTTATAAAAATTGTAAAATTGTACTTATCTATGGTCAATACTGTAGTACTTAATAATATCCATTTTTAATGTATAATATTACACTAGAAATGATAAAATTCTTTTATCTTTAGTTGAGAAGAAAATTAACTTTATGGAAAAATTGTTGGGGTGTACTTACCTGTGGGTGATACTGTAAATAATTTGTTTATTTTAGCTGTGAAAATACTGTTGTTTTGAATAGTGCAGTTATTTGCAAATTTATCCATATCATTGAAAAGTGTTACAGTTTTTATAGGAATGGGTTTTCAAGAAGGATAAAAAAAAAAAAATTCATCATCATTCCCAACATTATATATATGAGGACTCCATAAACTACCAGATTTTTTTTTCTTGCATATTTCAAATTAGAATAAAGTAGTATTTTCACCAATATTTTCTATATGCTATGAATTATGTTCTACTTGCCATGTAGAAACTCTAAGAACAAACATAGAACGGATGAGTGAAATCTCATGTGATAATATTCACAGATTTATACCATTTCTACAAACTTTCAAATCCAATTCAATCCTGCTGATTTGCTTGTCTAAACAATTTGTTGAGAAATATCAGAAAGGAAAAGTCCTCATCATCATGTACTGCTGCTAGCAAGGATTTCCCTGACTCTCTCTCGGCATTCATCTCTTATCATCCATCGCTTCTAGCAGGTCTTCTCTATACATCCTGTGTCTGTACAGAGCTGTTTTAGATAAGTTCTTGTCGGTTGTCCAATACTTGCACATCCGTGTGAAGGGATCCATCGGAGAACATCGCTTATGTGTCTGTCCTTACTTTTCCAGCTGTGTCCCACATGTCTTGTTCATCTTATTTGGATGGTTTTAGAAAAGAGAGATAGGTGGCCATACAGTTTCTGTTTTGTGGGATGTTGCTTCCAGGATTTGTTTAATATAGCTTGTAACATTCTTGTGCAATAGCTTTTTCTCCATAGGCTTAGTCAATGCCAAGCAGTGGTTATTTCAATTCTACTACTAAAAGGGGAAGTACTCATGGCATAATGGGTAAAGTGCTGGACTGCAACATTGTAGTAAGAAAGTTCAAACTCCAGTTGCGTTATTATGTTCACTTTCAAACTTAGAAAAGGTATGATTTCCCTTATCTTCTCTGCTATGGGTTAAATCATACCACCACTATTCTCTTACAAGGATGGTGTTGGCATTAAATAACCCACAAAGGTTGATATTCTATTAAACAAAGAAACCAAACCAAAAATATCAGGAAGAAGAAAAGGAAACTAAAAGATGTCGTTTGATACCTAAGAAATATCCTTGCAAGTTATGTATACTTAAAAATACTAACGGTCTTGATGGTGGACCTTAGAACATGCTGGTTGTATTCCCTGCCGAGGATTAAAACACCTCCCCCTGAATAAAAGGGGGTGTCTTGGATATGACTCAAAACTGCATCTGATAGTGAAAACTCCTGTTTATGGAGATCTAAGGAGTATGGAATATTCCTTTATTGCCATTACTCCCAGGTTCAATCAGGCATGGAGTGTTAGTTCTTGTTTCGCTCCCATCCCGAACTGTTCAAAAATCATTTGTATTCTATCAGACCTTGTGCAAAAAAGAACTACACAAAAATTTAAATATGAATGTACAATGAATGCAATTCCATAACCTTGAGGCTTAAAATAAGCCTAGATGGGTTGGCATGCCATTAAATTCAATCTGTCAAAAAATGTTAATATTTAGTTCCATATCAAAAACTTTTACTCTACATAAAAACATTGCTTGCAACTTGGGGAAAATAAAAGCAGAAACTTAATTTTATGGCTAGAAAAACTTTTAAAAAAACTATTTCTGTTAATTGATTTTTTTTAGCAGGATGATATAAAAATTTTGCTATATTTTGGTACGTGTTAATTTGCTATGCATATATCACAACTGAAGCTGTTCAAGCTACCTGGTACAGTTGGTAGTATCATGGTAGTTGGTGTGCTGACACGTTGCACACTGCTTCATTTTGATATTTATTTAAAAATTTCACAGATGAACTTGTGATTTACAACTTGAAACAAAGCCCTAACACAATGGAAATGTTTGAAAACATTTGTTGCGCAAAAGGTGTGTTGTATCGCTGTAATACAACATATACATAATATAAGTGGAAACATAGTCAACATACTGACGACTTCAATGAACGAACGAACACACTTCTTTATAAAAAATATACCTCTCACACTTTATTCTCGAAAGGGTTACGAAATGGTTGATGTTGGTTATGTGTGAGAGGTGAGTTGGAGTCGGGGACAGACTGCCACATATTGACCCAAAGTTCTTCTGACCATTGCAGCACTTCTTCTCATCTTGGCTGGGCTGCTCAACCGTGGGTCACTGAGGGCCCAAGCCCTCTGTCTGCCACTGGCTCTCAATTCGGCATCTTGTCCCCAACTGACTAACTCAAGCCGTCTGTGGCACCTAGTTATATAATTGTCTGATACCCACCTGCTTCCTGTGAGTGTACGCATCTGCACCGAATTCAATCACGTCCACAGGTCAAGGTGATATTCCGATATCTTCGATCAGATGCACCTGTTTCAATGTTCTCCTGCTTATTTACACAGGTGCATCTCTTGATTGATGGCTCGGTCAAGGGTCAATATATTACAGGTGAAGGTACAGTCGGTTGAGACTGTAGAAAATGCCAACTGCATCTCTAGAGTGGGGTAAGACTTCTCCAACGAGTATCCTGGATATGACATCAAACAATCTTATGCTGAGGCTTCAGTAATGCTGGAGCTTTGAGGAATGCAGTGTACCCCTTTATTGCCTTTATTCCCAGCTCCTCTCTGGCCCAAAGTCGTTACACCTGACAGGGTCCTATCGATGGTTTGATATTTAATATGAGTGCAAACAAATAACTTATGCTAAATTGAATTGTTAGAAATAGAACTGTTTGGCATTTAACTGTATGTATCTAAAAAATAAGTTTACAGATTATGTATTTAATATATATGCAAAAACAGGATTTAGCATTAGATGACCAGCAATGGTTGATATGCCATAAAACCAAATCAAATCAAAAAATTTCACTCAAGTTGTAAGAACCTTGATGATCCGGCAAGATCAGAGAGACCTAAAAGTATGAATTCTGAGATTGTGCTTCAAACCATTGAGGCAAATCCAGTAAGTAGATCTTGAGCTGCTGAAATGTGCCTCATATTACCAAAATATTGCAAAACTGTGTGTATCCAGATTTTTTTTTCTTCATCTTTTAATCTTTAACAAAGTAGTGAATCACTTATAAATGTCTCAACTAAACAGAAGCTAATTAACATATTAGAAAACCGAGACAACTGTACATTTTCCAGATGTGAACATTATTATTTTCGTCTGACTTTTTTTTTCTTTTTTTAACTGTTGTCTACTAAATTTAACCTATCAGTGAGGCAAAAAAGGATTCCTACCTTTCCCAAAGAGGATTAGTCTGAAAGTGGAGTGGAGTTTGAACATGTTTCCTATCATGTTGCAGTCGAGCACATTAGCAACTGCACTACAAGGACTCCCCATTTAACTGTTGTCTATCAGATCCTAAATTAGCCTTGACTATCTACTCATTCTCCTGAATCTTAGTCAACATATTTCTTACTCATTCTGGAATTCAGGAAAAAAAAAAGAACAAATAATACCATTTAGAATCCAAAAAATCCTTCAGGATTAAAGCTTTCTTCAAAATGTTGATCTTTTTCCAAACATTGTTCTTTTTGTATTTTTCTCTCAGGATCAAGTTTTTTCAGCTGCCAAACTTTTCTTTTTGAATTCTTTTTCCTCCTCTTCCTCCTTCAGTATCTCTTCACTATATACAAAAGCACTTTTTCAGCTAGATATATACAAGGTGTATTCAAAACATATTAAATCTTAAACTGTATTTATCAAGCCAGAAATGAACTCTATGAACGAAACATTTTCTTTGAGATAGTTCTCTTTGTAGGAATCTGTTTCATGCTAAGTCACCTGAAACTAATGACCCAAAAGACTTATAAACAAAAAAAAAATGAATAAATAGAAATGCTAGAAAATAAACAAACAAATCACAAAATCAATACAATATAGCTACAATAATACAATATGCCCTGCAGTATAAAACTAGACCATCTTTCCCAAATTGCCCAACAAACTAGATCCCTCTTCCCATCATGCCATGTGCAACAAAATTTAAAGGGATATACCCACTATGTGGTTACCACTTGGTCTGATGATTTCATTGGTGCGAAACTGAGTCACCAAACACCATTCACTCTGCTTCTATGTTATTCTAATTTATTGTCACATATGCTCTATCCATCATATTGACCACTCTGTTTTTAATAAACATAGCAAATCAAATTATTGATATATATACATAATTTGTGTATATGTATATATATATTTATGTGTATATTAATTTATATGTGTGTGTGCGTGTGCATATATATATATATATATATATATATATATATATATATATATGGTTTTTTGTTTAGTAAATGTGTGTGTAAGTGTGTGTGTGTGTATATACATATATATATATATATATATAAATTGTAGATTGGAAAAATCCCAGAATCTGTGAAAAGATAAATGGATGAAGTGAATAAATGAAAACACAGACAATGGATTCAAATTAAGAGTTTGATGAAATAAAGACGAATTTAACTCCATTGTCTGTATTTTGGTTTATTGACTTTTTTGGTTTATTGACTTTTTTGGTTTATTGACTTTTTCCATTTATTTTTTCACACACACACACACACACACACACACATTTACTATATATATATATATATATATTGTGTGTACATATAAATATATAGTAAGTGTGTGTGTGTATATATATCGTAAATGTGTATATATATATATATATATATATATATATATATATATATATATATATATATTGTCATTCACAGACAGATCTGTTTCGTTCTATCAGAACTCATCAGTGTGGCTAGACAGTATCTCCCCGTAGCTGGGATCGAAACCCGGTTGACTGAAACACCAAGCCGAGCTTCTAACCATTTAGCTACAAGGAGAAATTAGCTAAGAAGTACATTTTTAAACGGTTATGAATCACAATTAGTATTGTTTACATACATCCGTTCAAACGGCCGCCGAGATCTCAATTCAAATACGAAGAGAATTGCAAAGGCGCTAATGGCAACACAAATACTTCTTCGCTAGAGAACTCAACCCTACGGGGGTAGGGGAGTATATATATATCTATCTATATAGTATATATATATGTATATATATATATATATAGTAAATGTGTGTGTATATGTATATATTTATATATAAAGTAAATGTGTGTGTGTGTGTGTGTGTATATATATATATATATATATATATATATATATGGGTGTATATATATATATCTGGGAAAATCTATTCTACCTCTTCACCAAATAATTATTATCTGCCTATTCATAAAATAATGAAAATTCATACATTATGCATCAAATATAACTTTTTTCACTATAACAGTATTTTTTATAAACATAAATCTAGTTTACCCATGGACTCACCTATTAGTGGTGTCCTTGATTGCCCTTTCCTTTAAATTTCTAGAATTTGGTCCTTTTAAATTCATATTATCCAAAGATTTTAATTATTTCTATTACATAGATCTCATATTACTCATATATCCATAGAATAATGACTTCACAAAAATTACAAATAGATTAAACATTATTGAAATTTATCATTGATTTTATTCATGAATTAGGAATTAACGACTCCTTACTTTTCTTGGATATTTAACTAATAAATAATAATAAACTAGAATTTAAAGCTCCTCACAAATCCACAAATAAAAATGACCATTTGAATTTTTACTCATAACACCAAAATAAAAAGTGGAATAATGAGTTTTTTTACCTTAAAACTCTTAGAATTTGTACTGCTAAATTTCTAAATGATGAATTTGTCGTTTTTGAAAATTCCTTCATGGAACTTCAATATCTTAAATATTTCCTGCAACATTCCAAAATAAAAGCTCTCAAACAAATATAAATATTCTCCAGAAATTCTAAACAACAATTTTTCAAATAATAATACATTACATAGATATATAATTTTACCCAACCAATTTAACCACAAACATCACTAAAAAACCCTAAACCACATTTGGAATTAAAACAGTTATTAACACTTCAAAAACAATCAGGAATTTGATTAAAAATAAAAATACCTGCATTGAATCCAGAGCAGGGGTTAACAAAATTCCGTGTCTGGATTGTAATTAAAAAAATATGTGGAGGAAACTTCCCATTATATCAATTAACAAATTTACAAGCTCAGAAGAGATTTAAAAAGAACAGACATCCATTGTAGTTTGGTGAAGCATCATTTAAAAATGAATCATAACTTTAATTTTAAAGATTTCAGTATCTTAGTTTATGTACATAATAAAAAAACATCAGACAATTGTTGGATCTAGTTTCATTTCAAGGCACTATACTATCAAACAGAGACCAGTTTTTTACAATTTGTCTTATTTCATCCGTTTGGTGCTGAAAAGTTTAAAAATCCCTTATTTAGAATAATTTGACTTCATTGTTTGTATATATATATATATATATATATATATATATATATAAATAATGATATCAACCAGGCATATAGAGAAAGAATGTTAACTCAGATAAAGACAGATCGATATAGTATGGATTGTTTACAATATGAACTAAATAATATTAACTGATTGATTAAATTGATAGGGATTTTTTTTTTCATAAATAAACTTTGGAACACTAATTACATTATTCAAGTTTGGAACAGAACTCTACCAATGGAAATAGAATGTTTCAAACATTGTAATTTTTTTTTTTTTTTCATTTAATAACATATGTACCTTGATAAAGGTCTAAAAACTGAAAGGTTTAACATTGACAAATATTTCTACAAATAAAATCCTCTGAAGACCTTGCATTTCTTCATCTCTGTACATTTTCATATATGTAGTAAGTGTGTGTGTGTGTGTGTGTGTGTGTATATATATATATATATATATATATATATAAACACACACACACACATATAAAGTAAATATATATGTGTGTGGGTGTATGTATGTATGTATGTATATATATATATATATATATATATATATATATATATATATATATATAGTAAATGATTGTATATATATATATATATATATGTGTGTGTTGTAAATATGTGTGTATGTATATATATTTATATATGTTGAAAATGTATATGTATGTAGTGTATATATATATATATATATATATATATATATATATATATATATATATATATATATATTTATTTTTTTTTAATAGTGTCTGTATATTGCATATATAGTAAATGTGTGTGGATAATATATATTTAGTAAACATGTTTAGATATAAATAAATAAAGTATATGTCTGCGTGTATGTATGTATATATGTAAAGTGTTTTCACGAGATAAATTATACTCAGTTACATTGAAAGCTTGGTAATGCAATCCTTTGACCATCATATGCAAAATTGTATGTAATTCCCTTATTTCGAGAAGAAAATCAACATTGCACCAAATGGCCATGTTTTACTCAAGGATATGTCTCTCCCCACTCTGTGTTTTGCTCCCTCTCTGAAGACTTGCATATTACACAAGTACATTTGAAAACTGTTCTTAATATTAGCTGAGATGGGCAAATGAAGTGAAGAGCATATCTACTACAACATTGTTAAATGGGGAGTAAAATGTTCTGCTCAAATTGTCAAACATTTGGAAAACCAACTTAGATTTGGGTAGGAAATGGGCGTGGGAAGGAAATGCCTTCATTTTCTTTAAAAATAAAAAGGTTGAATTTATTCTTCTCATCCACCAAGCCATGTTGATGTTAAAAAAGTAAATAGAATTAAAAATGCGTTTCTAGGTTGGCCTTTTCTTGTCTGGTCTCGATAATTTAATGTGACAAATCCTAGTCAGCCATTGAGACTATTATCATTATAGTGTGACAGAATGTAGTTATCAATTCTTATTATTAATATTATAGAGTGAGAGATCTTAGTTTTCAATTGATATCATTAACATAATAGTGTGAAAGTTCCTAGTTATCAATTGATCATATTAATATTATATTTTAACAGAGCCTAGCTACCAATTCATATCAACATTATAGTGTGACAAAACCTAGTCATTGATTGGTAATATTAAAAGTCCTTTTTTCAAAAAAATTTGTAATTATATTTTATGGTTTGATTTTTAATTTATGCTTAAGTTTGAGATTTCTTAATTGATAACTTGAATATTTGAAGCCTTGGATCATGCCAATTAAATTTTTTTTTTAGTTAACTTTAAAATTTCCATATAACTTTATTCAAAAGTTTTGCTGTATCTCATTATGTGCGAGTTCGTGGCATGTACATCATCTGATGAAAGCAGTTCAAGCTATGAAAAATGCCTGATGTTGTTGGTAGTATTGTGGTAGTTAGTGTGCTGACAAATAGTGCATTGCTTCAATGTGTGGGTGGTCTGAAAGCTACACTGATGAACATGCCATGTAGTCTTAACTAAGGAACTTAGGCTTTACAACTTTGAACTGGGCCATAATACTGCTGAAGCAACCAAAAACATTTGTAATGCAAAAGGTGATGGCACATTTGATCAAGGGACAGTAAACAGATGGTTCAAGAAATTTCCTTTGTGCTGCAGGAAGTTTGATGATCAAGTAAAGTAAGGTAGACCTTAAAAGATTCTTTCCAAGGCTGTCAGCCTAGTTGCCTTGGGCTGTAGAATACACCAACTGCATCTGTAGAGGGGTAAGACTTCCCTCCTCAATGAGTGTCCTGATATGACATGAAACAATCTGATGGTGAGGCTCCAGTAATGCAGGAGTTTGCAGAGTACCCCTTTATTATCATTGCTCCCAGGTCCATTCTGACCCAGAGTAGTAGCACCTGAGTAGGTCCTATCTATGGTTCAACTCGAACTGCTTAACTGTATGCAAGCAAATGACTTCTGCAAAATTGAATTTTTAGAAATAGAACTGTTTGATCATTCAACTGTGTAAACAACTCATGTTTACTTGAATTGTTAGTGATACATAACAATACTAGAAACCATTTAACTATATGCAAATGAATGAATAATGAGTGTTAAAAACAACACTTGTAACAACTTGACTTTGTGAAAACAAATGACTTCTGGGAAATTGAATTGTTAGAAATAGAACTGTTTGATTTGTTTAACTGTATAAACTAATGACCTATGTTTGATTGAATTGTTAGGGATACATAACAATACTAGGAACCATCTGTGTGCAAATGAATGAATATTGTTGAATAGAATAATGAGTATTAAATAGCAATACTTGTAACCACTTCACTGTGTGTAACAAATGATTAATATTGAATTGAATTATTAGTGTTAGCAATAATTGTAACCACTTCATTGTGTGTAACAAATGATTAATATTGAATTGAATTATTAGTGTTAGATAGCAATAATTGTAACCACTTCATTGTGTGTAACAAATGATTAATATTGAATTGAATTATTAGTGTTAGATAGCAATAATTGTAACCACTTCATTGTGTGTAATAAATGATTAATATTGAATTGAATTATTAGTGTTAGATAGCAATAATTGTAACCACTTCATTGTGTGTAACAAATGATTAATATTGAATTGAATTATTAGTGTTAGATAGCAATAATTGTAACCACTTCATTGTGTGTAACAAATGATTAATATTGAATTGAATTATTAGTGTTAGATAGCAATAATTGTAACCACTTCATTGTGTGTAATAAATGATTAATATTGAATTGAATTATTAGTGTTAGATAGCAATAATTGTAACCACTTTATTGTGTGTAACAAATGATTAATATTGAATTGAATTATTAGTGTTAGATAGCAATAATTGTAACCACTTCACTGTGTGTAACAAATGATTAATATTGAATTGAATTATTAGTGTTAGATAGCAATAATTGTAACCACTTCATTGTGTGCAAATAGAAATAATTGAAACCATATAATAATGTACTAAAGGATGTTTCCAGGCTCATTTAAAAATTTTATTTGCAAAATGAGTTGACAAATCATATATATTTGGTTATGCATATAAAAACATCATTTGGCATTAAATAACCTAGAATTGTCGATATGCCATAAAACCCAACCAAACTTATTTTCCAAGGCTATGCTCCAAGTCATTGAGGCAAATATGATAAGTTGCACTCAGAGAGTATCAGGGGAGTTTAGTATCTTACAGTTCAGTGTGGTTTCATTGCCTTCACAAGCTTGGCAAAAGTATCCAGAGCTGCTGAATTGTACCTTTCATTTCCAAAAAACAGCTGAACTTTTGATTCACTCGACTATGAGTTTTTTTGTTTTGTTTTTTTTATATTTAGACTGATGCAGCTTTTGTCAAGACAAATGAATGATGAATGAAATAGTAATTTTCTTCAAAATGATCACCTATGGTATTCAATGAATTTATTCCTGTGAGTTTTCCATTGGTTGAAGCACCTCCAAAACTCGTCCTTCTGCAGTATTTAGTCCTTCTTTATTTGCATTTTAAAAGAACTAAGAATTTTCAACAGTTCTTATGAAATGGTGGTTGTCCATCGGATCTGATGATGACATTTGCGTTCTGCAACTCATCTATAAACACGGAGGTAGCTCCACAGCCCCAGCCCAGAGGCACAGAGTCTTGAACAGTGGGTCACTGGAAATCAGTTGTTGTGATTACTGCCGAGGCTGCTCTGCAGTGTCTGGCAGCAGTGAGTTTCTGGCATCGAGCCTCTTTGAAGTTGGCAGCAGCTCTGTGAACTGAGCCTTGCCATTTTGGTCTGTCCATGGAATATCTCTCCAGGTCTCTCGGATCAATGTGGCATCACTGGAGATTGGCTTTGATCGTGTCTTTATACCGCATCTTTGGTCTACCTTGGTTTCTTTTGCCGGCCTGGAGTTCCCCATACTTTATGAAATAAAGTAGCCAGAAACACACAATTAGAAATCATTTTAAAGTTTATTTTTAAAATTAAATCTCATGTAGTAAGCTGAAAAGTTCAG
>OY757940.1:33095059-33130059 GCA_963585895.1 Sepioteuthis lessoniana | reverse complement strand
TACCATTTTGTAGTGATATCCATAATGTATCCGATGTGATAGATTTATATCAGTTAATTTGAGTCGCGTATATGAAACTTTTACCTGGGAATTGCAAGTTTCCTCTTCCGCAGTGCAATGAATTCAACTCTTTTTTTCAGTTCAGCTGTTCATTTTCCCTCTAAATAATATTTCGGCATACAGCCAAATTTGATCTATTGTAGCATTAGTTCCTTTTCAGTATATATTTTTCTCCAATTCCTGCAGCAAAAACACCTATGAATTTCTTGGATTCCCTAATTATTTGGAATATAGAATATTATTTGCATTGAGAAGCATCAACTTCCTCCCACTCACAAACATTTGTTTGATTTTATTTTCTTTTTATTTTTCTCTTTTAGTGTATTTTTGATCAGTGATACCAACCAGATGTAATTTTTTCTGCAGAAATAAATTTTATTTGTGTTTCAGAATGAAATCTTCATCTAAGAAAATAATTAAAATAAAAAAAAAAAACCCAACAACAACAAAAGAAACACCTGTTACAATCCAACCAATCATAAGAGAATTCATTGAAGAACAGTGCACCTTATCATGATCAAAGCATGCCAACAGCACATATTTCTTTGACTCTCTCTCGACTTCCGTCCCAATCAACCATCGCACTTGGGAATTCTTCTAGATGGCACCCAGTGTCTGCACAGAGTTGATGAATGTAAATTTTTACTGATCAGCCAACACTGATATGTCTATGCATTAGGTTCCATAGAAAAATGTCGCTTATGAGTTTGTCGTTAATTCATTGATGACACTAGAATTTCTTGCATTCTTCATTCAAAGCCTTTTAATATCGTACCTTTCATCAGGCTTAAGCTTGTTGACCATATTTGGAAGCATGTATATAGAGAGGAAAGAATTGTTGGAACTATTTAAGGCTAATATATTCTAATGGTTGCAATAAGCCTTAAGACATTTTGCCCAGTTGGCTGGGGCTGTAGAATACACTTACTGCTTCTCTGCAGAGGGGTAAAAACCCCCGCCACAACGAGTGTCCTGGATAAGACACTAAACAATCTGATGGTGAGGTTCCAGCAATGCTGGAGCTTTGGGGAATGCGGAGTACCCCTTCATTTCCATCGCTTCCAGGTCCACTGTGGCCCGGAGTAGTAGCACCTGATAGGGTCCTATCTATGGGTTAAATAGAACTAATAGCATACTTAAGCTAAACTGAATTGTTTGAGTCAACTGAATAGCTTGAAATAGAAATGTTTTTGACAATTAAACCGTACTTACATTCAATCTGCGTGCTTATGCTTAACTGAATTATTTGAAATAGAACTGTTTTTCGACATTAAAATTGTATTTACACTTAACTGAAATGTTACATATAACTGCTTGAATAGTTTGAAATGGAAATGTTTTTGACAATTAAACTGTATACTTATGCTAAACTGAATTGTTTTAAATAGAACAGATTATTTACATAAAAATGGATTTGGCGTTAAATAACCTACAAAGGTGGATATGCCATTAAACCCAACAAACCAAACCAACCAACCTTAAGACATTGAAGTTATCTATTTGTAAAGGAATTTTGTAGAAAATAAGGTGTTCTGTTTAAGGACTGAATCTTAAAATAATTCATGTTACGAAACAATTTTGATTCATGGATATGTATTTACTTAATCCCTCCACCATAGGTACGATGTGGCATAAGGTCAATTTTTAAACAGATTAAAGCAAGTTCCTATTCGGAGTTTCTTTCTTGAAGATTGGTTGCCAAACCAAAGTGAAAGAACCCAGTCTGTCCTACTATTTATCCATAAATGGGAAGAAGAGATGGATTCATGCCTTTCCCAAAGGCATGATATTGAAATGAAATGCCTGAAGCATCATTTAGGATTTGAACTCATGTCACCAATTCCATTTTTTATAATATTACCTACATAAATTTTGATTTATATGTAAGCCAATATACAAAAAAAGGATAAATAATGGTGCAGAGTTGATTCTTTAGTTCTGGCTTGGTAACCAGTCTAGGAGAAGGTAAACTCTGATTTCAAACCAACTTACTTCACTTAAAAACTGACCTTGTGTCACATCCTACACATTGTGGAGGGGTTGGGTTAATACCTATAATAAGGGAGAAATGTGTGTATGTGAAATTTTGTTTGTAAAGGAAATACATATTTGAGAAATTTTCTTTTGCTTATTCTAAGATGTCTCGGTTTCATATCTCGTGCTGATGGTGTAAAGTGGCCTTGTAATTGAGCCTAATAATCATTTCAAAGTGTTATATAACCGGATATATACGGATGTGGAAAATAGACATAGGGAATCCGAAATACACGAAAAACTTTTACGACTTAGTTCAAGTACGAAACTTTATTACCTTTGAGTTAAAGGTTATTCGACGTGAGGAGAGAGAGAGAGAGAGAGAGAGACACAATCTTTCTATGCTGACTGCTTTTACATCGTCAGCTCTCAATCCAATCAACGCGCGGCGCCCGTAGCGCACAATGTCGTCTGGCCTTGCCCAGGTTTTAATCTCAACTTTCTCATTCGGAAGCAGGAACTCAACTAACAGCTTTTTCTCAAATCTCAGCCCACGCTTCCGGTACGTGACGTCACCTACATCCCCTGGTCTCATTTCCTATCTGGGATTTTTATTTTGACATCTCTGAATGACACATCCTCTCCGCGCGCGCGTGAACACCTGCGTTAATGTTGCACCTAACTAACCCATGTGCTAAGCAAAAGGTTCTCAGCCTAACTAAACCGAAAGGCAAGACATATAAAACGAAATCCCTTGGCAATTATATTACAAAAGCAGGCATCTTCAGAAGGGATGAAAAACATGTCTAGCTACTGGGCTATGCTGTAGAAAAAAAGAGTGAACTATCTTTTCTTTAAGTACGTAAAGGTGTTAGAGTCCAGTTGACTGGAGCTGGAGAATATGCCAACTGTATCTCTGCAGAAGAGTAAGACCTCCCCCTGTTAAATGAATATCCTGGATATACCACTAAACTGATGGTGAGGCTCCAGTTCTGAAGCTTTCAGGAATGGGGAGTACCCCTCCTTGACATTACTCCTCGGTTCACTGTGTCCCAGAGTGGCAGTACCTATTAGGGTCCTATTTATGAATCAAATGAAACTGTTCAATCATTTACAAAAATATTGTTATTAATTGCTTAAAACCATTTAACTGTGTACAAACAAATGATTAATATCAAATAGAATTATTTGAGTTTGAACAAATCATATCTATAAAAATAGAACTTAGCATTAAATAACCCATAAGGGTTAGTATACCACTGAAGCAAAGAACCTAAACTAGCAGTACTTAGAACCATTTGACTGTGTGCAAACAAAGGAATAATATTGAATAGAATTACTAAGTATTGGCATACCAATACTTGAAAATATTTTACTGTGTCCAAACAAAGGAAATCTAGCTTGTTTAAAAATAGTTACTAATAAGCTATTCATTTGCAAGGTTTGATGTGCTGTAAAACACATCCATATATATATATATATATATATATATATATAAACAGGATTTATCAGTAAATAATGCACAAGGTTTGATATGCCATAAAACATGACCAACTATATATATATATATATATATATATATATACACACACCCACACAAAGAATTTGGTATTGAATAACCCACAAGGGTTCATATGCCAACTAAATGACTCACTTCTAAATCAATAACAGTTGTAAAAGTCATTTTGTAGGCAATAAGAGATAATCATCATAAAATGAACATTTAAGAAAAAAAAAAAATTTTTATTTTCAAATAATTAATTTTTTATTTTCTGATTTTTAGGTGTTGTTCCCACTTTTGGAACATGTCCAGAAACTGTCCAGTAAAGCCTCCACAAGCAAAGATGAATCCTCTGGGGGTAACATCCTTATCCACCATTCAAGGGACACAGCAGAGAAGCAGTGGGCTGAGACCAGAGTCCTCACCCTGGCTGGGGTGGCTCGCACATTTAATTCCAAAAGAATGATCCTTCAGACAATTGGTAAGTTCTTTCTCCTTTTATTTTTCACTTCATATTGCAGGCATCACCAAGTATATTCTCCTAACTCTCCCCAATAAGAACAAGGAGCTCAAGGTTCAGTTTCTTTGTTTAATGACATATTAACCTTCATGGATTATTTAATGCCAATGCCATCCTTGTCAGGAAGACAGCAGTGGTACCATTTAACCTATTGCTGGAGGGATAAGGGAGTTCATGCCTTTCTTAGGGTATTTGTCTGAAAGGGAATGTTATAGTACGACTGGAGTTTGAACTCACTGTGATGTTGATGCAGCATGTTAGCTACTATGCTCTGGGTACACCCACTCAACAACCCAAAGTATGTCATATTGTGTATAATGTAGTATATCAAAGATAAAACTGGGCTTATAATACTAAGAAAACATATATTTGTGTGTTTGTGTGTCTTGTCAAAGTTGGTAGAAAATATTACCATAAATTATGGCCAGCAAGTCGACTTTTTAAACTTAAATAAATCTCCACTAAACTAGATGTTGACTTTTACAGCTGAGCTAAAATCCAGATTTTTACCATAAAGTGTTCCACTCGTGGTAAGAGTTTCAATTTTAGCCCTGCTGTATTAATCAACCCCTAATTTTGTGGAGATTTTTTTTCAGTCTTAAAAGGTCGACTAGTACAAAACTTCCAAAACTTTTTCTTCTCACTATCACCATTTCTCTTTGACTATTAAAATTCCTTAAGTGGTAGCATTATGGTTGTTTAAGTCTGCTGTTATAGTGTCCTGGTTATAACAATGTATCTGATGGTAAGGCTTCTGTCAGGGAGTTTTGAAGAATGTGGAGTACCCCTTCATTGCTATTACTCCCATTATTAAATAATCCATAAGGGTTGATATGCCATAAAACGCCAACCAAGGATATGATCAAACCAACTCAGCCATTATTTAATATTTTTTAATTCCTTTTGATTTTATCTATAAGTAATAGTAATTATCTATTTTACTATTAACTGTTCCAAGGGAGGACTAGAATTTTGATTATACTATTTGATGTAGTAATGGAAGAAAATAAAACTGGGGTTGTAACATTAATAATGAACTCAATAAACTATGGTAACAAATAACATATTAAAAAATGTAAATATGAGTGTGCAATGAACACAATTCCCTAACTTCTAAGTATAAAATAACCCAATACAGTTTGACATGCCATTATCTCACACAATCGGTCTGTCTTAGATATTAAGCGCTGTAACTGTGAAGGTTTCCAGATGAGTGTAAATTCTTATAGTTAATATTAATCCTAAGAACTCTAAGCCGTCCTTGTTTAGGAAAAGTCCATGTGGTCACCAGGAAATAAATGGAAATCTATGTAACAGTGCGACTATCAGATGCTTGGAAGATTTTAAGGTTCTATCTTATTTTATCCATCTGGTATATGCACTTCTTGGTAACAATGCAAATATCTGCTGTTCAGATTCTGGCAGGGTTTTAAGCTTCTACCTTATTTTGTCCATATACGAGTAATCATAAAAGTCAAGCAGAAGAAAGTGTAGTAAATCTCTGTTTGAATGCAGCAAAATGTTCCCTCTTATCATGTTTGGGTGTTGTGTAAATCAAAGCTGAAATAAGAAAACTAACCTTGGATGAAAAAGACATTTGGCAAAGCAACTGTTCAGCGGCCACTTCTCATCTGCCCCCAAAGATTCTCAAGTCAGATATTTATTGTTGAAGTTGTGCAGTTCATCATGGATTCAGGATACAAGTGATTTCTTTTCCTTATGAATTGAACCCCAAGCAGCTTTTACAGAAAAGAGTGTACCCACTTCTAATCAGCAGTTGGGATAGGGTGATTTGTCATTTGTTAGCCAAGGATAATGAGTTCTATCTTTGGGAGGATAAATAATCTCAACAACAATCACATGAAAGGTAGAAAAGCATGATTTAGAATCTTCAAAATATCAAAAGACAAAGAAGCTAGAGTAAATTGATTAAAATTTATGTAGTCTCTTCTTGAAAGAAAACAAACTTACTATTGATAATTAGAACTTTAAGTACATGTTTGGGGTGATTCCAGGAAGAACTTTGATCTGCTGTCCATTGATTGGTTGATCATGTTTCTTTTTATTTGTCTTTTTTTCTTTATTTCTTTTTATTGCATTGAAGAACAAATAATTCAAATGTCATTAATTAGCTGCCTCTCTTTGTAGAAAATTTCTCTTCAAAATAGATAAAAAGCTAATATTGTCCACTCCAGAAGCTCATCCAAAATCAATTAATTTGTAATTTTATACTGTATCATTTTATAATTGGGCAGTATGTTGAAAATTATTTTAAATAAAATGATTTGACTTTCTAGGTTTGGTATCTTGGCTGGACAAGTTACACTTTTTAACACAAAGTTGTTTTGAGTCTCTTAAAGAAATAAATGATACTAGTTGTCGAGAATATTTACCTAGTACAGACAGGGCTGGATTTAGATCTTAAGGGGACCCTGGGCTTATAGAAGTTTTGGCCCCTTCATTATGTATGATCACCCTTTATAAAAAATTGATATATTGAATTTAAAAGACCCACTCCAACTAGAGGAACTGAAATTCTCTAAATCAGTTTAAAGGGATCCATTAAATCTGAAAATTAACAAATCTTTTCTGTTCTTATATCTACATTTCTTTTATTAGTTTTATCAAGGGTGCTGGGGACCTCTCTAGTCTTTGGAATCCTTGGTTTGCAGCCTATAGTAGCCCATATGTAAATTTAGCGCAAGGTTTCCTTATGGCTACACCCCTGGATAACATAGTAAGTGTAGTAAATAATGAAACAGAGCTTGTAGCTAGATGTATAATCATAAGTACAGCTCTCAGGAAAAAATGAGTAAATACAAGGTACAGCAAAAATATCTTCCATAATTGATACCTGTGTAGTGCAAGTCAACTTAGGAGGCAAGTGATAATGGTAGCTCCATCTATCTTGTGTCTTACCATTTTTTTTTCCAGATACAATCAATTATGATCTTGGCTTGTGTCAGTGCACACTGTAAATTTGCTGTTGAAACAGTTTTTTTAAGACTGGTAAATCTGAGAATTTTTCATGCTTCTTTCATGTTATGATAGAATGGTGTTATTCTGGATAGAAAATTCTGCTTATTAACACAGCCTGAAGGATGAAAGTGAGCTTCATCATTTTTTTGAAGATCAGGAGTTGTTTTGTATACTTGGAAGATCAATGATGCTGATGTACAAAAATATAATCTGCTTTTATTATTTGAAATGTACAAGATGGTAGAGTGAGGGAGAGATTTGAAGGTGGCTGAAGTGTACATTGGGCAAGATACGAATCTTCATTGAACTGCTTCTTCTTCATTCTGCTTTTGTGAAATTGGTACAGGGCCAGCTCAAGGCTCTGAATCATCTTAGATTCTCCCTACTTCTCTGTTTTTGTGAGTCTGGTACAGCTCAGGCTTTTCTCTAACTCTCTATTTTAGCTGTCTGGTACAAGGTCAGCACTCAGAGCAGTGTAATGTATAGTTCTTCTGTCAGTCTTTTTTGTTCTCTTGGGTTGAAATCTTCTTTGGTTTATATAATTTCTCAGATGCCCATGCAGTCCTCATGGTCACACCTCCTGTCTAGCATGCCACACATGCAACTTCCATGACAGTTCTGCTGAGGAAGCAGCATCCTGTTTACTTTAGGAAGCAGGTATACATCCTGTTATACACTATGTCAAAGGGATCTTTCGGGTCAGTATTCATCATCTGCAGGATCTCTGTTCAGGAATCACAGATTCACCAGTCTTAAAAAAATGTTTCATCAGCTCATGTACAGTGTGCACTGGTCAAAGCTATGAGTATAAATCTTCAGAAGATCCATTCCCTCAGGCAGTACCTCCCCAGAAAAGGGATGAACTCAGCAGTTGTGTCTGATGCTTGTTACATGCTAAAAAGTTTGTCATGAGAAAGCAAGGCAATTTTAAAAAAGTTCTTTCTATGTTTGCATGGGGTTCTAACATCAGATAAGCCTCATAAGGAAAAAAATGAGAAAATATAATGACCTTGAGAAAGACCTGAGTTCATCTTTTCTCTTCAACTAACTATAGATAAACTGTAGGTCAGACTGAGTTCTTTGAAAATGACTAATATTTGCTGAAAGCACCCCAGAAGAGAATTTTAGATAATTTCTACATAAGTTTGAAACTAACATTCTTATGTGAAGAGAAGAGAAAATTTGTAAAAAAAAAACAATTAAACCAAACATTGTCTGTGGCCTTTATCAAAACTTGTTTACAAGAAAGATTGCTACCAAAATAGACATTTATAAGTTTATAAGATGATTTATTTTCTCCCCAAAATTGCTTTAGGCAAGTTGCCTTCTATTATAACATGTTACGGCTAATACATTCTTCAAACTTTCAAATTAGATTTAAATCTTTCTTTTACCACCCCACTCTTTCTTCATGCAATTTAAATTAACATTCGAATGTCTGAAGAGCATCTCAGCTGTAAAAATTTATAAAGGCAAAAGAAAAGTTAAAAACCTATCAAATAAAACAATGAGCTGACTCAACCTTTTTGGAAGCTGATAATGGCAATTCTTATTTTTTAAATTTTTATTTTTATACAATTTATCATGAATCAGAAAAGTGATAATAAATAAACTCTTTTTATGTCCCAGGAGGTTAGAGATATGGTGTCTAATTTTATTTATATATATATATATGTATATGTGTGTGTGTACTTCCTTCATCTCACGCGTCAATATGATATCTGTTGCTCTTTAATCAAGCACACATATTAAATAAAAATAAGACAGTCTCTGAGGCTGACTTGTACCATTATTTTCTTTTTAAATTATTTCATTTTCATGTTATAAAATAATTCTAGGTGCACAATGAGATCTTTTCATGTTTGATTTTTGATTGAAATATTCTGTGCAGTTAATACCTTTAACCAAAAGAACAAACTGCAAGAAGCCATAAACTATTGTTTGGAATAAAAAGCAGCAGTGGTGTAAAACTAATCATGAAATAATGAAGTGTGTATTAAGCCACAATGTTGTAATAAAAAGCAACAGTAATAAGATGTAGTCAAACTAGTAATGAAATAGTAGTAATAATAAATAATGTATTGTCTCAGTTTTTTGATAAAAAGTAACAGTCATAAGATGATGTGAAACTAGTTATAAGATAACATTAATAATAATGAATGTATTGACACAGTTTATGATAAAAAGCAACAGTAATAAGATGTTGTCAAACTAGTACCAATAGTATTAATAAATAACGTACTGTCTCAGTTTTGTGATAAAAAGTAACAGTCATAAGATGATGTGAAACTAGTTATAAGATAACATTAATAATAATGAATGTATTGACACAGTTTATGATGAAAAGCAACAGTAATAAGATGTTGTCAAACTAGTACCAATAGTATTAATAAATAACGTATTGTCTCAGTTTTGTGATAAAAAGTAACAGTCATAAGATGATGTGAAACTAGTTATAAGATAACATTAATAATAATGAATGTATTGACACAGTTTATGATGAAAAGCAACAGTAATAAGATGTTGTCAAACTAGTACCAATAGTATTAATAAATAACGTATTGTCTCAGTTTTGTGATAAAAAGTAACAGTCATAAGATGATGTGAAACTAGTTATAAGATAACATTAATAATAATGAATGTATTGACACAGTTGATGATAAAAAGCAACAGTAATAAGATGTTGTCAAACTAGTACCAATAGTAATAATAAAGAATGTACCTAGCCAGAATATTACTCGAAAATAAGTGTTGCCTGAATTTCTTCTCTTTTTTTATGCCTGAATGTAAAAAGAAAAAGTAAAAAACAAATTATTATTTGATTAATTCCGTATATATTCCTTGATATTTCACTCATTCACTATCTTTATTTCTTATGATTCTTAAAACTCTAACAAAATGTTAAGTTTATTCAGGTTTGGTGGGGTTTATGTCCTGTCATGTAAATTCAAATTTAAACATTTTTTTCTTGAAATTTCTATTTTGAATAGTTTACTTAGAAAAAGATTTTCTCCTAGACAATGGCTCTTCTTGGATATTTTTATATAATCGAATTGTTGTTTTGTTATTTTCTTTTTTTTTTAAACAATGATAATAAAAATCTATTTTAAAATCAGTCTGGTTAAAATAATTTTTTTCTTTTGCTGGTTGGATCTGTAATTATTTGCTAATCAAAATACTTGAAATGAATCAAGAAATTTCATTAATGCTTTATTTATTGTAATTGTTTTCCTCTAACCATTTTATTTTTTAAAATTTCCATTTTTATTTCACAAAGTGCTAATATCTCCTTAAGTGGAGTACAGAGTTTTCCTTTTTCGCAGTCTGTCCTACTATTTACTCATGTCTAAGGGAGAGGGAGAAAGGGGTTCCTACCTTTCCCAAGAACATTAATACTGTAGGAAATGTAAACAGCCTCATTCGTGATTTGAATTTGTGTCACCAATTCCATTTTTCCTTGATGATAACTATTGTGTTAAGCCATGGCCGTCGGTATAATAGTATTATAGCGACGGCCACGGTTAAGCCCTCTTGTTTGGAGAATTTGAATAAGTTTTTCTTTATTTATTTTGGATATCCCAAATAAGTAAATCAGTTGATCAGAATTGGTTTATGTTTTTTTAGTTGATAGAATTTTTTCATTAATTTTTTTTCTTTTTTGCTTCTCTTTTTCTAGCAGTCATCTTTTTCTTTTTTAGAGTGGGATATATCCAAACTAGGTCTTTTATAGTCAGTTTCGATATTACAAGCTATTTTTAAATTAGATTTTGTAGATATGCCATATTACTAGAAATATATCAATTTCCCATCTTGACCATTGGCTTGTTTAATTCTTTGCAGAGCTTGAAGTTTCTTTTGCATATTTGGGGGGGGGCGATGGAACGGAGACAGTGTCTACTCTGATGATTTTTTTCTTTGACTATAAAAATAAAGTTGTGATGTTTTTATGTCGATTTACAGATGTTAAAATATACAAATTAAATGGTTGAGTTAGGAATTCATATATTGAAGAGGTTTCCTTTTCTACATGATTTTACTGTGGATCTCTAATCGATTTTGCATCATGGAAATTGTGTTAGAAGTTTCAAGTTTTTATAATTTGGAGATTTAAATCTTCATTCTATTTTGTACTTTTTTTTTTTAATCCATTTTTTTTTGTCAAGGAAATGCAGGTTAGATTATGTGTTGTGTAGCCATCTTGTTCGGCTCATTCTTCTTTTTTTCACTTCTCCATGTTCTTTACTTGCTCATGAATAACAAATACTGTAAATTGCTGTATACAAATTGATCTGGCATATAAATCGACCTCTGGATTTTTAGCTCAAAATTCTGTTGTATAGGTTGATTCCTATACATACAATAGGCTACTTGTAGACCAAAACTTACACAGTAGGGCTGAACGAGGATAGGTTATCATAACCTATAGTAAAAGAATATAAGTTTATTGGAGTTTAACTTTATCAATGTGTATGAGTAAAGACTTTAAAATTACAGGGAAGTATCTTATAAACAAGCCTTTAAACATTGATAAAATAACCTTCAAGTTATCTTTATTTAAAATGTAGTGTCCTCTAGGTACAGTAATAATGCCAATTGGTATATATTCAAAAAAGTGCCTGTGGTGTAATGGTTATCGTCGCAGGAAATGGACACGGCGACACGAGTTCAAATACCTGGACAAGACTGATTGCATTTCACATGGCACTAATACCCTTGGGAAAGGTATGAGTCCAATTATTCTCCCTCTAGCTATGGGTAAATAGTAGGGCAGACTAGGTTCTTCAGCCTTGGTGAGGCAACTAGTCTAGGAGAAGGAAAACTCTGAATTCAAACCTGTTAAACCCCGCTTAACAATTGACTTTGTGTCATATCCTGCCCGAGCGGAGGGGTTGCGTAAATATGATTAGTATATATTCAATAAACTATCATTATGTCTCATTAAGCCGTCATTAACTCAGTAGTGTATGGAGTAAATAATTTTTCTTTGAAATGAGAATTACATCAACCATATATGAAATAGGCAAATTTTACACATTGGAATTTATATTTATATGAATTCACTATCTGTTGAGCCATCATGAAATTGCACAAAGGAACAATGTACCATAGTTGTGTGAATGAATACCTTAGTCAATGCTCCACTTTGGTATTTCTAAAATTCTGGTGCCCCTCTGTAATATCTAATTCTTACATATTCCTTAATTTGGTCTCTAAACGAGCCTCACCAAAATATTGCCATGCCCTACCAGTGGGGCACGCACCTCTCATTAGTAATTACTGACCTAGGTGCTGTGATGTTGTGGTTTACAGTCAGTGCATCAAAGAGCATATGATAGCATTTTTTTTTTTCATCATACAACGTGTGAAAGCACGTGCGATACCATGTCCTCATCAGCCGCCATCCAGGGGTGATAACACAGTTTCGGTAGCTCAAGGTGGTACTGCCACCCCTGGCGCTACCAAGCAGCTTTTGCCACCGGACAGCGTATTAAGAGAATCATATATATATATATATATATATATATATATATACGCCAGATCAATTAAATGCAGAGACTATATTGGACGTTAATCTTTAAATATTAATATAATTTATATTACCATTTTATCATTTTATATTAATCTCTGGCGTAATTTTTTTAAATATGTTCACCAAACTAGAGTTTGAGTTGGAAATGTTTCTGATAGTCTGCTGGGGTTATGGTAAGTGGTGTATATCGATCATTAGGAATACTGTTCCACTGGTTGACCACTTTGTGGTAAAGGTTTGGATTTTAGCCCTGTCATATAAGTTGACCCCTAGTTCTGTAGACATTTTCCCAGGCTTAAAAAGTCAACTTCTATGCCAAAATTAACAGTATATATGATATAAAAATGGCTAGATGAGAACTACAACTTTTATGTCATAATTTACGGTACTTCTTTTAGTAGACACATTTCTTTATTCCTCACCATGACATCTTCTCAAATTACATTACCAACTTCACATGAAAGTGAGTTGCCATTTGGACAACAGATGGAAATTGATGTCTACTCTCTTCAGCAGTTTTGAGCTTTACTGATGATCTAAAGTTAAAATGTTTTTCCTTCAAGGATTTTAGTCACCTGACTTTAACTCCTCGAATGAAAGCCAAGCTTTTACGCTGCTCTCAAAGGTCATTGCCTATCAATTAAATTCCAGCTCTTTTCAAAATTACCTACACTTCATGCCAAATGAAAAAATGTCAGTGTATCACTTATCCATCTGCTTGTTAGTCTGAGCCAGCAAAAGTACTTAGTAGATTATAATCCAGGGTATTGAATGCTTTTCTTTTAAACTCATCCTAGTAACATTTTGCAAGATAATAAGCTTGGTAGGGATTATTGCAGTTCAAAATATTAGATATTTTAATTTAAATTATCCATTGGAGTTTGATTTAAGAAGATGAAGAAAATTTAAAGCATTAAAATAAAGTTTTGAATATGATAAAGAGAATTTAAAATCTCTTTCAGTGGTTCTTCAAACTACTTAACATTTTCACCTCCCCACTCTTGAGTTTATGCTGGTTCTTTTGATTACATTCTTGATGAGTGAAAAATTTCTCTTTTTTTTTTTTCTCCAACTTTTACCTCCCAAAATATAAACAGAAAAGCAATAATAGATAATTTACCAGTTAAATACATCTGGAAGGAGAAAGGCTCACATTCCCTCTGTAGGATGAGGTCCAAATAATAGACTGAGAAATTTGTGGGATTTGGTATACATTACCCTGAGAGACAGATATAAAAGTCATGCTAGTGTAGATTTCAACTTACTGTGGTTTTATTCATTTAGCAAGGAAGGAAATTGGGTGAGAGTGAAGGGTTTACATTGCCTTTTTTTTATGAGTTTCTGTTAATAGACAATGAATATTTGCTGGATTATAAGAAAATTGAAGGGAACAGCAGTTGGACTGATGTAGATTTCTTTGCTCTCAAGAAAGAATTAGAAAATATCCTTTCATCTATAGAAATATGAAATTACCTGTATCTCACTGAGAATCATATAATCTGTGAGACTATTTACTTTTCATCATTTTCTTTTCTTTATTATTCTCTTATCAGTTTTCTTTTCTGTTCTCTAATATTTTCTTTTCTATTTTCTATCCTTTTCTTTTCTGTTTTTTTATCACTTTCTTTTCTGTTTTCCATGACTTTTGTTACTATTCCTTGTCATTTTCTTTTCTATTTTCTATCCTTTTCTTTTCAGTATTTTATCACTTTCTTTTCTGTTCTCCATCATTTTGTTACTATTCCTTGTTGTTTTCTTTTCTATTTTTATCTCTTCCTACCCATCAACAAGTATTCTGGATACGATTCTAAATCATCTAATGGTGAGGGTCCACTCCTGGATATCTGGGGAATGTTGAGTACTCTTTTCTTGCCATTATTCCCAGATCCTCTCTGACTTAGAGCTGTTAGGGTCTGAGCTATAAATAATATAGAAGTGTTTAACCATTTAATTGTATGCAAACAAATGACTGAAGTTGAATTGTTAGTGTTACATAACAATACTTGGAACCGTTTAACTGTTTGCAAATAAACCATTGTTGTTAGATATTGCCATTTAAGTGTGTGCAAATAATTTGTGTAATATTTGGAACATTTAACTGTGTGCAAATGAATGAATAGTGTTGAATAGAATTATTAGTATTAAATAGCAATACTTGAAACCATTTATCTGTGTGCAAATAAAACTTAGTGTGTGTGCAATACTTAAAGCCATTTCACTGTATGCAAACAAATGATTAATTGTAAATAGAATTATTTGTGCTAATTGGAATCCTTGAAAATAATCTTACTGTATGCAAAATTGAATTATTGGTATTACATAGAAATTCTTGGAACCATTTAACTGGGGGCGAATAAATGAATAGTGTTGAATAGGAATTCTGTAACCACTTTGTGCAAACAAATGATTAATATTAAATAGAATTATTTGTGTTTGTTGACAATGCTTGAAACCATTTAACTGTGTGTAAACAATAACAATATTTAATTGTGAGCAAACAAATTAGGTATAACATTTTAAAGAATAAAACTATCTCCAAACTATTCACTTAAAAATCATATATGTTTATCCATTTAACTGTGTGCAAACAAATGACTAATGTTAAGGTAAATTGTTAGTGCTATATAGCAATAGTTGAAACTAGTTAACAGCGCGCAAACGAATGAGCTCTTGTTTGTTTAATAATGTTTTCTTCAAATTATATGTTTACAAATCATATATATAATATATAAATCTATAAACTGGATTTGGCATTAAATAACCTTCAAGGGTTGATATGCCATAAAACCCAACCAATCCTTTCTATTCTATCATTTTCTTATTCACTAAGAGCAACACAAAATATACTTAGATGGGTGCTAACTCTTATGGAACTATAGAAACCATTGAAAATCTAGCAAACCCTTTTGAAACTTCCAAGATAAATATATTCTGATGTTTTTAAGACTACTGGAAGATATATATATATATATATATATATATATATATATCCCAAAAAGTTTTTTTGTTTTTTTTTTGTAGAGGACTATTGATATGTAAATGTTGCGAAAAAATAAAGCGCATGAAAATTTCCCAATCTTTTCAACTGCAATAACAGCATTATTCTTTGATGCCCCCCTCCCACAAAATTAATTGGCATTATATGACTGAACTTGAAGGATATGTAGGTGAAGTAATTTACTAATTCTGTGTTTTTCATTCTAAGGGTAATGGTTTGTGTGTGTGTGTGTGTGTGTATATATATATATATATATGATTGTTATATGACTATATAAAATATGAAGAATATTTTTTTATTTCATTTCAACATTAGTGTCAGTTTTGTCTCAGAAAACATTTTGAATGGGGGCATATTGTTCTACATTTTTCTTTTCTTTTTTTTTTTTTTTTTTGCTTTAGTCATGAATTAATTAAAACCTTTTTCATGTTATATGACTATTATAGATAAACTGATGTATCAAAAAAAGTATTTTCTATTATACAGTTCAGTTTGAAATCATCTGATAAATTTATTCATCAAATGTTTTTTTTCAGCCACTCCAGTTAGAGAAATGAATAATCCATCTGCTGTCGGCTCTGTTTTTTTAAAGAGTAAGACTTGCACATGCACAGAACTATTGCAAGAGTGGTTTGTGCAGCATCACCCTCACTATTCCTTCCTTGCATAACATGATAATATAATGCTTATTTTGTTTTTATATGTCTGATACAGGCACAGTGTGTAAAACGTATTCAAGTCCTGATTATCTCTTAAAGGTGTGAGTATAAAGTAATAGACTCTTTGGTCCAGCCATACCATTACTTTTTATTATAAAGGAGATTATATTTCTGTCTGTCTGTTATTGAATCTACTTCCCCACTGATGTCACAATTCCCTTATTTATTTACTTTATATTCTCAATAATGATTAAATATTCATAATTCAATCTTAATTAGCATCTTATTTATTAACAATATCTCTATTAAAAGTCTTGCGGAGTTAGATTTCCCTTTAAAAAAATCATGTTATTAATGCATTTAAAATCCTTCTTATTGAATCTACTTCCCCACTGATGTCACAATTCCCTTATTTATTTACTTTATATTCTCAATAATGATTAAATATTCATAATTTAATCTTAATTAGCATCTTATTTATTAACAATATCTCTATTAAAAGTCTTGCGGAGTTAGATTTCCCTTAAAAAAATCATGTTATTAATGCATTTAAAATCCTGCAATGTGTGTTACATACCACTTAGAAGTAAAGGTTTCTATAGTATATGGTGTGGATAATTTGCAAACTGGTTTGAAAAAATAATTACTCGGTGTTATTGATTTCAAATATTATTGTTTTATTCTCAAAAATGTTAAAAGCAATCCTATGTATAATTTGGTGTAGAAATCATTTAAAATAAAATAAAATAAGTGTAATCTTTTTATATGTATTCTTATTAGATCTTACTAATTTAGTATATTTCATTACATAAAAACTTAGATCCTTGTGCTTAGCAGAAGTTGCATAGTTTTACAAGTAATAATAATTGGAAAAGAAAAAAAGAATAAATTTTATATTGAAATCAATTAAAATGAATTAGAAATAAGTGTAAATTTTTATCTACATTTTTGTTTAGTTTTGTAAATATTTATAATATAATATTGCATTAAAAGTTAAATAGTTGACTGTTGAAATAATGGATGTTTGTTACCAGGCTAAACATTTTCAAATTATTGCAAATCATAAATATTTTTCATTTATTTTTTTAGATGAGGTATTGTCAACTATTATTATAATCAGTTTGGTGCAAAAATGTTTGTAATCTTTAAACACCGACTTTAAAAATGTATATCTCAGTTGAAGTTGGTCGGGACAATTACTAAGAACCTGGAAAAGTAATTGGGCTTACTGGAGAATAGAAGAAGAATCAAGATCCACCAAACGGCATTAATAAGAATGGCTAGAATATTTAGGGGAGTCCTGGAAAGACTTGTTGCCTCTTGGATTTCACTGAAAAACCATCACTTACAATGGGCATGAAAAACATTCAAAGTGTGGAACTGGAAGATGACAGTGATACCAATTGTTGTTGGTGCACTTGGAACAGTCTCAAATGACTTGGAAAAAGACTGGAGAAATTGGAAATCAGAGAAAGAATTGAGGTCATATAGATTACAGCATTGTTTAAATCACCTAGAATACTCAGAAAAGTCCTGGAGAGAGACTTGAGGAGATTTGCTATTACTCTCTCGAATGAAAAACCACCAGTTAGAATTGGTGTGAAAAACTCACAAAGGATAAAATGATATTCAAGGATTTAGAAATTAGAGGAAGAATTGAGACCATACAGACTGTAGAAGTCAAATGACTCGCCTTCTAACATGGCTGCCTTCTTGAATCTTCTTGGCAAAAGCAAGCCAGCTAAGCTTACCTCATTTTATAGGAGAGCACCTAATGCAGCAGGTGGGTTGTTCTGTGGTGCCAGGATGACCTGCCCAACACATTTGCATGAGTGGTGTCTATTCACCCATATATTCATCTAGTTAATGGCAATGGGAATCATTTTTCTACTTGTGTGTCAGACCACTCTCAAGTCAACCAATATTCATCAACAGACTACAGCAATGTTAAAATCAGCCTGAATAATCAGAAGAGACCTGCAAACTTGAAATGATTTGCTGTCACTCAAACTCCTGTTTCATATCTGGTATGAAAAATTCACAAGGGGTAAAATAATCATCATCATCATGTCATGTTATCAGCATGGATATTTTTGACCCTCTCTTGCCACACCTCCCTATTGTCCATTGTTTCTGGCAGGTCCTCAAGGCTACATCTTGTATCGGCACAGAGCTGCTGTAAGTACAAGCTGGACATCCTGCCTTTGCTCATCTATGTGAAGGGGTCCACAGGAGTACATCACTACTTCTCCAGCTGCAAAATAATAATAATAATAAAATCAGCTCAAATACTCAGAAGAGACCTGGAAACTTGAGATGACTTGTTGTCACTCAAGCTCCAGTGAAAGACCACCAGTTATAACTGGTGTGAAAAATTCCCAAGGTGTATAATAATAATAATAATTGTTGGGTAAGAAGGTGGCTCATAAATATTTTTATTTTGTATCTCAATACAAATTTGATATTCAAGGATTACCTCATGTTTTCTTGGAATCCACTTTTCTTTTTCTTTCTCTGTGTTTCAGAGTTATTTATTAAAGTCATTGCCCTTCTTGAACTCTTACAAAGAATCTTGTCTTTCCTTTTTTTCTTTTTTTTTCTTTTTCTTCAGAGATTTTCTAATATTAAGGCTTTAATGACCGTTGTAAATTGAGCAAAACAACCCCATCTTACTTCTGTCCCACGTATTTCACTCTCAGCATATTCCACACAGACTACCCCTCTTTATATTGCATTTGCCTTCCTACCCTCATTATATATCTTTTCTTCTGTTTCTAATTCTTGACTAGGTTTTGTTGATAAGCAGAAAATCTGCTCACAAATAAACAAGCATAAAAGTAGAAAGTAATAAAAGATCTTAATCTTAAATCAGCATTTTTCCCCTCCAGGAAGCGAGTGTCCCACCCATCATCTTTTCATGAGGGAGGAATTCTCAAAGTCTCCATAAATAAACTGGATCTTACCATTTCTTTTTGGCTGATTCTATAAACTCGACATCACGAAACATAGTTTGGAAGTGAACCAAATGCTATAAAGTCCCTCCTGCTAGTACTGTAGTATGTTCTTTTATTCACAAGATTCACCAGTGTTTCAAGAGATGGATCAAAATGGCAGTTTCATTTTTATTCAATAAATTTACCGATTTTTTTCTTTTTCTTTTTTTCACAATATTACTAATTTAAAAAAAAAAAAAAAGATCAATTGATTTTCATATCTTAGAAATGTTCTTTAAATATAAATGTTTGCATTATATTGGTCATCTCACTGTAGAGCTGGCATGGACAACCATTTTTAATTTGCAGGCTTCATAAGACATGGTTCATCATCAGATGGGCTGCTCTAAAAAATGAATTCATGGCAATTTTTTATAGAGTACCTTGATCCTCACTATCTGTCTCTATCATCCACTGCCCCCGACCGGTCTTCAAAATTACCTCCAGTGTACGCAAGAGGTGACGTAAGCGAGTCTCTGCTATTTTGTAAAAACTGGTGTATCTATGTATAGGAGTCTATAAGAGAAGGTCCTTACTTCTCCAACAGTACCCAGCATGTCTTGTTCATCTTAATTAGATAATTTGTGAGATTAGAGGCAAGTGGTCATACAGCCGTTTTGTAGGGAGCTGATTGCATAATTTGTTCAAAGCAACATGTAACGTTCTTATGTAATTCTCATCTAGCTCTTTCTCCCAAATTCATAGACTTCTGAACAATCATGAAACTATTTCCCTCTGTTGCAAAAACTGAATTATTGGTATTACATAGCAATACTTACAAAACATTCAACTGTGTGCAAATAAAATTATTGGTGTTAGATTGCAATACTTTGAAACATTCAACTGTGTGCAAATAAAATTATTGGTGTTAGATTGCAATACTTGAAGCCACTTCACTGTGTGCAGACGAATAATTAGTGTTAGATAGAATTATAAGCCTTACATATGTGGTGCATTCAATAAGTTTCCATACTTTTTTTGTACAGGCATTCAAAATTGTCGTAGACTCTTGAAAATTCACTATGTTTTTGATATACATCTTATGAGATGACTGACCAATTTTTATGATTTCAGGTTCAAAGGAACAGCTACAGCAGCAATTGGAATGCACCCTACTAAAGCCTGATTGTCACCGCTGGTGAATTTCAAAAATGCAATCTGACACTTTAGAAGAACGATATGCAATAAAATTTTGTTTTAAACTTGAAAAAATGCCACAGAAACGTATGGAATGCTTCAGACTGCTTTTCGACCAGCTTGCATGAATCAAGCATCAGTTTTTGGCAAAAGAGATTCAAGAAAGGCAGGGAGTATGTGAGGGATGATGAAAGGTGTGGGAGGAGTAAGGAAGTCAATGTACCAGAGTTGATTGGCCAAAGGGTTAGGGTTACTATGTTGAGGTTTTAAGGGAGTTCAGGAAGAGATTCCTTGGGAAGAGGCCAGCACTCTTGAAATCGGGTCAGTGGCATTTCCACCAGGACAATGCATCAGTCCACAACTCCATCCTTATCACAGACTATTTGAGCGAGATGGGCATAGTCCAGACCTTTCTCCCTGTGACTTTTGGTTATTCCCTAAGCTCAGAGGCTATCGTTATGAGACAATTGAGGAGATGAAAGAGGCTGTGATGAAGGTCATTGACACACTCACACAGGAGGACTTCCATGGGGCCTTCCAGAAGTTGTTGGAACGGTACAACAAGTGCATTGCAGCCGGAGGAGATTACTTGGAATGGGACTAGAGTTTTATGTGTGTACTATCAATAAACGTGCCCATATGAAAAAAGTCTGGAAACTTATTTAATGATCCTTGTAGCAGTGCTTGAAACTAATTGACTGTGTACAAACACCAGCAGTACTTAATTGTATGCAAACAAATTCATTTACAAATAAAATCATTTGCAAACTATTCCCTTACAAATCATATATATAACCATTTAACTGTGTGCAAACAAATTCATTTACAAATAAAATCATTTGCAAAGTATTCTCTTACAAATCATATATATTTAACTGTGTGCAAACAAATGACTGATGTTAGATTTTTAGTGTTACATAGTAGTACTTGAAACCATTCAATTGGGTGCAAACAAATGAATTCTGTGGGGGGTTGTCCTCGTGGTGTAATGGTTAAAGCGTTGGAGTGCGGAATCGTAGTATGCGAGTTCAAACTCCAGTCGTGCTATTACGTTCACTTTCGGGCAAATACCCTTGGGAAAGGTATGAACCCCCTTATCCTCCCAGCTATGGGTTAAATAGTACCACTAATGTTCTTCTAGGAGAATGGATTTGGCATTAAATAACCTAAAAAGATTTGATATGCCATTAAACAAAGAAACCAACCAACAAATGAATTCTGGCTTGTTTAAAATCTTACTTTGAAACGTTTTGTTTACAAATCATATATGTGTGTGTGTATATATATATATATATATATATATATATATATATATAGGATTTGGCATTAAATAAACTACAATGGTTGATATTCCATAAAACCAAACCAACAACAGCAGGTACTTTCCCATAGCTTGAACTGCTTCAGTCCTGTCATATATATGCAACAAATTAGCATGTGTCTAAATATTTTGAAACTTTGACTCATCCTAATAAATAAATAAATATATATATATATATATATATATATATATATATATATACAATTGGAAAAAAAATCCAACAGATCTTCATTTGGCTATTATACAGAGTGACCCCAAAAAAACAGAATTAGAATTATTTTGTAAAAGTAATAAGATTATTTTGTAGAAGTAATAAAAAAAGATTTTGGGTTCTGTTTTTTTTTTTTTTTTTTTGGTCACCCTGAAGATTTATTTCAGCTGGCCACTCCATATAAGAAACCAACCTCTTCACATAGTCATCTAATAATGGAGAGAAAACAATCCAAAAATATTCTTTCCATGGATTCTTACTCATCTATAAAAGAATAAGTTAATAAATGAGATCCGACTTGCTTGAAATCTCATCTTGAAACTTATAACTGGAAACTTAATAATTTTTTCTCTTCATTATGTGAGGGTTATCTGAAGAGGTTGGTTTTTCATATGGAGTGGTCAACTGAAATAAATTTATAATAGCTAAATTGACGGTGTGTTGAAATTTTTTGGGTTTTTTTCTATCATAAGAGTTTGCTTTGTATGAAATTTATAAATTTTTATATTAATTATCATACGTTGAGTGAGCACTCCTGGAGATTTATAAAGATTCTCTCATACATTCTCAAATTGATTCATTCTCAAATTATTTTCTTTGGATTTTCTCCTTTGGGTTGGCTACCGGAACATCCTTTTTTTTTTTTTTGGTTCTAAATATTTTTAATGTTTTGACTCTTTCCTTTTTGCCTGAACATTTTATTTATTTATTTGTTTATCTATCTTTACCCTCTCTCTTTCTCTCTCTCTCTCTCTATATATATATATATTCTGTAATCCATATTTGCTGTTTTCACCCTCAAATTAAGCATATACATCATCTGAAAAGACAAAGATCATATTCTTTGCTGAAATAAATTTATAATGACAATATAACCCTGGTTGAGTTTTCTTCCAGTAACATTATATATATATATATATATATATATATATATATATATATAGTTTTTAAGGAATGTTGGTTGGAAGTTAGGAAAACTCATTAAATCTTTTCCATTTAAATTGTAATCTTCATTTACTTATATAACGATGTTTTAGATTTTCCCTCGGAAAAGAAATGCCAATACAAAAATAATCCTCCGATGATGAGCAGTTTCATTTTCAGGAAGACGTAAAAGAAACAAAAATTTTTTTTCTTTTGTATTCTTGGTGTTTCCAGTGTATTATGGCATTTTTATTTTTAACTGTTAAATATCTCATTTTACTTAACAGGAAAGAAGAAAAATATACATTCCACTTTAAAAACTGAAGATTTATTTGTTTTTTAGGACAGTCTTATTTCTGATAAAATTATTATTTGTTAGCAATTTATTTAACAAAAAACTGATGGTGAGGAAATGGATCTGTTCAGACTGACATGATCTTAAAAGAAAACCTGAAAAGATTACTGATTATTAAAATCCAAGAATGTGTTATCTGAAAATGACTTGCTACAAAAAAATCATACTTTCTCATAATTTCTCTCTACTGTAGTCTGAAAATGGGTTGCAACAAAAAAAATCATACTTTCTCATAATTTCTCCCTCTGTGCTCGCATTCACCTTTCTTGATTGAAAAAAGCACCAACTGTCTTTTTTCTTAGTCTTTTATATATACTCTGATCATGATCCCACAATTCTCCTCATTTCTGGTCAAATGCATTTGAAAATTTCTGCTCATGTTTGACTTCTCTTTTTTCCTTTTATCTTTCCTTTCCTTTGGGACACATGGTTTGATTCAGATGCCTGGATGTATGATGGAAGAGGCAGTTGTAAAGCAACAGGTGTTTTTTTAGACTCTTGGTGTCCAGAACTACCAAACTAAACCTACAACTTTCTATATTTAAAGTACAGAAGGTTAAAAAATGTTTGGAAATAATTTACTACTAGTTATTAAGCAGACATAAACTAAATTAAAATAACTTATAATTAAGGGATAGGTATGTTAAAATGCTGGTTGGCGGCTGATGAGGGCAGGGTATTGCATGTGCTTTTACATGTTGTATGATGAAAATTCAACACTTGAAGTGTAAATGATATCATCTACACAAAACAATAAAAAAAATGATTTTAGTTAATGTTTTAATCATTATCATATACTACTACTACTATTAGTAGTAAGTACACTTCATGTAACAGATATTGTAGGAAATGCAATCAGTGATCTGTGTTCACATACAGGACAAAACTGATTGTGTTTCACCTTGCTCTTATACTTTTAAGAAAGGCATTAACTCATCTCTTCTACTCCTAGCTATTAGAAAATAGGAGAAAAGACAGCATTCTTTAGCTCTGGTAAGGCAACCAGCCTAGGAGAAGGAAATCTTTGATTTAAAACCAATTTTACTCTGCTTAAAAATCGACCTTGTGTTATATCCAGCTTGTGGCAGAGGAATTGGGTAAAATTCATACTACCACTAATTTTAACTTGTCCTACTGATAAAATATTGTCCTCATCTTTGTCGCCATATTTATCACAATGTTTCGGCCATTGTACACTCCGGCCTTCTTCAGGTGGTCCTCAAGGACACATGGTACAGTGGATAAAGGCGTTGGTTAGATCCAGTGACATACCTAAAGAGTGTGAGTTCAATATACGGAGAAGGCAGTGGAGAACTTTCAGAGGGGAAATTAACAGATGATAACTGATAACTGACATCCATTAAACATGGCTCGTAGAACTAGAACAGTCTACCACAGTAAGCGAAATAAAGCATATAATTATTCAAAAAAAGAAAAGGTTGACTTCAGCATTAGGGTTGACATACCATAAAGCCGACCAACCCCAGGTGAATCTTAGTATAAAAATAATTTTAAAAAAGCCCTCAGCAATTCATTTACACTATCAATGGCCATTTTGGCTTGGACTGTTGAATATGCTGACTGTACCTCTGCAGAGAGGTAAGACCCACCCAATGAGGCCACCTGTTGACCTTGTGTGGTGACCTGTAATACCTGAAGACAGGATGCTGGTAGATGAGCAGTCCTTGACCTAGCAACTGAAGTAGTCAAGTTTCTTAAAACACTCCATCTTGGCCCTCTCTGAGCTAGACAGGTGGTTGGTAAGTTCCTATCCAATCAATCAGCTGGTCATGAATGTCCAAACTGTATTTTTCAAATTGTTCTTGTCACAAACAAGTACCCAATCCTATTTTATCTTAAAGATGCTAGAAAGCAGGGTCATTTCAATACATAAAACAATTTAAACTCTGTTTAAATAAATGAGTAATATTAAATAGAATTATTCATGTTAGGTAGCAATACTTGAAACCATTTAACTATGTGCAAACAAATGAGCTCTGATTTGTTTAAAAAATAATGTTACTTAGAAACTATTTGCTTACAAATAATTATATATTGATATGTATGCATATATATATATATATATATATATATAAAAGTAAGTAAAGTTGGTGACTTTAGTCGAGGGTGACCCGAAGGCTCCCTTTTCAATAGCTACTACACCAAGATGTAGGGGAGGGCGCTACTCCATTCCCTGGATTGCTCTACTATACCCTTAATCCTTACCTTATAATGCTGAGTGTTAAGCAAGGCAGCATCAATTACTATTTTCTGAGTCTTTGGTATGACTCGACCTGGGATTGAACCGTAGTCTCCTGGACCATTGGCGAACACTCTAATCATTAGGCTGATGGCATATATATATATATATATATATATATATATATATATTACAGGATGTGGCATTAAATCATCCACAAAGGTTGATATGCCATGAAACCAAATAACCAAACTGGTACACTATTAAGGTGAGTTGATAAGTTAAAAAAAAAAAACATGCAGAAGCTCTTAAGAGGTTTTCCCATAAAGTGTCAATTGATTAAAAACAAAAATCAAAATACTTTTAATACTCTAATAAATTTTTCTCAGACTAGAAAGAGAGCATTATATAGACCACTAATATCTACTTAGCTGTAAACTATCTGTGAATGGTTTGCTAAGTTGTTAGACTTGTCTGTGAGTTTTTAGGAGAATAGTAAACATTATGTTCACTATCTGTACATAGGTAGGAACAAACGTATTCCTGACATCAGTTAAGAGTTTGTATCTTCCTCTTCATCAAGTGTTCTTTCATCTTCTCATTTATCTTATGAATACTTTATTCTTATTTGTTTCATCTTTCATCAATATTTCTCCTTGACTTTATCCGTTCATTCTTGCTAGCTTTGTTACAACCTCCTGCCTGGTTATATAATTAGGGGAAACGATTTTTTTTTTTTTTTTTTTTTGCTTGGTGGCTTGAGTGTGTTTTTAAGAAGCTGTCTTCCCTGCACGCATTTTGTATTAAGAGCATTTGCTCTTAAAAAAATGTACAGATTCTGGTTTATTCTTATAGATTCTTTCCCTTGATATAATTTTCTAAAAATCTTTTATCTATCATCTTTTATCATCGATGCCTAGATTTACCCTAGTAATAAAATTATATGTATTGGTGTTGTGGGAGCCTTACCCATCTTACCATAAGGGACTCTTCTCACCGTTATTAGTACTTGAGATTTTGCTGCCAGAGGGCAGATTAATATCGGTGTTATCCGAACAGTACGAGACTTCTTACCTTTTCTATGTAACTCTATCTTTCTTGTATAATATAATCTGTTATCTAATATCCGTGTTTGTGTTTTCATTAGTGACCCTTTCCAGGGCCACAACAATTGCATATTCTGTTTTTATATTGTAACTATATAGCAGTACCAAAATACTTATTTAGGGATCTTATTCTTCTTTCCAACTATTCTTCCTGTTCCCAACACTGTCAACTCTGGCTTCAGAATACACCAACTGCATCTCTGCAGGGAGGTTAGCCTCCCGCCCCACTAACAAGCATCCTGGGTATGACATTAAACTGCATCTGATGGTGAGGCTGCAGTTCTGAGACTTTAGGGAATGTTGAGTACTCCTTCACTGCTACAGCCCTGTCAGTTGGGACTGTAGAGTACATTGACTGTATCTCTACAGAGCGTAAGCCCCCACCACCACCAAGTATTTTTGATATGACACTAAACTGCATCTGATAGTGAAGCTTCAGTTCTGGTCCTCTGTTAGAATGTAGAATACTTCTACTCCCAGGTCCACTCTGACCCATAGTGGTAGTACTTGTTAGAATCCTATCTATGAGTTAAATAGAACTGTTTAACTGTGTGCAAACAAATGATTAATATTGAATTATTTGTGCTAGATAGCAATATTTGAAACCATTCAACTGTGTGCGGATGAAAGATTAACAATCAATAGAATTATTAGTATTAAATTGAAATACTAGAAACCATTTTATAGTGTGCAAACAAATGATTAATATTGGATAGAATTATTTGTGCTAGAAAGCAATACTTGAAACCATTTGACAGTGTGCAAACAAATGAATTCTGGCTTGTATAAAATGTTATCAACAAACTATTGACTTACAAATCATAAAAATTTTATGTGTGTGTGTGTATAAACAGGATTTGGTATTAGATGACTTACCAGGGTTGATGTGTTGTAAAACACAACCAACCAATCGACCTTTATTGCCATTACGCCCAACTTTACTCTAACCCAGATTGATACTACCTGTTAGGGTCCCATTTAAGGGTCAAATAAGACTCTTCAATCATTTATTAAGGGTTATTATTATTAATTTGAAACCCTACAAGTGTCTGCAAATTATTCATATTACATATGAATTCTTGATCATCAGAATTACTAATATTAAATAGCATTACTTGAAACCATTTAACTGTGTGCCAACAAATAATATTAACTAGAATCATTAGTGTTACTAGTGTTAGATAGGAATACTTGAAACCATTTAACTGTGTGCTCTCAAATAATTAATATTAACTAGAATCATTAGTGTTACTAGTGTTAGGAATACTTGAAACCATTTAACTGCTTGCAAACAAATGAGCTCTCATTTAGAAATGAAGTTACCTACAAATTAACAAATCATGTGTATATTTGGTTTTAAATAACCCACAAGGGTTGATATGCCATAAAACGCCAACCAATTATCTTCCTGATCTTCCTGTTTTTTTTTTCTTTCTTTCTTTCTTTATATTTGGCTTCTGAGAGCTTTTGAAGAAATCTTTGCATTGCTCCTTATTTCAGTCTTTTTGAATTCTACCCAAAATTATAGATATACTCTCCTTCTGATTTTTTTCATCTTTCCCTCTCATTTAATTTTCTTTTCCTTTTCTCCAACATGGATAATTACTTGTATTTTGGGTGTATTTATTCTCTCTCTCTTTTTTTTTTTTTTTCTTTTTAGGCCTTACAAGGGAAAACTTTTTCATGCTTAGTTTGAGAGGGCTTTTTTTTTTGCAATAGTGGGTGGTCAGATACAAGGTCTGCACTTATTGATTGGATAAACTTCCAGACAAAAAGTATTTTCTTTCCTACTGCGATTTAATTTTGGGTTTTATCTGGAATAAACGGATAACTTGAATTATTTTCAACATCTTGATGTACAAATGTTTATATTAGTATCATTTTAAAATTGATGAATTGATTTTGATAGAAAAAGTATGGTGGATCCCAACAGTTAGAAACAGCATCCTTATCAAGTCTTATTGATAGCACAGAGTTCCTTGGCTCTCTCACTCTCTCTCTCTCTCTCTCTCTCTCTCTCTCTCTCCCCTGGGAGGTCTTCTGGGCTGCATCCAGTGTCTGCACAGACCTGATGGATGTAAGTCTTAGCTGATTGACCAACCCTGGCGTGTCCATGTTTTGGAGTCAGTAAGATAATATTGCTTAAGTGTTTGTCCTTATTTCTCCAGCTGAGCCCCAACATGTCTTGTTTGTCTTACTTGGATGGTTTGGGAGATGGGAATTAAGTGGCCTCACAGTTGCAATTTTGTGGTGGTGTTGCTTTTCGGATTTTTTGTTTTCAAAACAGCTTGTTGCATTCTTGTGTATCTGATTTCTCTGATAGAATAAAACAGAATTTCTTACAGTTGTGTAATTAGAAACATAGGAACAGGAAATGGATATAGAATTTGATTTTAACCTTGGCTTTTTAAAAGCATTGGGGGGGGAGTGGTTGAATGTAAGAAAGCTAAAATATTCATATCAATGAGCCAAATTCTCATATTCAAAAATATGTACAATTATCTGGGACAAGTTGTATATCTATTATGGATGTGACTGAAATAGATTGGTGTAATTCTTCTTCGAGCTCATTTTCTGCTTCTCAACACCATTGGTCTCTGAATTTGGTTCCCTGTTGTAAATTGTTCTCATCACTGATAAAACCATAGATGTTTTTTATGTATTTACCCAACCCCTCCACCATGTGACACAGGGGCAATTTTTAAGCAGAGTTTAACAGGTTTGAATTCAGAGTTTTCCTTCTCTGTATTTATACTTTCATTCAATACACTTGTTTCACGTAATCCCAAGTTTGTGTCTTTCTTCTGGACCTTTTACTGGTCCACAACAGTAATGAAAATTCATTATAGAAGGTTGAAAATGGGGACACACACACACACAGATTTCCATAATGAAAACTCATAATAGAAAATACTTGGGTGACACACAGATTTCCATGATATAAATTCATTGTAGGTGATCAAAGGTGGAGAGTCATACACTGATTTCCATGAAGCAAATTTTAGCAAAAAAGGAATTAATGGTACCCACCTCCCCCAATGTATATACTGTTCATCCTCGAATTTGAAAACCCTACCCTCTCTCAGACTTTAATTCAGCCAGGAGCAGTTCATTCCATGTAACCTGTTAAGGAGTTTCTGTTTTTCCACCACTTCGAGGACAAGATGCAAATGTCTTCCCTGCCTACTTCTTTGTTGCACAAATTTATCATTTACACTCATCAAACAAGAGCTTGATTAGTGTAATCTATCACTTTAAAAAAAAAAAAGTTTAAAAAAAAGAAAAAAGAAAAAACTAAGCAGAAAAGCAGAACCCCAAAAGTTTTCCCTGTTCTTAGTGCTTTCATTGCACACAAATTAGTGTTTTGTAAAGGCAGACATGTGAAAGGAATTCTATTTTTATGGTTTGTATTATCAGTGAATGATAGTAAGATTAGTCATTACAACTTGCAATTTCATTATCAATACTTTTTGACCATATTGGAGAGTGCACAACAACAACAATAACATGTATTAACATGAGGATTATCTTTTCTTTGGTAATGGGATTACACTTGGCCAATTTTGCAAATGAATGAGTTGATAACTGTTTTGCTTTTGTGAAGCAATCTTTTGCCATACTGATTAATGTTCACAAAATCTATTTGCAATGTCTAGGATACTTTCAGAGATGACTCATTTTTTATTCTTATATACCCAACCCTTCTGCCATAACAGCCCAGTCAGCTGTGGCTGCAGAATACACTGACTGCATATCTTAAATAGGGTAAGACCCCTTCTCCAAGGTGTGATGCTAAACTATCTGATGGTGATACTTCAGTCCTGGAGCTTTGGGGAATGTGGAGTATCCCTTCTCTGCCATTACTCTCAGGTCTACTCTAACCCGGAGTGTAGTACGTGTTAGGTTTTCATCTCTGGGTCTAACAGAACTGTTTAACCATTTAACTGTGTGCAAATGACTGTTGAATTGTTGGTGTTAAAGAGGAATACCTGAAACCATTTAACTGTGTAAAAATAAATGATTAATATTAAATAGAATTATTAGTGTTAGATAATAATGCTTGAAACTATCTGTGTACAAAAATTGAATTATTTAGCAGTACTTGGAACCATTTAATAGTGCAAATGAATATGGTTGAATAGAATTATTAGTGTTAAACAGCTACTTGAAAACATTTTAGTGTATTCAGATAAAACTATTAGTGTGAGCAAAACTTGGAACGACTCTATACAAATAAATAGAATTATTAGTTTTGCATAGCAATACGTTAAGCCATTTAACTGTGTGCAAACAATAGCTATTCTTAATTATGTGCCAACAAATTATCTCTCATTTAAAAAAAAGATTATCTACAAACTATTCACTTAAAAATCATGTGTGTATATCTCTATCTATCTATATATATATATATATATATATATATATATATTGAAGTTTTGACTTCAATGCAAAATACCTGTGTAAAATTTTTGCTTCTTGTGAGAACTATCCATATAAAAGTTTTGCTTCCACTTAGAACTAGCTGTAAAAAAGTTTTGCTTCCAGGGAGAACTATCTTCCCTTCAGAAATATTCATATAAAAGTTTTGTTTCTTGTTAGAACTTTCTGTATAAAAGTTTGGATTTCTGTTAGAAGTAGGTGTATAAAAGTTTGGCCTCCACTGAGAACTACCTTTATGAAAGTTTTTCCTCCACTGAGAACTACCTTTATAAAGATTTTGCTTCCTCTGAGAACTACCTTCATAAAAATTTTGCCTCCAGTGAGAACTACCTTTATGAATATTTTGCCTCCACTGAGAACTACCTTTATGGAAATTTTGCCTCCACTGAGAACTACCTTTATGGAAATTTTGCCTCCACTGAGAACTACCTTTATAAGAAATTTGCCTCCACTGAGAACTACCTTTTATAAGAATTTTACCTTTAGCATAACAGTTATCATCAAAAGAAATTGACAAGGCTGTTTGCATTTCACTTCACACTCATATTCTTGGGAAAGGCAGGAATCCATCTCTTCTCCTCCCTCCTATGGGAAGATATTAACGTAGATTGGGTGACTTAGCCTTCATTAGATGACAAATCTAGAAGAAAAAACTCTGAATTCAAAATAGCTTTACTTTGCTTAATAACTGACCTTGTGTCACATCCTGCTTGGAGCAGAGGGGTTGGGTAAATACAAACTGAAATTAACATGGGTATTGAAATATATCAGAATAATATTAGTTCTTGTCTCTTTTAATTCTCCAAATACATTTCTCTTGATTAACATGACATGCATTAGATTTACTTAAGTAATAGCAGATATTGGCTTTTTTCTTTTTTCCTTTTGTTGGAAGACTATGTTAGTTTTTAATATGAATAAAATCTCAAACACAGTTGCTAATTGCTTATGCTACTGATCAATCGAACAAATGAAATTAATGTGGTTATTTAAAATATCAAAACAAAAATTTAAAAACTGCTGAAAACACATGCATTTTATATATATATATATATATACACGCACATTATAGTTTTGTTTTTATCATATAGTAATATGATAATATATATATACATTATAAATAGTTTTGTTTTTATCATATAGTAATATGATTATATATAATATATATACATTTTAAATAGTTTTGTTTTTATCATATAGTAATATAATATATATATATATATATATATATATATATATATATAATATGATTATATATATATATATATATATATACATACATTATAAGTAGTTTTGTTTTTATCATATAGTAATATATATATATATATATATATATACATACACACATTATAAATAGTTATGTTTTTATTATATAGTAATAGTTCTCGAAAGAAGAAAGGCCTAGAAAAACTGATGTAGGAGATATGAGAAGGTTGAAATGCAGTCTTGCTCACATTGGTAAACCTATTCAGAGCTACTTTTCTTTCTCTTTTGTGGGGAGACTGTAGCTAATAAGTCTCTCTTTATCTCTTGCTCTTAAATCTATACATTCATTCTTTCCTTTGCAGTTTTGGCTTTCTTATGCCAGTCACAAATCGTTCTTCCAACTGATGAATCCACAGCCTTTTTTTAATTCAATCTTAATTTGTATTCACGTCTTTCATTAGTTATATCAGATATGTTTGATTCTTTTTTCCTAGTTGCATATAGTGGACCAAATGTGTCAGACATTGCAGTCTCTTCACTTTCAGTAAGTGAGTGGAGCTTTCGTCAATTGCATAGAAATAGATTAGTAGAACGTTATTAAAGTACAAGACCTGAGGTTCATTAAGATTAGGAGTGTAGAGAGACAAAAAAAAATAATTGTCTTTCATTGTATTGGGTTGGGGGGGGGGCATGTCTTTAGACATCACATGACAATCTCATAATGGGGGGGGCATGTCTTTAGACATCACATGACAATCTCATAATGGGGGGGGGCATGTCTTTAGACATCACATGACAATCTCATAATTCAAACTAACCTCTTTTTAGTTCCTGTCTTCAAAAGGATAAGACCTCTGTTTTGTATCTGTACATTGAACAGAAGAAAGATTTTGACTCTAAATGCTGGTGATATTATTTTGCCACATCCTTGAAATGTAAGGCACATGGTTAAATGACTTAAGACAAGTAAGGCTTTCACCATTTTGTAACTGCTTATGTACTGTTTGTTCATGAAACAATGTGTGCATTTCACCTGTTTGTGAGACAATATGTGTTGTTATCCTATTTACCAACCCCTCCGCTCGGGCAGGATATGACACAAGGTCAATTTTTAAGCAGAGTTTAACAGGTTTGAATTCAGAGTTTTCCTTTCTCCTACACTAGTTGCCTAACCAAGGCTGAAGAACCTAGTCTGTCCTACTATTTTACCCATAGCTGGAGGGAGAATAACTGGATTCATACCTTTCCCAAGGGTATTAGTGCTATGTGGAATGCAGTCAGTCTCGTCCAGGATTTGAACTCGTGTTGCCGTGTTCATTTCCTACAACGATAACAATTACACCACGGGCACCTCCAAATATGTGTTGTTATGATATAATAGATGTATGCATTAAATGTCTTATATGTGTATAGGAGCTTATCTCATCTTTCTTTTCCATTTATTCAGTGTTAGTGTATCAATGGCTACACTAATATTAATGTTGGAACTTGGTGAGTAAGGACACAACTGAATATCCTCTTGAGCACCAAGGAGTGTCCATGTGGTGTAATGGTTAAAGTGCTGGACTGCGGAATCATAGGGAGTTCAAACTCCAGTAGGACTATTATGTTCACTTCCTTGAGAAAGGTATAAAACCCTCTTATCCTCCCAATTATGGGTTAAATAGTGCTACTACTGTTTTTCTAGAATGATGGCTTTGGCATTAGATAACCCACAAAGGTTGATATGTCATTAAACAAAGAAACCAAACAAAACCAAACCTGAGCACTAAATACCAGTAACGTCTCCATTAATTGGTAACAATTCCTGTGTGTGCAAAAACTACCTGTTCCCTTATTTTTTAAAATTTTTTAACTAGAGACTAAATGGAATGGAAAGGGCCATGCCACCTCCAGGACTTTGCTTACCCTGTTGGTAGAGCCTTGAATACGTAGTGGATTGGGCAATGGCATTAATGATTTGCAGTTTGTCTTCAAATATTTGTCATATCCGAGTCCCATAACGCATTGTTGCAATTATTTGAGTGTAAGGAACACTATTCAGACAGAGAAAATGTCCTCAGCATCATCAAGTCACTCTGACAACACAGATTTTCCTGACTCTCTTTCTCCATCGGTCCCTATCATCTATAACTCTTGAGGGTTTTCCAAACTAAATCCTGTGTCAACACAGAGCTGATGTCAATAAGTTCTAGCTGTTCGGCCAACACTGACATGTCCATGTGTAGGGGTCCATAGAAAAATATCACGTATGAGTTCGTCCTTGCTTCTTCAGCTGTGTATCACGTTCAGATTGTATTTTTGAAATTCACCAGCTGTGACAATCAGGCTTTAGTAGGGTGTATTCCAATTCCTGCTGTAGCTGTTCATTTGAAGCTGAAATCATAAAAATTGGTCAGTCATCTCATAAGATGTATAGCAATAACATACTGAATTTTCAAGAGTCTACAACAATTTTAAATGCCTGTACAAAAAATGTCGGGAAACTTATATATATATATATCTAAATTATCCAGTTAGTGTCCAAGGACAGTAGGTGTGGATTATCGTTTTACATAGAATATATGAGGGTAATCATATAAATCTATGAGAGTGCTCAATGTATGGCTATTGTTAGTTCCCTATTTATTCTCTAGGGTATAACAAAATTCATATTCAGAGCGTATATAGTGCAAGTCTCCATTTAATTGCACTATATATATATATATATATATATATATATATAAAAGGTGTGATTGAAATACCTCCCATATTTTAAATTGTCACCCGTGTGTTGCAAGGGAACATAGACCTGTGGCAATAAAACTTCCATTTAGCTAATGTCTGACTATTTTTTTTGATACAGTTATAGACATCGCTTGAGCCAGTGCACACCAATACATTTGC
>OY757940.1:33070059-33082559 GCA_963585895.1 Sepioteuthis lessoniana | reverse complement strand
ACAACCCAAAAACCTTTTAAAAAAATACTCACTTCTTCCAATTTCGGGGAACAACACATTAATGGGGTCAATAAATGTAAAAATTAAAAATGCAGAGTTTGCAATATAATAATTGAAGGACGATCGTATACTTTAAAAGACTAAAAAAAAACTTTTATTATAAATAACAATTTAAGTTGCAACTCAAAAAATGTAATATACATAATAGAATGTGAAAATTGTAACTAAACATACATTGGCTGTACTAAAAATTTTAATAACAGAATTTTGCAACATAAGAGGAATATCAAAATAGAGATTAATAGAAAATTATTTATGTCCAAACATATTTTTGAATGTAGTCATAGATTATTTAAAACAATGTCAATATTTCAAACAGGCAATTACAACTTACTACAACGCAAAGAAAAAGATTTTATTGAAAAATACAAACCCACATTAAATAAAACTTAAAATACACAAACACACAAATAAGTAAATTAATAGATGAACACACGCACACACACACATGAACGTGTAAACCAACAAAAACAAAAGCACCTGAAAAATTGATACAAGACAAACAAAAATAAAAGCATGTGAAACAAGACAAAAAAAAAACGTTATGAAAACGCCAATACTAATACATTTTCAAAGAAAAGAAATTAAAACGCAAAAGGAAAGTTAAGAATGTGATAAACATTTTATGAAATAAATATATTTTAAAATGTAATCTTTTTGTGAGCCAATTAAACTTTTTTTTTTAAATTCATTTTTACTCTTTGGATCAAGAAGAAACTTTTTAAATATATACCTATATATATTTTTGCCCCTCTCTCTCTCTCTCTCTCTATATATATATATATATATATATATATAGGCAGCATTTCTTCATGGATACATATTTTTGATTGAACATAATATACATTTTTTGTCTACATATTTTTTGTTAATCCTTTTGAATTGCCGTATAGATTTTATGATGAGGTATTGGTTGATAAAACTTCCAGAATTAGTTATTTCACAAGTACTTTCTGCTCAACCTTCAGATATCATCAGGGGAGGATGTATTACAAAAGTGATATAACTTTTGTATTGTAAGAATTAGCATATATACTGTTGTATTGTGTAGCGTTTATTTTTCGAATTTGTTTCTATAAATAGCGTCAGTAGCTAAAGACATTTAAGTACATTAGCACTGATTTCAAAATTAATTCTTTTAAGTTTGGGTTATATGTTCCTGATATGTAGTGCCTCGAGAATCTGTAATTTTTGCTTGTTATTTTATTTATTCTTCTAATATTGTGTTTTTGGTAAGAATTTTCCGTAATTCTTTTGTTGGGCATGAATGATTTTTTAAAATGCTATGCCGTGGAATTGTTATCAGAAAGGTGCATTGTAAGTCTTCTCAATAGGGTAGTTGAGGTCTATATATATATATATATATATATATATTTTTTTTTTTTTTTTTTTTTTCCCCTCTTTATATGATCCAAGGAGAAAATCCATGGAGTAGAAGTATTCAATATGAGTGCTCAATACTAACTGCTATTGATGTATAATTATTTTGGGATTAACAATACACCAAAACACAGTGTTTAGAGCTAAAATTTCTTTTACATAATGACAAAAGAAAAAATTCCTTTTCTTGGTATCATTATAAATTTATTTCAGGCTTTTACCAATTCTTATAAGTTTAAAGTTTAACTTATAAGCTTTATTAAAACCATGTTCGGATTAAATATTTAAAATTAAAATTAGATGTTATGCTACTTCCAGCGAGAATGGAATTTGAAAAAAAATTTCTTTTTTTTATTTTTTAAATCAAAATGATCTATTTTATTTATTTGTTAAACAAGAAAATATTAATAAAAGTTGGAGATATTATATCTATTCTTTTTCATATATATATATATATATATTTCTTAAAAATAAAAAAAATGTTATATTATCAGTATTAAGAAATATGTAAGGAAAATTTAATTAGATAGCAAAACTTGATTTTTGTCATTCAAAATATTGTAAGAATTCAAGTTATTTATGATAAGGAAATTTAGTTATCGGAAATAAGCCAATCGTAAATAGACCTATAATTAATATGTAATTCACATATCAACATTAATCAATTGAATTAGTTAAGAATTAATCTGTAAAAGACATTATTTTAAGATTACTAATAATTTTTGAAAAAGAAAAAAGTTTTTAATGTTCGATTTTTAAGCTTTTGATTATTCATTGTAAAAACTGGTGTACTAAAAAAATCGGTGTATTATTGGGATCATTCCTACTCATTAAAAGTCCTATTATTAATTTTTCTTTTTTATTATTGTTTCTATTATATCTTATGATAAAGAAATATTTATATGTATTCTATCTATTAATTTTAGTTGTGTTCTATATTAGAGATTTATAAAATTGATTGATTCAATATTCTATTTGTAAAGAATTATGGATTAATATAATCATATATAGAATTAAGGATATATAATTATTAAATTAAGGTAAGTAAATATATAATTCTAGAAATATATGTGTGTGTGTGTGTGCACTAAAAAGAATTTAAATCTCATCTTTTTTTTTTTTTATTGCTAATAGTTTCATTTGTTTTCTATTTTAAAGAAAACACAATCAGTCGATGAAAAAAGATTTATCTGATGATTGTACTATTTTTTACAAAAATTATCCAACTTTTTGTAGTGAAATGAAAGTCAGAAGGTGAGGTTTCAATTTTAAATTTCTTTACTGCTCTGTTAGCATTTGAGCACTTTAGATTTATTAACTGCTTTTTTGAATAATTGTTTGTGTACAGCCACTTACTTCCCATCTCTTAAACCACCCAAGTAAGACAAATGAGACATGCAGCACACTGCTGGAGAACCAAGGACAAACTTGTAAGTGATGTTCTCTTGAAGAACCTTTTACATGGTCGTGCAAGTTATAGCCGACCAGCAAGAACTTACCTACCAACATCTCTGGGCAGACACACGATGTAGATTAGAAGACCTGCTAGGGGTGATGGATGACAAGGACAGATGGAGAGAGAGAGAGAGAGAGAGAGAGAGTCGGGGAAATCCATGCTTGCTGCACAGCTTGATGATGATAATATATATATATATATATATATATATATATATATATGTGTGTGTATGTGTGTATTGGAGGTATGACCTGTGCCATGATTCAAACACAATTTGTAGTCTTGAGACTTAGAGATGCCTATATATATATATATATATATATATATATAATTCTTGTTTCTTGAAGATTCTGTCTTGCAGCAGGTGTTTCAATGGTACATTCAAGAGAAAAAAGTCTAGTAATATATATATATATATATATATATATATATATGTGTGTGTGTGTGTGTGTGTGTATTGGAGGTATGACCTGTGCCATGATTCAAACACAATTTGTGGTCTTGAGACTTAGAGATGCCTATATATATCATCATCATCATCATATCGTGCTGGCAGCACGGATATCCCTGACCCTCTTTCGCCACTCCTCCCTATCGTTCATCGCCCTAGGCAGGTCTTCAGGACAACAACCTGTATCCTCACATAGCTGCTGAATGTACGTTCGTGCTGGTCGTCCTGCTTTTGCGCGGCCGTGTGTGGGGATCCATAAGAGTACATCTCTTATGAGTTCATCTCTGCTTCTCCAGCAATGTCCTGCATGTCTGGTTCGCCTAACTTGAATAGTTTTCGTGATAGGGGGCAGGTGGCCGTACAGTTGGTGTCTTGTGGGGTGTTGCTGCCAGGACTTGTTGAGGATTGCACGCAGCATTCTTGTGTAATGGAATCTAGTTTCTTCTCCAGCCGTTTTGTTAGCGTCCATGTAGTGCATCCATATAGCAGTATCAGTGTGACCGCTGCCTGGAAGAAACTGCGTTTCATTTTATCGGTTAGGTCTGATTTCCATATAGTCGATAGCCTATTAATAGCTGTCCATGCTTTCGTTAATCTCGTTTCGATGTCCTTTTCGGTTGATTCGACGCTGCTTCCTAGGTACGTGAATTTGTCTACTAGTTTAAGAGGGGTTCCTTCTAGAGTGGAGATGTCCCCCGTTTGGTTATAGCACATATATTCCGTTTTATGTGCATTAACATGGAGGCCTATGCTTGCTGCTGCTCGTTCCAAACTATGCAGAAGTGTTTCAGCTTGGTCAGGTGTATTTGCCAGTATCGCTATGTCATCGGCGTAGTCGGCGTCGGTAATTGTTGTTGCGGGGTATCTTCTGCTTCTTTTCTTCATCAGTTCGAAGCCATTCTCTTTGATTTTGTCAATCGATGTTCTAAGTACGTAGTCTAGACAAATGATAAAGAGATACGGAGCCAGCGTGTCTCCTTGTAGTACTCCTGCTACTATGTCGAAGTATTCTGTGTCTCCATCTGGTGATCGTACTTTTACTTTAGTGTTTCTATAGAGAATCGTTATTGCCGCTACGGTTTCTTTAGGTATGCCGTACGCTAGTAGGATTTGTTCCATCTTTCCTCTGTGAATGGAGTCGAAAGCCTTGGTAAAGTCGACAAATATTAATGTCTCTTGTAGGTTCTTTGCCCGTACACCTTCAAGGATTCTGCGGATGGTTAATATTTGTGAGGTCGTAGATCTATTTCTTCGGAAGCCATTTTGGTTTTTTCTAAGTATGTTGTCGATTTTGGGTTCTATTCTGTTTCGTAGTAGGGCATTGTAGATTTTGGCAGCTATGGATGTAAGTGTTATGCCTCGGTAGTTTTTGGCTAATCCGAGGTCCCACTTTTTAGGGAAGGGGAGTATGCATCCCTTCGTCCATCTATCTATCGGATTTTGATTTTTATACTGCGTTGCAGTGTCGGAGCAGTATGTCGTTGAATTGTCTGGTCTTCCATACTTCCGGGGGAATTTCGTCCAGTCCTGCAGCTTTCCTATTTTTAATTTTTCTGAGAACCGAGTCGAGTTCTTCTTGTGTGAACGGTCCAAGTTTAATGTCTAATTGTTTGCTAATTATTCTGGTGATTGGTTCAGGCGTTATTTTTGGTGGGTTTCCAAGTAAGTTTTCGAAGTGCTGTTTCCACAGTTTTATTCTTTCTTGTTGGTTTGCTGCTTTAAGTTTTGCTTTGGCTGTGTTCTTTCTTCTGCTCACTTCGTTTATTGTTTGCCAGGCAATTCTAGATTGTCTATCTTCCACCGAGTCTCTAATCTTATCTATCTGATTTTGAATGTATTCTGTCTGTTCCTTTATATATATGCCTGCTAATTGATATTGTGCCGTTTTTAGTTTTAAGGCATTTGTGTTTGTTGGGTTTTTTCGATAGTTTTTGGAGGCTGTTTTCACTAGTGCACGTTTTTCTCTCACCGCTAAAGTTTCCCATGGGACTCTATATTTAGTTTTAATTTTTGTTGGAATGTATTTTGCTGCTGCCTCAAGGTGTGCATTGACGAAATTTTCGTATTCGTCGTTTGGTGTACTTTTTTCGGTCTTTTCTTGTAGTGTTTCGAATCTTTTTCTTAATTCTAATACGTATTTATCTTTTACATCTTTGTTGTTTAATAGGGCCCAGTCATAGTGTTTGGTGGTCGCTGTTCGTTTGGCGTTTTTTCGTAGGCTTAACCGTATTTTCGCCGTGACTATTCGGTGATCGGTGGACACACCCTCAAAAGAGGAGTATGCCTCGCAATTCAATGCACTATTCTTCCATTTCTTGTTTATAAGGACATAGTCTATCTGAGCTTTAGTATTGTTTGCGTACGTGTATGTCCATAGTTTGCCCTCTCTTTTTTGGTAGTTTGTATTGAGGCATGCTAATCTATTTTCTATCATGAAATCTGTTAGATGTTGCCCATTCCTATTTGACGTGTTGTGGAGGCTGTATTTGTTGTTTCCGTTTTTCCCGATTTGTGCATTCATGTCTCCGCCAATGACTAACATGTTGTGTTTCGGGATGCTACGCACTAATGAGGATAACTCATCGTAGAAGGTGACTATTTCATTTTCTTCACTAACATTGGTGGGGCTGTAGCATGAGACAATTGTTGCTCTGGGGTTTCCGTTAAATGTAGCTACCATCATTCTAGGTTGTATTTTCTCTATGCTATTAAGCGTTTTTAGTGCTCTAGGTCCTATAAGCAAACCTACCCCTCCTACTGCGGCGTTGACAGAGTTTTTCCATGCGGATACAGTGGCGAGCGACCATCCATTGCCAGTTTCGTGATATTTGATATCTTCTGTGTGCGTGTATCTGTGTTCTTGTATGCATATTATGTCTATTTTATGTTCTTCGGCCGATGCGATTAGCTCTGGGAGTTGTCCTATTCTATTTAAGGTTCTTACGTTAAATGTGGCTATTTGTAGTGTTTGCTTGCATTTTAGTAGTTTTGATTGTTTGAGCTCTGTAGCTAATTTTTCGAACACCGAGGCCAGGGCTCCAACCTCAGCAGGACGCGCCCCTTTTTTACCCGCGCGAAGAGCGATGCGGTTTGTGTAAGTGGTTTGAGTGTGGGTCATGGTTATCTTTCGATGGCTGTTTTATTCTCTTCTATAGAAGCCACTCTTATAGAGGAGCAGCAGTAGTTCCCCGATCGAACTGTCGATCCTGAGCGAAAAGTCTTCAGACTCATGTCCAGGACCCATTTGGGTATTGAGTTTGGTCGTCCATTGTTTTATTCAAATACCTTTACGTACATCATGCTACTTCCCATGTGTACATTAAAAAAAAAAAAAAAAAATAGAAAAAAAAAAGGGTGGGGGAATTTATTTTAAGTTTTAACTTAGTTAAAGTCCAACATTAAGGTACTTTCTTAAGACTTTCACTAATACTGACTTATACTTTTTTGCTGTATAGGGACTTTTCCTGGGTTTTTCATTTTTTTTTTTTTTTTTTTTTTTTTCCTACAGTTGGGGACCTAGCAGGCTTCAGGAATTATAGAGCTTTTTTTTTTCCTCTGGTGGGGGCTGTGGTAGCATTAGGCGTTCTAGGCTTTTTCTTCTAAACTACTGTTAGGGCTTTCTTTACGAATTTTTAAATTATTCGATAGAAGATATTCAAAAACATTCTGCCTTGTTCGCTGACATGTGGATAGGCTTAATATCAAATTGGCTTTATAGTAGAGTAAGCGTGCCTTTACATTTAAAACGCATAGTTTAAGCATTATTTCACAAACAAAATACAGCATAACATTTTGTAAAATTCAGCATTTTAAATTGGAATTAAAGACATACTGACCAATATTGACATATTTCTTCCACTTGGCTCCTGAGTTCAAATGCTTCTTCTTCGTTTGGACTTTTATTTACTACTGATATTTTAGGTAGCTTTGGGGGTGGCTGTCTACTGGGGTGGAGGGGAGAATTCGTTTTTGTTGGGTTTTTTTTTTTTTTTTTTCCTTTTTCCCTTTCTGAGGGGGGGTGTGTGGTAGCATTCTAGGCTTTTCTTCTAAACTACTGTTAGGGCTTTCTTTACGAATTTTTAAATTATTCGATAGAAGATATTCAAAAACATTCTGCCTTGTTCGCTGACATGTGGATAGGCTTAATATCAAATTGGCTTTATAGTAGAGTAAGCGTGCCTTTACATTTAAAACACGCCTATATATATGTATATATATACATATATATATATAATTCTTGTTTCTTGAAGATTCTGTCTTGCAGCAGGTGTTTCAATGGTACATTCAAGAGAAAAAAGTCTTGTAATATATATATATATATATATATATATATATATATATATATGTTTTCAAATTAAAAATAATCTCTAAGTGTTATTTTGGTTGGGTACTTTGTATCCTGTAAAAAAATCCCTAATTTATCTTCATAAAAATATATAGAAAATGTTGTTAAGAAGAAGAAATGAGAGCTATTTTATTTATAGCGTGTTATGCCACCTGTTAAATAAGATAACGTTTTGATCTGGAGTTCCTTCTCGACTGAAGATGTTTGACACATCTGTTTTATAAGCAGTTTTATAAATAAAGACGATATTTAATTCGAATATTTGAAATTGTGTAATTGCTTAGAATTTAAAAAAAATGACTATAGCATTAAATAACCCAAACCAGGTTGACATGCCATAAAACCAACCAACAAACCATATTACTAAGATAAGGACAATATTATGAATGCATTAGTTTATAACAATGATAATTCCATACCTCAGAAAAAGCTGAAATGTATCTATAACAACAAATATCCATAATCTCGAGACTGAGAGATGCCTATGTATATATATATATATATATATACTCACACACAAGGAAAAATTAAGATACTAATGTGAGCACATTAGTTTATAACTATGATAATTCCATACCTCAGAAAAATCTAAAATGTTGTACCGATAACAATCAAGATGTAGGAATACATCAGTGTATGATAAGATTTCCTTAACTCAGAAGTAGCTGAAATGTTTCAATTATAACAGCCAAGATGAAGATGTTAGTATGAACACATTAGAAATTGAGATGAAAAGTAATTTTGATTCTATGATAACGTATTTTCATTGTTGTTCCTATGTTTTTACTAGGTTTTTTCATTTTAATTGAATTTTGTTCATCAACAACTTTTAGTAGGTTTATTTTTTATTGTTATAGTAAATTAATACAAAACTACAACTTCAGATGACACCTTGAAAATAGATTGATTAAAAAATGACCATGTAACTAAAAAATGAAGAAGCAAGTCAACCGATAATTGTTAGAAATAAATATTCCTTCAATATAATTTTGCAATATAAAACGAAATTTAAATAAATAAATAATAATGAATAACAAATAAATAAAATAAATATAACTTCTCGCAAGTATTAATTTTTAAGAATAATTAAAAGGATGTTTTTTATTGGTTGAGAATAAAAAGCTGTCTTTGTGTAAATATTAATTTTATAACTATAAATAAGCAGACATTGTTTAAAAAGACACGTATGACAAATATGACAAACTTTTCGATATGGAATGACATCGCTTCAAATAACCAACATTACACACCCGAAAAGTAATGAATCTTCAAAGACAACTCTTTTTTGAAAGAAAAGCAAAAAAAGAACCTCAGCTAAGTATTAATTTAGTTGTGCTTTTATTTGGGTCTATATATCTATATATGTGTATAAGTGCTTGAATATGCACAATATGAATTTGACTTAGCTATGTGTTCACTTTTCTCATAACACTTCACACAAATAAAAGTAAGTATTACGTTGGTTAATAATTAACATAAATATTTTAAGTTTGATTAAATAAATTTTCCAATATAATAAAGTTTGTATTTTAATGAATTCAAGAACATTTTGCTGTTACATGACAAAGTGTGAAAAAACAGCCTTTGTTTTCTACAGGCCTAAAAGAGTCTCGTTTTTACTTATTAAAGATTAAATTACATCTTGCATATGCAGCAGATTGCCAAATATAGAGCGAATCTTCCTGCTTGGTGCTCAACTGAGAATGGCAAATGTAGGTCGAGTCTTCCTGCTTGGTGCTCAACTGAGAATGGCAAATGTAGGTCGAGTCTTCCTGCTTGGTGCTCAACTGAGAATGGCAAATGTAGGTCGAGTCTTCCTGCTTGGTGCTCAACTGAGAATGGCAAATGTAGGTCGAGTCTACCTGCTTGGTGCTCAACTGAGAATGGCAAATGTAGGTCAAGTCTACTTGCTTGGTGTTCTACTGAGATTGGTAAATGTTGGACAATTCTTCCTAACTGGTGTTCATCAAATGTTGGAACATGTAGGACAAATCTTTCTGCCTGGTGCTCAACTTATGTTGGCTAATGTTAAGCAAGTTTTCCTGCCTTGTACTTGTGTGAGTTTGGTTATAGAAGAGTTTGAAGGTTAAACACTTATTCAATTATCTATCATATAATAATTTGTAGATATCTGGTTTTGTTCTTTGTTTATTGGCATGTCAACCTTTGTGGGTTATTTAATACCGAAGCCATCTTTATAGAAGAACAATTGTTGTACATATTTGGCCAATCTCTGATTCTTAGCATCTGTCAGGGGGTTGATCCCAGTTCCAGTCCAGTCTCACCAGCATTAACTGGTTGTCTTTCACTGGAATCTGAGTAACAGTAAGTCTCCTCAGGTCAGCAGGACTTCTTTGAGTATTCTAGTCAATCTTAAACAATGAGGGTTTGGATAGTCTTTATTCTTCTTCTGATTTCCAATTCCCCTTTCCAAAACTTAGGGGACTATTCCAAGTGCCCCATCTACGGTTGGTATCACTGTCACCCTCATATTCCACATATTTTTTTAGTTCTCTGGCAAGGTCGTGTCTATCTTTTTATTTTATTTTATATCCACTCTGTGCTCTGGCAGAATGTCAAAATAAACTAGATGACAAGTTTTTTTTTCTTCACACTTTATTAGCACTAGGTCTGCTCTTCTGGTCAGGATTACATAATCTGTTTGTATCTCAAAATCCAAAAGATGCATCTCATCCCCTTGAACAGATTCTGGTTTGTTTATTATCATTATTATTAGATAGGGATACTTAAAGACATGTAATTGTTAGCAAAATATTTGTATCTTGTATTAGGAATAGTTGATAGAAACTGAATTTTTTTGCAAATTATTATCATTATTTGTGAAAATGCTTTAAACTATATTATTGAATAGGAAAAGTAACTTAAAGTTTTTAAAAAATTGCTTGTATTAAGAATAGGTAATTGAAACTAAAATTGTTTTGAAATTTATTATTGCGAGTTTTTCATTAAATAGGAATAGTTACTTAAAAACCATTTAATTACTTGCAAATTATTAGTATTAGATAGAAATACTTTAAACCATATAATGGTGAAAATTATTTGTATTTATAATTGACTGGAAGTTATAATTGTCTGCAAATCATTATTTTTGTTAAATAGGAATAGGTACTTAAAACTAGAAGAAGGAAATTATTTAATAAGTAATTGATTCTCACCAAAAAGTGAGCGGACAGTCAAATGCTACTCATGCCATTATCATTCCACCAAATAATTCTACACAATGGGATTTTCTTTTCTTCTTTGATAAATGGTATTCGGGTCATCAGGAGAAAATGTGGGCTTTCCTCTCTTCTTGCATACATATGATTAGTATTAAAAACAATACTTTGAACCATGTAACTGTATGCAAATTATTCTTATCAATAATAGTTCGAGGTGTAATTATTATGACATAGGAATAGTTACTAATAATCATATAATTGCTTGAAAAATAAAATAACTGACTTTGGCATTAATTTACTCAACAACGGTTGACATGCCATAAAACCAACCAAACCTGACATCCATATCACTGTTTCTCTTTCATTATATTCCATTGCATTGTCCGATCTTGTATCTCTTATTTGGTGATAGATGGTCTGTTTGAAGTTCTTCTTCAAGTGACATGGACAGCTTGTCTCTTTCATCTTTGTCCACTCGTAAATAGAGATTGATTAGTGTTAAGAAAGTGATCTTCTGCAGTTCAAATGTTTGAAATCAGCTCGAATTGTGTCCTTTCTTTTCTCAGGAAATCAGTTCAGTAAGATATATACTGTTTGTGTGTGTCTCTATGACTTATAAACTCACATACATATGCATTCACACGCACACACACACACACACACACACACACACATATATATATATATATATGCTAATGTGAAGATTTAGAGATCATGATTATTCATTCACACTGACATCAATATGAATTCTTATGGATTCACTTATTGCAGATTTGACTGTCATCTCATCCAGTTCAATAAGCCCTCAGAGACTGCTTCCTGAGTGCTTATATCAAATTTAAATATGCCTACCAGATGGTGATACGACGATTGAGCATGTGTCTCTTAGAAATTCAAAGATGTAATATGTTGAGGTCAGAGGCCAACAGAGTTAATTTGATATTTTAGAGATATAGATTCGAATCCATATGTTGGCACTATATAAAAAAGTTGATTAAACAATTTTCTTTATTGAGTTTTAAAATAAGTTGTTTATGGATCCAGTCTATAAAAAAAAAATCATAAGTTACAATATATACTTATTTGTGTGATGAATAAAGTTTTGAGACCAATTTTTCACCACAAAAACAGAGGTCATTCGTTACATATGTATTTGAAATCTAGTGTAATATATTGCATTGACTGGCAGTGAACCTGGCAGGTGTAGTTGACAGATTCTTTCTGTTGTAATGACTTTTAGAAAAGCAGAAATGTGTGGGCATGATAACCAAGACATAAAAAAAATGTGTGACCAATGGCGAACAAGCAATGCAAGTGTGTAAGCCTTGACCAATTGAGAGCAACAGTGGCGTGAGTGAAGAAGCTCGGCCAAGTCGGTTGCATTGGAGTTTTAAGACAATATAAGGTCTAGAATTTTGGCTGAAATCGGTTTCCACTGGCAATTTCAATTCCCAGCCACTCCTTTGTGCATGCAAACTCTCCCCGACAACTCTCCTGCTCCACACAAGCATCACGATTGAAGAATAAAAAAAAAAGTAAGATTACATATTTGTATCATGTTCCTTGTTGTTCGTCAAGATCCAGTGGTAGTATACTACATCATCATGTCGTGCCGCTAGCACGGAT
>OY757940.1:33055059-33065059 GCA_963585895.1 Sepioteuthis lessoniana | reverse complement strand
TTTGGGAAATGCAGAGTACCCCTTTATTGCCATCACTCCCAAGTCCACTCTTGCCTGGAGCAGTAGGACCTGATAGGGTCCTATCTATTGGTAAAATATAACTATTTGACATTTAAACCATGTACTTATTCTAAACTGAATTACTTGAAATAGAACTGTTTTTATAATTAACTGTATAAACCAAAACAGTGTACTTATGCTAAACTGAATAGTTTGAAATAGAACTATTTGATTATTTAACTGTGTATACAAATGGCTGATGTTTAATTGAATTTTTTGTGATACGTAGCAATACTTGAAAACATTAAACTGTGTGCAAACAAATGAGTAATTGTAAATAGAATTATTTGCATTAAATAGAAGTAAGTAAAACCATTTAACTGTATGAAAAAAAATGAGCTCAGGCTTGGTTAAAAAACTTATCTATAAAATGTGTTTAGAAATCATATATTTGATATGTATGTATATATATTTACCAACCCCTCTGCTCAGGCAGGATATGACCCAAGGTCAATTTTTAAGCAGAGTTTAACAGGTTTGAATTCAGAGTTTTCCTTCTCCTAGACTAGTTGCCTCACCAAGGCTGAAGAACCTAGTCTGCCCTACTATTTACCCATAGCTGGAGGGAGAATAATTGGATTCATACCTTTCCCAAGAGTATTAGTGCTATGTGAAATGCAATCAGTCTCGTCCAGGATTTGAACTCGTGTCACTGTGTCCATTTCCGAGAACAATAACCATTACACCACGGGCATATACATGCATGTATAAAAAGGATTTGGCTGTAAATAACCTACAATGGTTGATATGCCATAAAGCCGAACCAATCTAACTACAATTCGTATCACCACCATGTTCCCCAGCCTATTCAGCTTTTAGGCAAAATTATTATCATCATTTCTTGTAATTGTTGCATAATGGTTATTGCTGTTTTAATGAAGGAATTTCTAATCGGAAGTGTTTATCTTCTAACCAGATCTGGAATTATCAGTGATAAAGTTGTCAATGTTCCATCACCTCTTCGCTCCACTCTGCTATTAAAAAAAGTCTTCAGTTGCTATTGTGTAATTAGGGCTAATTAGTGTAAACAGTGAGTTAAAATCAGGAATACTTTCAGTAATTAACAGTTGATTAAAAAAAAAAAGTTAACAGGTAAATAAAAATGAACAGGTAAAAAAATGTTTTTTTTAAATGAAGAGATTATTGGTTTTGTATTTGTAGCAAGGAATTTTGGTTTTCTTAATTACTTTCTTCATTTGTCTTTTAGTGAGAATTTGGCTAAAAATAAGAATTATCTTTTATATCAGGCAAATTCTGTTATATTCTTCAATTGAACAATCTTTACAAATTGTTTAAAGTTTTGAAAAAATGCACATCCTTAAACACTTAGCGCTAATTTTGTTTTGTCACGGAGATGCTGATGTTTTCAAAGATGATTGTATTTGTCTTATCATTTACAAAGACCACTTAAGGAACTCTGCAAAATATGAGGTGGTGAAGTAACGATAATATCGTGACAAACATGCTGGATTGCAACATGGTAGTAAGTGAATTCAAACTCCAGTTATGCTATTTCACTCACTTTTGGACTAATACCATTGGGAAAGATATGAACCCCCTTATTCCCTTAACTATACTCACTTTCTGCAAGGATAGATTTGGCTTTAAATAAAGAAACCAAGACAGAAAATATGAGGGTTGTCCTCGAAATAATGCCTGTCATGACTTAGTGACATAATACAGCTATCTGAAAAACAAGCATTGCTTTCTGTATTAGACTTATATTTTGTTTTATATAAACTTTTCTGAACATGGTTGGTTGTTATTTAGCGGCTGTGTTCCTTGAGCATAAGCGGTTTTTGGCCAGTGTGACTGACAAAGCAAAATTTGGTAAATAAATGGGCTCCTCCCATAGTGTAATCCTTGAAGAGTTAGATTTGCAGATCATTATTTGTCAGTTGGATTCTCACTGAGTGCCTCATACTTCTGGTTTCTTGCTAAGCTAAGCTAAGTAAATGACAGTGATTAGGGTTGTTCTAAAAGTAATGCCTTGCAACTATCTGCATAGGGAGAGTAAGTTGGTCTCCAACACAGTACTCTTCAAAATAATTTCCACTTGCAGGGATGCATTTGTGTCACCTCTGAACTTCCTTTCTCAATTGCCCAGTCAGCTGGGGCTGCAGAATACACTGACTGCATCTCTGCAGAAGGCTAAAATCACTTTCCTTCACCCCTACACCAAGCGTCCTGGATATGACATCAAACATCTGATGGCAAGGCTCCAGTAATGCTGGAGCTTTCGGGAATGAAGACTACACCTTAAATGCTATCACTCTCATATCCACTCTGGCTTGTAGTGGTAGTACCTGGTAGGGTTTTGTCTTGAGATCAGATAGAACTATTTGCCATTTAAATGGGGTGCAAACAAATGACTTAGGCTAAATTGAATTGCTTGAAATAGATCTATTTGATCATTTAACAGTGTGTAAACAAATGACTGATGTTTAATTGATTTTTTAGTGATACATAGCAATATTTGGAACTATTTAACTTTGTTGATTTAAGCTAAATTGAATTTTTAGAAATAGAAGTGTTTGATCATTTAACTGTGTATGTTAACAAAATGTGTTTACAAGTCATATATTTGATATATATGTAAAAACAGCATTTGGCATTAAATAACCAACAAAGGTTGATATGCCAGAAAACAATTTTCATATGCAGGGATGCATTTGTGTCACCTTTGAACCTCCTTTCTCAAATCCGTTTTAGGAAACCTCTTTTAAGCACTCCCTGATTCTGGGCTACTATAACCTTCCTCGATGTGGTTTGTCTTCCACACTGGTTTTACCTTCTAAAGCTTCTTCATCTATCTTCATTCACGATCCCAAATCATTGTCACCTTGCCCCACATATACTACACTTTTAGAGTTCAAATCCTGGACAAGACTGTTTGCATCTCACATAGCACTAATATTTTTGGGAAAGGTATGAATCCAATTATTCTCCCTCCAGCTATGGGTAAATAGTAGGATAGACTAGGTTCTTCAGCCTTGGCGAGGCAACTAGTCTAGGAGAAGGAAAACTTTGAATTCTAATCTGTTAAACTTCACTTAAAAATTGACCTTGTGTCGTATCCTGCTCAAGCGGAGGGGTTGGTAAATATATATACTGCACTTTTAGATTGTTCTTTAATCAAGAACTCAAAAACTGCTTTTTGTTTTCATTTCATAGCCATAATTATGGAACTGAAAAGACTGACATTTATATCCATCATACAGCAAGAATTACTAAATCTACTGGTATATAAGCATCACATTTTGATTAATAGTTTAAAAAATATTGAAAAAGGCATTACTGGCAGTACAACCCAAGTAGATGATATATCAACAAGATATTCTATACGTGAAATATCAGAAAGACTTAAAAGACTTGGTTGGTTAGTTGGTTAGTTTTACAGCCTGTCAACTTTTTGTTGTAGGAGCCTTACCCATCTTACCATAATGGACTCTTCTCACAATTATTAGTATTGAGAGATTTCGCTGCCAGAGAGGCAGATCAATATCAGTGTTATCCGAACAGTATGAGACTTCTTACCTTTTCTATATAACTCTATCTTTCTTGTGTAATATAATCTGTTATCTAATATCCGTGTTTGCATTTTCATTAGTGACCCTTTCCAGGGCCACAACACTTTTGTTGGGTTCTTTTAGGCTGAAGTCTGTTTAACAATTATTATCTCCAATTACATACAGTAAAAAAATTTATCTACAAAATCATACCTAGTTGGAATGTTAATGTTTTGAGAGCCATTATATTAAAAAAGTTCTCAATTATTTTAAGCATTATCTCAAACAGATTTATTTGATCTAAAGATGAAAACTTAACAGGTACTACTACGATTCCAAGTCTGATCTCAATCTGATACAACATCTGGCTGTTGTGTTAGCGAGGTTTATAATATGCTGACTGTATCCCCTGGTGTGAGATAAGACCCGTGAAAGGGTGTGCTGGGTATGACACTAAACTGCAACTGATGGGAAGGCTTCATTTCTGGGCAGTTTGGTGTAGCTTTTCATTGCTATTACTCCCAGGACCACTCTGACCCAAAGTGATTAATGCTTATTAGGGTCCCATGTATGGATCAAATAAATCTGTTCAAAAATTATTTCTGTCCTATAGGACCATCTGGGGAAAAAAAACCTCTTAAAAAACAAATATAGAAAAAATGTAAATATGAACATAGCTCCCTAACCTCAAGGCATTAAGTAACCCTTGACATTTGACATGGCATTAAGATTAATCAATCTTAGAAATGCATTTGAAAGTTTTGTACTCTAGGAATGCATTGGAAATTTTCTAACTTTACATAAGACCATTTGGTCATCTATAGAGAATAGACAAACTTTTCTGAATGATCAATATAGACTTTTTAATTGTTTTATATAAATGAACACTTGAATTTTTCCATTTGGAAAACTGAGAAATCTAGTGGGTAAATAAAAAAAAGCCTGGTGCATTTTCTGCCAAAAGAATGTCAGATTTGCCTCTTCCATTGAATCTTTCAAATGCCATCCTTTTTCTACTTGTCTCAAGACTGCACCAACTTGTCCAGATTCAATTTTGAGCGTCCCTCACTACAAGAACCTTATGGCAGCCTGCGAGACATTTTTCCAACAGACACTGTCAAGCTGATTTTGAGCACTTAGAATTTTGTCTCTCATGACTATTTTGACATGTTACTTTGTTCATTTGTGAAAGAGGGATTTAATTAACTTTCTGTGTTGCGGCTTTTCCATTTGTTGTAGCTGTTGCTTTTGTATCTTGTTGTCAGTGTTACAAGGCTCGAGTGGCTTTTGACTTGGCGGAATTTAAGTTAGGATGAGGAAAGTTTCAGAATCTTCATGACAAAGATAATGGCTGTCGTTTGTTACTATGCATCAAATCAGTAAAATGAAATTAATGACACTTTTTTATTTCATGTGGGATACCTTTTGCTGCTGTCTGTATGACTTGTTTTGTTCATTCAAAACATCTTAAGCCCACTTGGCTGGGGCTGTAGAATATACTGACTGCATCTCTACAGAGAGGGTAAGACTCCCCCTGCCAAACAATTATGACACTTAACCATCTTATGATGGTTAAGATTTAAGATTTAACCATCTTATGATGGTTGGAGATTTTGCCATTGTTCCCAGGTCCACTCTGACTCAGTGTGGTAGCACCAGATAGAGTCCTATCGATGGGTCAAATAAACAAACTGTGTGCAAATAAATGAGTAATGTTAGATTGTGACAGTTATGTAGCAATACTTAAAGCACTTTAACTGTGTGCAAAAAAGAGCTCAGGTTCATTTAAGAATGTTATCTACAAAATGTGTTTACAAATCATGTTTAATATATATGTATAAAGAGAATTTGACATTAAATAATCTATGATGGTTGATATGCCATTAAACCCAACCAAATCAAATAACATATATCTAATATATATATATATATATATATATATATATGTACAAAGAGGATTTAGCATTGAATAACCTAAAATGTTCGATATACCATAAAACCAAACCAAACTAAACCAAATCACACATATTTAATATATATGTATAAAAAGGATTTGGTATTAAATAACCTACAATGGTTGATATGCCATAAAACCAAACATAACCAATGAAAACATCTTTATCATCAAGGTGTGTTGACAGCACAGATTACTTTGACTCTCTCTTGCCTTTCATTTCTCTTAGCCATCACTTTTGGTAGGTCCTCAAGATGACATCCGGTGTCTGCATAGAGCTGGTTAATGGAAGTCTTTGCTAATCAGTCAATACTGGTATATTCTTGTGTTGGAGTCTTTAATTGAATATTGCTTATGAGTTCTTTCTTATTCGCCCAGCATGCTTGTTCATCTTGAATGGTTTGTGCAATGGTACCTCAGTGGACATAAAGCTGCCGTTTTCTTGAGTGCTGTTTCCAGGATTCATTCAAAAAAGGAATTTTTTTTTTCCTTTGTAAAGGTAGACCAATAATAATTTTCACTCTATGATATTCAATCTGTGTGATTAATGTTTATCACTGAATTAACTGCATCTCACCCTATTTTAGGGGATTAGAATATGCTAGGTATCTCTACTGCAGAGCGGGTAAGTCCCCTCAACCAAAAAAGATAAAATAAGTGGGTGCATTCTGGATATGACACTAAAATGCATCTGATGGTAAGGATGCAGTTGTGTAGAGTATCGCTTCTTTACCAATCTCTCTCAGGTCCACTTTGATCCAAAGTGATGGTACCTCTGCTGAGGGTCTGATCTGTGGGTCAAATAGACCTGTTTAAAATAGTAACTGTTGGTATCATATAAACATCTACAAAAAATGTAAATATGAATGTAAAGTGAATGGTATTCCTTAACCTCTGGACATGAAATAGCCCAAGATGGGTTGACATGCCTTTAAAATCAATCAATCATAATTTCTCAGAATATACGTGGTGTCTTAAATAAGTTTCCAGACTTTTTTCGTACAAGCATTTAAAATTTTCATAGACTCTTCAAAATTCAGTATGTTATTGCTATACATCTTATGAGATGACTGACCAATTTTTAAGATTTCAGGTTCAAATGAACAGCAACAGCAGCAATTGGAATATACCCTACTAAAGCCATTGTCATAGTTGGTGAATTTAAAAAATGCAATCTGACACTTTAGAAGAATGATATGCTATGAAATTGTGTTTTAAACTTGGAAAAAATACCACAGAAACGTATGGAATGCTTCAGACTGCTTTTGGAGCATCTTCCATGAATCGAGCATGAGTTTTTGAGTGGCATAAGTGATTCAAGGAAGGCAGGGAATCTTTGAGGGATGATGGGAGGTGTAAGGAAGTCAATACACCAGAATTGATTGGTCAAATGGTTAGGGTTACTATGTTGAGGTTTTAAGGGAGTTCGGGAAGAAATTCCGTCAGAAGAGGCCAGCACTCTTCAAATCAGATCAATGGCATTTCCACCAGGACAATGCACCAGTCCACAACTCCATCCTTGTCACAGAGTATTTGAGCAAGATGGGCATCAAGACAGTTCCTCAGCTTCCCTATAGTCTAGACCTTGCTCCCTGTGACTTTTGGTTATTCCCTAAGCTCTGAGGCTGTTGTTATGAGACAATTAAGGAGATGAAAGAGGCTGTGATGAAGGTCATTGACACGCTCACAATAGAGGGCTTCCATGGGGCCTTCCAGAAGTTGTTGGAACGGTACAACAAGTGCATTGTAGCCGGAGGAGATTACTTTGAAGGGTACTAGAGTTTCATGTGTGTACTATCAATAAAAGTGCCCATATGAAAAAAGTCTGGAAACTTATTGTATGCACCTCGTACCTTTGCTTGATGATCACAAGTGCATGAAACATGTTGTCATAATATATGTATGTGTGAGTGTGTATATATATATATACACACTCACACATACACGTAATATAGTTGCAATATATATATATATATATATATATACACACACACACACACGATATGTTATCATATATGTGTGTATGTATATATATATATATATTTACAATATATTTCAATATAGTTACATTAAATGTATATATTGGGAGGGTCCTGGTGTTGTAATGGTTAAAGCACTGGACTGCAAAGTCATAGTAAGTGAGTTCAAACTCAAGTTGCGCTATTACGTTCACTTTTGAACAAATGCCCTTGGGAAAGGTATGAGCCTCCTTATCCTCCCCGCTATGAGTTAAATAACATTGCTGCTGTTCTCCTCAAAGGTTGGCTTTGGCATTAAATATTCTATGAATGTTGATATTCAATTAAACAAAGAAACTGAATATATGTAAAGTAAAGTTGGTGACTATAGTCGAGGGCCACCCAAAGGCTCCTTTTTCAATAGCTACTACACTGCGGTGTAGGAGAGGGCGCTACTCCTTCCTCTGGATTTCTCTACTTTACCGTTGATACACACCTTATAATGCTGAGTGTTAAGCAAGGAAGTATCAAATACTATTTTTTCAAGTCTTTGGTATGACTCAGCCTGGGATTGAACCCTGGTTTCCTGGGCCATTGGTGAACTCTCTACCCACTTGGCCAATGAGCCGGACATGTAGAAATATATATTTACACACACACAAAAAAATATAGAATATGTGTCTATATATAATTACAAAATACTTATGAGTGTGTGTGTGTGTGTATATATATATATATATATATATATAAACAATAAATCAAAATATAGCTACTATATATATATATATATTTACGATATGTTTTTAATTTCTCTATCTTATTGTTTATATGCATTCTATCCAAAATTACAAGCTGTGTTTGTTTTTTTTTGATACTGCAACTATTAAAATATATATGGCCAATTGAATTAAGACTACAAATCGGAGAAAATAGCTATGTATTAAGTTATATATGATATCTATCATAATTAGGGCCCTATTTATCAGTCAAATAGATCTGTTTAAAAAGGATTCATATTCCTTCGAATAAAAACAAAAGACTCTAAGATATAAATATGAATGTACAATGATTATGATTCTCTAACCTCTTGGCATAAAATGTCCCTAGAGGGCTTGACATGTCATTAAAATCAATCAAATTAAGAGTTTTCTCTAGGAAGGAGATTGTTTTTAAAAAGTATTGTTCACAATTTTTTTTTTTTTTAATGAGAGTATTGAATTTCTTTGAAGAGTCAAAGAAAAAATCAAAAAATTATCTGCATCTTGTATTGAAATTTGGCACGAATATACGGAATAGCATGTCTGTTTCATGTCTCATGGTGATTCCTTTCTTATTGTGAGGCATTCATCTTTTATTGGTCATCGTCATAGGAAATGGACTTGGTGATGTGAGTTCAAACTCTGGATGAAGCTGTTTGTATTTCATATAGTGCTAATGCCCTTGGGAATTGTATGAATCTGATTATTCCCCCACTCAGCTATTGTTAGATATTGAGGCAGACTAGGTTCTTTAACCTTTGTATGGCAACCAGTTTAGGTGAAGAATTCAAACCTGTTAAACTCCATTTAAAAATTGACCTTGTGCCACATCCTGCTTGTGGCTGAAGTGTTGGGCAAATGCATATACTGAGACCCTTTTCACGCTCTAAGGATGTTGGCTGGGGCTGTAGAATACCTACAGCCCCAGCCGACATCCTTAGAGCATCTTTGCAGAGGGGTAAGACTCCCCCAATGAGTGTCCTGAATATGACATTAAACAATCTGATGGTGAGGCTCCAGTTATGCTAGAGCTTTGGGAAAGCGGAGTACCCCTTTATTGCCATTACTCCCAAGTCCACTCTGCCCCGGAGTGGTAGCACCTGGAAAGGTCCTATCTATGGGTCAAATAGAACTAAACAATATACTTAGGTTAAACTGAATTGTTTAGAAATACATTTGAACTGTATACTTATCTTAAACTGAATTGGTTAAAATAAAACTGTTTATATGTATAAAAATGGATTTGGCATTAAATAACCTACAATGGTTGATATGCCATACAACCAAACCAAACCTTTAGGGTGATTAAAAACAGACAGGTTCATAGAGAACTAGTTTGCATTTATAAATTGAATCTTACTGGATAACCCAAAAAACTGAAACAAAATACCCCCAGCTTTGTGCAACTGTTGAGCCTATTTCGCTTGTTTCTCCAATGTTCAAATCTATTGGAATCTGCGTTTAGCTATGCATATTATTTACTAAGCAAACAAAGAGGCACTTTGAACATAATGGTGACTTGTAGCTCAAACTCACAAACCTGCAACCAAAATGTTTGTGATCTCCTCAGGGCCGACCAAAACCAACCTTTCCATTAGAAATAATCCAAGAATTCAAGGCGTGTTTGCATTATAGTTTATAGATTATTTTCTCGTGTAAATTGTATTTAACTCTGGTCAATTAGTTTTAGGTTTTGTAATTTAATATGCAATTGATTTATTTTACTGATTTATTGATTTTAATGGCATGTCAAACAATTTA
>OY757940.1:32975059-33050059 GCA_963585895.1 Sepioteuthis lessoniana | reverse complement strand
TGGCTCTTTGAAAATGTTACCCACAAACTTAGTTTACAAATAATATATATATATATGTATATATTATTCCCGATTCCAGTTTAACTGGACTAAATAATACACACACACACACACACACATATATATAGGAATTGGCATTATATACCCTGCAATTGTTGATATGTTATAAAACCCAACCAACCAAATTTAATTAATATATAATATCTAAAAGAAAACGTTTACTTACATTTTAATATTAGATTACTTTTTTTTTCTTTTTAAAAGATATCAAATTCTAAATTCTAAAAGTTGAAGTTCTCAATTTTAGTTTGGATTTCAATCAAGCCGTAGAAAACTATATTTCACTTTTCATGATACCAAAGTTAATCTTTGCCCAGTCGGCGGGGGCTGTAGAATACACCAACTGCATCTCTGCAGAAGGGTAAGACCCCCCCCAATGAGTGTCCTGAATGTGACACTAAACAATCTGATGGTTCACCTCCAGTGATGCTGGAGTTTTGGGGAATGCGGAACACCCCTTCATTATCATTGCTCCCAGGTACACTCTGGCTCGGGGTGGTAGCACCTTATAGGGTCCTCACTATATGTCAAATAGAACTGTGTACTTATGCTAAACTGAATTGTTTGAAATGAAACTGTTTTTGACATTAAAACTGTACTTTCATTAAACTGAATTGTTTAATATAGAACTGTTTTTACATTTCACTGTGTAATCAAAATCTGTACTTATACTAAATGGAATAACTTGAAATAGAAATGTTTTTGACAATTAAAATATGTACTCATGCTAAACAGAATTGTTTGAAATAGAACTATTAGGATAAAAATGGATTTGGTGTTAAATAACCTACAAAGGCTGATATACCATAAAACCCACCCAACCAACCAACCTACCTAAACTGAATAGTTTGAACTTGAAATGTTTTTGACAATTAAACTGTGTACTCATGCTAAACTGAATTTTTTGAAATAGAACTGACTATTTGCATAAAAATAGATTTGGCATTAAATAACCTACCAAGGTTGATATGCCATAAAACCCAACCAACATATTTTTGTTTAACCAACTTGTTAACCATTATTCCATAGCAAATCGAAAAAGCTTTCGTGTGAGAATTCTCAAAACCTGTGAGAAATAAGTCAAACATATGATGTTACAGATGAGAAATCTACACAAGTCAAGAGTTTGCAAGAAAATAAAGTCATAAAAGTTAATGAAAATATCATGTTTATATTTGCCGTCTCACTAAGTAGTAAGTTTTACTAATTGGCATTAGTGAATTATGAGATCACAATTAGATTTTATAGTATTTTATTATTAGCTTAAGTTTTACGAAGACAGCAGATCTTTTTATTTTACATAAACTGACATTGGTTGCTATAATTTTTTTCTTTCCCTAGAAAACTCCTGGCAGTCATAAAAAGAAATACAAAAAAATAATAAATAAAACCGTCTCATCTTCAACATTTATTTTTAACCTTATAAACCTTTAAATAACTAAAAATAATTTGTACTTATTCACTTATTTTTAACTTATTATCTTCAGTCATTGAGTTTAACGTAATATTTTGTTAAGTGTATTCTTCGTTTTTCTCTTATTAAAATGATGATTTCCCCCCCCCCCCCACAAAAAAAGTTGTTTTGTAGAATCATGGGACAGTGTGTTTCAGGTTTTATGTCAATGTGAATATTGTCTTCCTTGGAAATGCTGCTATACCCATCTAGAATTTTTTTTTTTTAACCTTTATTGTGGGACGTATTAAGTTCATATTGCCACTGCTAATTTTTTCAATTGACTTTGTGGTGATCTGACTTGGAAGTCTTTAATTGTTTAAAAGGTACTTACATTTCTATTTAGTTTGCTTAAGACATCTTAAGTGGTGTAACAGTTACTTAGGTAGATTTTTGTCCAGTACCCTGTGATTTGGGCCTTATGTGAAACTAAGTTTAGTCAATGATTATATTCAGTTTATTTATATAAGTAATCTTTTAATCAAACTTATATATACAACTTCCACCAGGAAATTTAATTTCTTTCTGGTCTTTTAATTTGAGAACATTACATACATTTTCTCTTTCAGAAAGAAACATACTTTGTATATGGCCTTTGATTTACAATTTACTTTCTTAAAACGTAAATTTAGAAAAGAGGTTTTTATTTATTTATTTATTTATTTTGTTTGTCAAAAATATTTCCCCTTATAACCAGTTTCTTTTTATCTGAAGACTTTTTTTCCCCCCCTGAGCAACCACATCCATCAATACCCCCTGTTGTTTTAGTTCTGAAGAAAGGGCAGATAATTAAAAATCCTACATATAATGAATAAACATATTGAACAAAGTAGATCAGTAAACAGGTTTTTGGAAATTTGTAAAAAATGAAACTGGAAAAAAATAGATTTCAAATTATTTATTTTTATTTTCTTTTTGATTGCCTGAACATAAAAGAAACATCTAAGAAAAATTTCTTTTATATAGAATATTTAACTAAGGTTTTAAGCTGTAGACTTGGCTGTTTAACATTTTTTTTTTCCTAGATGGGTGAAGCATATCTTATTTAGTTGATTTGATTTTTTGTAAAGAAATGTTTATTTTGCTAATATCAAAAAATGAGTTTGGGATTTTTTTCTTTCAAGCTGAGAAAACATCTTTTTATATATATATAACTTAAATCTTTTCTCACCTTCTCATTATAGTTAGGTCATTGTAGGTTTCATGTGTTTTTATTTTTAAATAGATACAGTCATTAGATCAAACATTTCATTTGATGATTGCATTTTTTTTAAATAAAAATTCATGAAACCAGGTTATGAAGCTAATGAAGAGGTCAGAATTATTTTAGGTTTTATCTTGTTTTACTGGCCACTTTCTTGATTGAGGAAAAAATGTCTTTATAATGATATATATATATATATATATATATATACACACTAAAAATAAACTTTCAATATTGTACTTTCTTCACTGTAATTCAAGTTTCATGTGGCTCCACATTTATAAAACAGCAAAAAAAAAAAAAAAAAATTGGCACAAAGAAAATACAATATTATGTTTGTTTTGAGTTTTTATACTTCTCTGTTGATTCAAGCATTGAGCACTTGATTTTTTTCATCCAACAGTAATTTTATTATCCTTATATATATATATATGTGTGTGTGTGTGTGTGTGTGAGAGGTAAATACAATAAACCTGTTTTTTACCATTTATCAATACAAGTAGGTTTCAAATAATTTTTTTTCACTCGTGTGTCTTTAAAACCATTTTGCTGAATACTATTGGAAAACTTAACTGAAGTAAGAAAGCCATTTCCATGACGGCAAAAAAGGGTAGAAGAGTTAATAAAAGAATAAATTAAGTAAATTAAATCTAATAAGTAATTTTTCAATGTTTATTTACATATATATATATATTGTTCTGGGGGTAGTTAACATCCCTATATCCATGGACAATATGGATTCGTCTGGCTTATATAATGCCAGACATTTCTACCTTCAAGGTGAGAGTACACTCGTAGTTTAACCGCTCGCTGTGAACCCCAGGACTCTTTCACCTTATAATTGTGATCCCTTAAACAGAAACACAACATATATATATATATATTTATATATATAAGGTTTGTGTAAACATAGTCAGTGGTACTTGCTGACTCTCAAATCATCAGACTAAGTCTTTAGTCTGACTGGTCCGACCATCACAGAAGTGAGAAATTAACTGTGTGTGTGTGTGTATATATATATATATATATATATATATATATAATGACTCTCACATATATATATATATATATATATATATATAATGACTCTCACATGATACGACTAAGACTTGATAATAAAAACTGCTATATTTATAAAGACTTTCTAGCACTTTGCCTTCAACAAGACAGAGAAACTATCATCAGAGTAGTTTGTCTGGCATATATAGTGATCACTCAAGTGATTATCATTAGCCAACTCTTGTGTTTGTGAAAACGCAGATGTAATATCTTGGGACTGTCTAAGTAATTCTCATAAGACATGCTGCTTATACTGGAGAACCATACTGACCAAAATAGATCAGTGAATAGGTTTTTGGAAATTTGCAAAAATGAAATCGAAGAAAATAGATCTTTAATCATTTTAAAAGAATTCTTTTTTCATTGACTGAACATAAAAGAAAAATCTAAGAAAAATTTCTTTTATGTAGAATTTTTAACTAAGATTTTAAGGTGTTGACTTGGCTGTTTAACATTCCTTTTCCTTCTCCCGGATGGGCGAAGCATATCTTATTTAGTTGATTTGATTTTTTTGAAAAGAAATGTTTGATTTCAAAACATGATGGTTTTTTCTCAAGCTGAGAAAACATCTTTTTATTGTGTGTGTGTCTTTCTCTCTCTCTCTCTACACACACACACACACACATATATATATATGTGTGTGTGTGTGTTGAAATGATAGATTGGCATGAATCTGACTGTTAGAAATGTGTGGAAAGTGTTTGATTTATCCAACTTTTCACATATTTCTATCATATATTTAAATAAATAAATGTTTCCTCACCTTCTCATTACAGTTTGACGACTGTATGTTTCATATATTTAAAAAAAAAAAAAATACAATTATTAAATGAAACATTTCAGTCTAATCAATAATATGTTTGATTTTCTGATACTGAATTTTTGTGTTGATACATTTTTATTTTGTTGGCAGCTAATTAGATTCTTGATTGATATTTGAGAGAAAAATCTTCTGCACCTGAGCCCAGTCTGCTATTGGAGGTGGGGGGATTGTAGAATACACTAACTGCATCTCTGCGAAGTGGTAAGACTCTCTCCCACCTGGATATGACATTAAACTATGATGATGAGACTCCAGCCTTGGAGTTTTGGGGAGTGTGGAGTACCTCTTCATTGCCATTGCTCCCAAGTCTACTCTGACCCAGAGTTGGTAGCACCTGGTAGGGTCTTATCCATTGGTCAAATAGAACAAACTGTGCACAAACAAATGGCTGATGTCAAATTCTGACTGTTATATAGCAATATTTGAAATCATTTAACTGTGTGCAAAATAGAACTTAGTTTCATTTAAGAAATGTTATCTACAAAATGTGTTTACAAATTGTGTATATATCTAATATATATTTAAAAAGAGGATTTGGCATTAAATAACCTACAATGGTTGATATGCCATAAAACCCAACTAAACCAAATCATATTTCCTTAATATATATTTAAAAAGAGGATTTGGCATTAAATAACCTACAATGGTTGATATGCCATAAAACCCAACTAAACCAAATCATATTTCCTTAATATATATTTAAAAAGAGGATTTGGCATTAAATAACCTACAATGATTGATATGTCATAAAACCCAACCAAACCAAGACATATTTCCTTGATATATATCTAAAAAGAGGATTTGGCATTAAATAATCAGTAATAGTTGATATGCCATAAAATGAAACCAAACCCAAATCATATATATTTAATATATCTATATAAAGAGAATTTGGCATTAAATAACCTACAATGGTTGATATGCCATAAAACCAAACCAATCTTCAGTACCATGGATTATTATCTGGCTAAACAATCCATAAACTTCAATTGGCAAAAATTTAGCAAAAAAAGGAATTTCACAATAAACTGATATTTTTTTTCCGATTGTTTTTTTTTTTTTTTTGAAGGGGTGTATTTTCTCTTTAGATGTTTAAGCCAAAATGAAGTAACTGCTGAAACTGAATGAAAATTCAGTATTGTCATTGGAGAAAATCTTCAGAGAAAATTATTCAAAATTAATTAAATCCTTTGTTTTATTCATTGTTTTAACTAACAAGAGTTATTATATTTATACACTGATTTATTCTAACTGTTGTCCTTGTCTTCATCATTATAGTCACAACATTTCAGCCATTGTATACTGTCCAGCTTCACTAAAGCCAAATTAACAATTCAATCCATGTGAAAGACTATCCTTGCCACAAGAATTCTCTTTATCATGAATCAGTTTGTCCTTGTGATGAAACTTTATTATTTCACTGAACTTGACTATAGATATTTCAGTCTGATAGAACTCACAATTATCAGATAAACTTAATATACAAACCACCCAAGCAATTTAAACTGTTTTCTTTAATTTGCTGCCCTCCTTTTATAACTTCAAGCTATTTCTAATCCCATGTGGAATAATCTGAAAAAAAAAACCTTTTCTGTTAATGGAACATATCTTAATTAAATAATTCCAGATTTAACTGGATGTTTCCTAAGACTTATTGTAGGAGTCAATCCTAAAAATAAACATGCAATAAGATGCATGTTCATCAATATGAATAAATATTTGTGCATGTTTCCTGTAAAAAATTGAGGGCATTTGTCTGAGACAAGGAATTGTTGTACAGTCATTTTCTTCTCTCCACAGGCAGTCACTTCTCAGCATCATCTTCTCTTCTTGGCCAGTGGTTGCTTCTAGCTTTGCTGTTTCCTGTCATCATTCTGTTTCAGGTTGTTACTGGTGGAATTACAAAGACATTTTCTGTGTGCACATCTACTTTATTAACTTCAATGACTTCATACATTTTCTCAACTTTATATGAAAGTTGAGAATTAGTTTGGACCATAGATAGAAAAGGGACAGCTGCTTGGTCTGCAGTTTCTCGGCTGACTAGTTTTTAACTCAGACTTTTAAACTTCTAGGATCACTCAGTCACCTGACTGAGATTATCCATTCGCAACCCATTTCTCAACTAATTTTAAACTCTTTTTAAATTAAACAGTGCTATTGTTATTATACACTGATTTATTTAAACTGATGTCCTCAGCTTGCTTGTTAAATTTATATTTCAGCAATATCTAAGATGAGAAATTTATCAATTGCAGTACATATTGTTTGTTGGATGATTATCATTTAAAATAAATGATGCTTTTATCAAAGTTGAGTATATTTATTTGTATTCTGCTCAGTGTAAATAAGGAAACAATTTGGAGTAATTAAACAATAACATAACAACCTTTAAATATGAATAGTTATACTCAACTTTGATAAAAGTGACTTTACATTCCTTATCAATAATAATAATCATCTCACAATCTGTATGTAATATAGACAAGTACTGCAAGTAATGATAATTTTTCATCTCCAAAATAGGTAAGATGTTGATAAGACTCTCCCCACCAAAGAGTGACCTGGATATGACATTAAACTATGATGATGAGACTCCAGCCTTGGAGTTTTGGGGAGTGTGGAGTACCTCTTCATTGCCATTGCTCCCGGGTCTACTCTGACCCAGAGTTGGTGGCACCTGGTAGGGTCTTATCCATTGGTCAAATAGAACAAACTGTGCACAAACAAATGGCTGATGTCAAATTCTGACTGTTATATAGCAATATTTGAAATCATTTAACTGTGTGCAAAATAGAGCTTAGTTTCATTTAAGATTCGTTTAACATCAACAAAGACAGGAACACCAATTTAAATAAATCAGTGTATAATAATAATTATAATAATTTCCTATCTTAGAAATTCAGAGCCAAATGCCTTTATTATTAATGGGTAACAAGCACATCTAGTTGTTTATTAAATATTGATGTCTATGCATTTCATTGGCTGTTTATTTTATAATTGGTTTGTACTGCAAACATCCTACTAACCTGGAATTGTATAATTCAGAGATGTTCTAATAACATAGAAGTGTTCTTATCTGATTGGTCCGTATGGAATTAGCAATGTAAGCAGAAATAATTTTTGAAAAAATTTTCAAGATAAAAAATGTGCCAATTGAAACATTCCCTTGTCTCATTTCTGTAGTTTTATTTCACCTTAGTGGGAAATTGTCAGTTTTCTTATGAATAAGTTTTTCATTCAAAGAACTAATCAAGTCATTGAAATCTTTTTCAATATGATCCTAATTGGAGACGTTCTTTTCTGTTAGGAATTCATTTGATACATTTGAAAAAAGGTGCTTATTCATGAGAATTTAGGTGAGTAGGCAAAAGGTGCAAGAAATTGATTCAACCTAAGTGACGTCATTTCTGCAACTTGAAAGTAGATGTTATGCATAAACCTGGCATCTTTGTTCATTAAACTGATCTCTGTTTGCAGTTTCATTGCGCAATTTCAAGCTAGTCTGCATATTTCTCTGCATTAACTGTAACGTCTCTTAGAAAGAAGCCATAACAAAGTTTTTTCAGGTGTTCACCATTTCCTTACTGACATGACATTGTAGGTTTACTTTTAGTTTCTCATCTCCAAAGGTGCACTTAGTATGATGGTTAAAGCTACAGGAAATGGAATCAGTGACCAGAGTTCAAATCCTAAACAAGGCTGTTTGCATCAATTCATCTGTTCTTCCCACCTCAGCTATGGGTAAAAAGTAAGGTAGACTAACCTTTTTAGCCTTGGTTTTGCAACTAGTTGTACAAAGCTATATCTGCACTTGCACAATCCTGTGTTTTACTAAAAATAACTGCTGATCAAAAATTATTGGGACTGTCATCATAATTCATTTTTCATGTTGGCACCGATTCATTTAGATGAAGTCTAGAAATCAGCACTTATTAGTATATATAATTTATCTTAGTTGCTTAGCTGTGTACATATCTGTTTAAAATTTAAAGTTACAAAAAATTTTTACTTTAGTCTCAACTGTGTTTGATCACACCTTTTTTTATATATATATATATATATATATATAAAACATAAATAAGTCTTAGAATTTTTTGAACGACCCTTATATATATATATATGTGTGTGTATTATAACGGACATTGGCCTAATTGTTAGAGTGTTCATTAATGGCCCAGGAAACCTGGGTTCAGTCCCACGTCAAGTCATACCAAAGACTTTAAAAATGATACTTGATGCCTCCTTGCTTAACGCTCAGCATTATAAGATAGGAATCAAGGGTTAGGTGGAGAAATCCAGGGAAAGGATTAACTCCCTCCCCTACACATTGGTGTAGTAGCTATCGAAAAGGGAGCCTTCGGGTCACCCTCAACTAGGGTCGCCAACTTTGATTATATATATATACACACACACACACACACAATGATAATGAAAATTTTCGTAATATATGTATAGATATAGGTATGTGGGAGGGGACAAGTATGTTAGAAAACTATGAGAGGTGAAGAAATGAAGAAAAATAAAACAATGAAATCTAGAGGTATGTTTAGGAATTTGAATTTTATTGGTGTGTAGAAATTCATATTTGATCAATTGTTGTGTAGTCACTCTAACAAATGAATGTATATCTGTGAGGCTATTCATTGGAAAAGCACAACTTGACTTCCACTGTTAGGACATTTCGTTGTTTTATTTAATCCATCTAGTCACTGAGGCTGTGGAAGTAGGAAGAAATAGACAAGGGACATCACATGATAGATTTTTTATCATTCGAGGAACAGTTTTCTCTCCCACATTCACAATCCTGCTGCTATAAGAAAACACAAAGTGAATCACGAAATCACGTTATATATATACTGGGGTTCATAGAATATGTCAAGTAATTTTGGATTTTAGTTAATTTTTTTAGTAACGAATTGTTTTTTAGCTAAACTTGGTGTTCAAAGTTAAGGGGTTTCTGATTTGTAATGGTCAAGGTGTATAAACTTTGTTTTGCGTGGACGTGTCACTAAAAGTTTTTAGGATGACGTGTGATAAAACGTTAGTTAAGGAATAATTTAAAGATATATAAGAAAAGAATTTGAGGCAGTAGGGGCAGTCAGAGAAAGAGCAGCAGAGAGGCAGCGGACAGGAGACGATGCCCCTTGGGAGGTGGCGGTCGGATCAGCGGAGAAGAAATGACTAAGTCTGTAACTGTCCCTTTCACCTCCCACTACTTGTTCTCTCTCTCTCTCTTTTCGGCGACTACAACGAAAGGGTAGTAGCATATAAACTTTTGTATCATTAAACCAACCGATGGTGTTTTGTGTTGGTCTCTTTTTATCATTGTGAGGTTACCAATAGGTCCGACTGAAACATAAGGGTTAGTGCTACGCCTATAGTCTATTTAAAGCCGTAGTCTTACAAATACTCTCACCCTTACTTCTACCTTGCGTGGGCTATATCTTTCGGGCTCCTGCACCATTTGGAGTTCTTGATCGAGTATATGCTACCACAGTGGAGTGGAAGAGAGAATGAACTTCGTCAATTTTTTTTTTTTTTCTGACTTTTTTATTCACTCGTTGCTATTTGCCTATCATGCTACAGAAGTGTTTTATAAAGACAGGTCTTAAAAATATACTCTGCTTGAATTGACTTTTAATTAAACAAATTAAATTAAATGCATGAATGTGCAAATTTCTAAAAATGAAACTTTGTCACTTATTCTTAATGTTTGGCTAGCATTTCTTTCGTATCAATTTAGTGTCCTTGATATGAAATTAAACTATTTGATGGCGAGGGTCCAGCCAGATTTGGGGAATGTAGAGTACCCCCATGTGCAAATGATCTATTTCAAAAATAGTTACTTTGAAGTAACAATAATTTTTACGAATGCCGTTCAGGGCTTAGAATACGCTGACTACAGTAAAATGTCCCCTAAAGGGTTGTCTTGGGTCTGAATCAAAACTATATTTTACGGTGACGCTCCAGTTTTGGAGAGATGATGAATCTTGACTCGCTCTTTTATTGCTATTACTCTCAGGTCCACTCTGACTTAGTAGTACCATTTCCGGATCCCAAATAGATCTGTTTAAAAGTTATTTGTATTTGATAGGAATGTACAAAAAAGTTTTTCCAAACAACTACACAAAAATATGAATGTATAATGTACGTGATTTCCTCACCCTTAGACCTAAAATAACCCCAGACAGTTTTCCATATCGTTAAAATTAATTAACCAGCCACTTTAACAAATTTTCATTTGTTACTTGAAGCAATCCAATTGCTCGCCAAAAAAAAAAAAAAATTGAATTCAGTATCAAATAATCCATCAAGGGTTGACATGCCATAAAACCAATATCGAATATCCTGTAAACCAAGATGATCTAAGAAGTAAGGTAATATTAACCATTTGGCTGAAGATTTTATCTAATAACCTAATTGGTAAAGCAGCTGCCCTGGATGAGGAATGTGAGTTCGAGTTTATATGGTGGTTTATTTCTGCTGCTTGCTAATGGTCAGAGAATGATAATTTTGCAGCTGTGACAAAAACAATAGAAAGAAAAAGGTTTTTTTTAAAGTATTTCTAACTCCACTGGTTCTTCTTTTTCTTTTTTTTTTGTGTTCTTCTCACAAAGTTGTTTAAGATAAATCGTTCTTTACTTTTGAAATTTTATTTTATTTTCATCTGATATTGAACGCGGAAAGCATTTTTTTTTTCTGGAAGAGTTTTTATTTCCAATTTTTGCCTTTTAGTAACGAAATGCTGATGTAGAAGGGAGAGAGAGAGAGAGAGAGAGAGAGAGAGAGAGAGAGAGAGAGAGAGAGAGAGAGAGAAAGAAATGAAGGGGGAAGGTAAAGAGAGAGAAGATAAGGGGGAAGTGAAGAAAGAGAGACGATGGAAAAGCGAGAGAGAAAAAGAAGAGAAAGGAAAAAGAGTGAAGAGAAAGAGCTCTGTAAAAAAGAAGAGAAAGAAAGAAAGAACACTGAGAGAAAAAAAGAGAAGGGAAATAAGAAAGATTGATTGAGAGAAGGGAAGGAAATGAATGAGCACTGTAAAAGGAAAGGAACATTGTGAGAAAGAAAGGAAAGAAGGAAGATTATAAGAGAGAAGAGAAAGGAAAGAAGGAATACTGTAAGAAAAGGGGAAAAGGCGGATAAATAGAAAGAAGGAACACTGTTAGAGAGAAAGGAAAGAAAGAAGATGGAGAGAGAATAGTATAAAGAAGAAAAAAAAAGGAAAGAAAGAAAATTGTAAGGAAAAAGAAGGGAATGATAGAAAAAAAAGTAGTTTTGCTAGAACACGTGTTTTGTTAATTGATGTGAAAGAAATTCCAGTGATTAATATTTGGGATAAAAATTAAATTTGTCTTCCTTAAAAATTAAAAAGATGGGAAAACAGGAAAAAGAAAGAATCCCTTGAAACATCTTTTTCTTTTTAAATCATTCCAGCTGTTTTCTAAGTGACGCATTTGAATTTGTATTTTTTTGATTTGGATGTCTTTTGATTTTGACAAATATTTGTAATGATTTTTTAAAAAATTACCCAGAAACAAAAATCTCATTTAAAAAAAATGTTTTTTGTTTTTTTTTAAATTTGCTTGTCTTTTAAGGTATCTTAACATTCTTGTATCCTTTGAGAAATTTTTAGAAGTGCTGATATTCATTTTTTTGTTAATGTTCTTGACCAAAAGATTTTATATGATGTTCTTTGACAAAAGAAAATTTAATATGAATGATTATTATAAGGTTAAGAAGTGTTTTTTGCCTCGTTTAAAACATTCAGATCTTTAAAATAGAAATTTTCTTGTGCGTGGATCCTCATAGCAACAAAAATTCTTTGGGTTTAGATTCTCAAAGCTTAGGTATTCTTTGATTCTCGATCATTGTAGCAACGGATCTCTTTCAATTTGGATCCTCACAGCAGTAACTTTGAATAAATTCTCATGAGAACTGATTTCTTTTCGTTATTTTTAACTAGGATTTTCTTTGTTAGTATTTTAAATTGTTTTTTTTTAATGATATTTTAACCCATTCGTTCTCCAGTCTTCGTTATTTGAGATGGAAATAAAACAAAAAAAGTTTTGAGTTTGGTCCAACTATGAAATCTGGTTTTTGTAGGTTTCTCTTCATGTCATATTTAGTTATTTGTAGATAAACATTAAGTTTAAAAGCGCTCCTGGCGAAACGGTTATTGTCATAGGAAAAGGACACAGTGACCTAAGTTCAAATACTGAACGAGGCTGTTTACATTTCATATAGCGTTAATAACCATGTGAAAAGTGTGAATCTTATTTATTCTTCCTTCATCTATAGTTAAATAGTAGGGCAGACTTGGCCCTTTAAAAAGGGGAAGTTTTTAAATTTTAAGGAAAAATATTGGAGAACATTAGAATTATATCTGAGCTGATCACGGCCACGTAATTAAGAACATCAATCGTTTTGAAACTTCGAAAAGTATTTAAAAAAAGGGGGGGGTCCTCGTGGTGTAATGGTTAAAGCGATGGGCTGCGGAATCGTAGTACGCGAGTTCGAACTCCAGTCGCACTATTATGTTCACTTTCGGGCAAATACTCTTGGGGAAGGTATGAACCCCCTTATCCTCCCAGCTATGGGTTAAATAGTACCAATACTGTTCTTCTAGGAGAATGGCTTTGGCATTAAATAACCTACAAAGGTTGATATGCCATTAAACAAAAAAACCAACAACAAAAAAACAAAAAAAATTACAAATTGTATTTGAGATTTTTATCCGATCTTCCATCAGGTAGGATTTGGCATAAGGTCATTTTATTTTGTGAGTGGACATTCACGAATCGAGACTCATGCGTAACTGTCACAAAAAAATGTTTAATCCCGTTAGCATTCGCGATTTCGAAGCGCCCCAGGTGCCAAGTGATGAACTCAGCCCTGCTAAGCAGGTATTGCCTGGGGGACGCCCCCCACCCGAGACCATGCAGTTAACACAATACCACCCACCTTATGCAAACTACCGGTAGTCACCGGAAAATTAGAGGGAGGAGGCGGGCTTATGGGTTTGATGTGTTTGTGCTTGGGATTGTTATTTAAGCAATACATTAATAGGATTTGAAAATATTATTTTTGTGTGTTAAGTAAAAAAACATTGCTAAAGTTAAGTTGTAATTAAATAATAATTACAATAATTAAATCGTACATTAAAATTAGTTAATGTTGGGTGTACATTTTTCATTTTTCTAAATGAATAATATTCTTTAACTAACAGATTGAAGTAACGAAAGTTTCATAATGATTGGCTTTCCTAGTCACATTATTGCAACAAATTTATAGACAAGTTTAACATTCCTCACTATTTTTCCTAAAATTATTTTTTTTAAATCCTCACCTAATGAAGCTCATAAAAATATATAGGCACTCCAGTAAATATCTTATTTTTCTTCAATATATCATCATCATGTCGTACCGCTAGCACGGATATACCTGGCCCTCTCTCGCCACTTCTCCGTATCATTCATCGCCTCTGGCTGGTCTTCAGGGCTACATCCCATATCCTCACATAGCTGCTGTATGTATATTCGAGCTGGTCGTCCTGCTTTTGCTTGGCCATATGCGGGGGTCCATAGGAGTACATCACTTATGAGCTCGTCCTTGCTTCTCCAGCAGTGTCCTGCATGTCTGGTTCGTCTAGCTTGGATAGTTTTCGTGATGGGAGGCAGGTGGCCGTATAGTTGGTACCTTGTAGGGTGTTGCCGCCAGGACTTGTTCAATATTGCTCGCAACATTCTTGTGCAATTGCCGTCTAGCTTCTTCTCCAGCCGTTTAGTTAGAGTCCAAGTAGTGCATCGATATAGCAGTATCGACACGACCGCTGCCTGGAAGAAACTGCGTTTCATTTTATCGGTCAGGTCTGATTTCCATATGATCGAAAGCCTATCGATAGCTGTCCATGCCTTCGTTAGCCGTGTGTCGATGTCTTTTTCGGTTGATGAGACGCTGCTTCCTAGGTAGGTGAATTTGTCTACCAGTTTCAGAGAGGTTCCGTCTAGGTGCTCGTGGTGTAATGATTACCGTCGTAGGAAGTGGACACGTCGACACAAGTTCAAACCCTAGACGAGGCTGTTTGCATTTTAAATAGCGCCAATACTCTTGAGAAAGGTGGGAAACCAGTTATTCTCCCTCCAGCTATGAGTAAATTGTAGAACAGACTGGGCTGCTAGTCTAAGAGAATGAAAATTCTTAATTCAAACCTGTTAAACTCCCCTTAAAAACTGACCTTGTGTCATATCCTGCTCGTGCGGAGGGGTTGGGTATATATATATATATATATATATATATATATATATATATATAAAATTATGTTTGTTATAGAAATAAAAGTGTTCATCACCTTCATGGCAATTGTCTTTTGGTTATATTTGTAATAAACATGTACTTAATAAAAACTTTAGTAGTGTGCATCGTCCTAATGAAACAGCACTGGGCCTCTGTTGGGTAGCGAGTGTTCTCATAGACGAATGAAAACTGACATCATTCTCCTAAGAATATCGAGTTGAAAAGGAGCTGACTTTGTTCATGCCTTTTTTTTTAAACTACCCAGATACTTTGTTATGGTAACTGTATCATCTCTTAACGACCATTGGAAAAATCATCCTACTGGCAAAGGGCTTGTAATCCTTCAATTTAACACGAGTTTTCTTTTTAAAAGCTGTAGCCATGTCAGTACTACTACATTGTTGCACCACTTTAACGAAATACCTGAAAAAAAAAGCTAGATGGGAACTACACTAGGATGTTGTTAGTTGCTTAAACAAATCCTGAAAGCAGCACCTTATAAAACATCTGCTGTAAAGTCTCTTACCTCTTATCGCACAAACTATCCTAAGTCAGGACGAATTCATAATTGACGTTCTTCTATGGACTCATATATATTGGCCAACCTGTGTTAACCGATCAGCAAAAACGTACATTCATCAGTTCTATGCCGACACAGGATGTCGTGTAGAGGACATATAAAGAAGGATGTCCTATATAGATGAATGGTGAGAGGGGGCGAGTGAATCAAGGGAATCAGTGCTGTTGGCACGCTTTTATGATTTCTTCTAATCTTTTGGGATAAGACACTTTTGGCTGTTATGGTACTGCTTTCCTTATATCATAATCCATTTTTGATATATTTATTCTAATGTAAGAATCAGACAAAGAAACTGTATTGAGATCTTCATTTTTCTTGCGGAATCATCATTTCTCTTCTTCATTATTCTTCTGGCTATTGTCTTCATCGTTGTTGCTCTAACATTTTTGGGACTGATGTATGTATGTGTGTGTTAGTTTATATCAGGTGCATGTTGTATCTGGTCTTTAGAAACTTGCTTGCAACTTCTTTGTACTTATGACAAAGATGCAAACGGAAGTTCAGAAAAGATGCTGAATAATGAAAACACTTCATCCCAAAACTTGAGGAAACAACTTTTTCTTTCACATTTCTCACCATAATAAGAATACTATTTTGAAAAAAATAGACTCACATACAAGATAACCGCCCCATCGGCAGAGCTTAGAATATGCTGACTGTATCCTCTGCAATGTTTAAATGCCTTTACTTTTCCAGTGAATGATATTTCTATACCTTAACATTTTTTTAATATCATTAAATATAGAATTTTGAGTTTTTTTTCTACACATGCTCTTAAAATTTGAGATTATTTGAATGAGAACTGGTCAAGTTATTATATAATGAAATGATATCAATTTTTTAAAACGGGTATTTTACATATAATGAAATGAAAAACAGGTGTTTTACATATAATGAAATGAAAAACAGGTGTTTTATACATAATGAAATGAAAAACGGGTATTTTATATATAATGAAATGATATCAATTTCTTAAAACGGGTGTTTATATATAATGAAATGAAAAAACGAGTGTTTTATATATAATGAAATGAAAAACGGGTGTTTCATATATAATGAAATGATATAATTTTTTTAAAAACGGGTGTCCAACTGAAATGATATCTTTTTTTTAATCATCCTGTACATAATTAATTTTTCTTCTTCTTGGATTGCAAACTAACAAGTTTGGTAATCCTTGAAATTGTCCCAAGATACTAATTTCTGGAGTCACAGGATGAAAAGCTTTATTGAAATTAATAATTATTTTGAAATAAAAGTCGATATCCGTTGGTATTTACCAAAAGTTTCTTGATTTTATTGGCCGTCTGTAGAAATCTTGTCGGAATCTGTTCCATCTCTCGGGTCATTGGAACCTATTTTGTGAGATATTTATCATGGATCACATGAACACTCAAATATCAACCTTATCTCATTTGACAACATCATATAAACAAGATTTTGCTATATACATATATATATATATATATATATATATATATACACACACACACACACACACACACACACACACACACACACACATCTTGTTTATTTTTCTCATTGAACAAATGGAACATATAAAGTCTATTTAATATTTCCAATAAATCACATGACGTAAATTTAAAAACAAACGGTGATTTACTGATTAAACGGCCAACCCCCTCTCTCGATATATAGATCTTCCCTAGGTTTTTGTATAAATTTTGCAAACATCGATCGTTGATTTAACATCACTAATCTCATCCCTACCAATCCTGATGATGGTTCATTAGAACTTTGTTTCTCAATAAATCTCTCCTGTTTGGATTAGCTTGTTATTAATTTACTCTCTCTCTCATATATATATATATATATATATATATATATATATATATAATCGTATTGACTTGTTTTGGCGCTTCTGTGGTGGGAACATTCTAAGAAAAGATCTTTTCCCGCTTCTTTAAAGTAATACATTCTTAGAAATTTTGAGGATTTAATTTTTCAACAAGGAAGACTACCGTAATTATTCGTATATAATACGGCCCTTTCTTTCATATTTTTTCTCTTTTTGTGAAATGCAAACAATTTTGTCCAGGATTTGAACTTGGGTCACCGTGTCCATTTTCAACTGTGATACTCATAACACTACGAGTGCCTCCTTGGGGATGTAACTGATATTGTTGTAGGAAATGGATTCTGTCGGCCAAGTTAAAATCCTGGACAAAACATATAATTTCCGATTAATACCTTTGGGAAAGGCATGAATGTGTCTTACCCCCTCCAGTTCTGGGTAAATAGTATAATAATCTCTCTAGTATTGTTAGACATATCAGTCTAGAAGGAAAAAAACCCTCTGAAATCAGGTGTCCTTGATATGACACTGAAATGCATCTGGTGGCTGAGGTCCAGTTCTTGAGATCTAAGGAGTGTGGAGTACTCCTTTATTGCCATTACTCCCTGGTCCACTCTGACCCGGAGTTGTTGCACCTGTTAGAGTTTCATGTATGGGTCAGATTGATATGTTTTCAAATCCTTAAATTTGGATAGGAATACTTGATATCATTTATGCAGATGCCTGTGGGGTAATGGTTATCGTCGTAGGAAATGGACACGGTGACACGTGTTTAAACCCTGGACGAGGCTGATTACATTTCACATAGCACTAATGCCCTCGGGACTGATATGAATCCAATTATTCTCCTTCCAGCTATGAGTAAATAGTAAGGCAGAGTAGGTTCTTTAGCCTTGGTTAGGTGATCAGTTTAGGAAAAAGAAAACTCGGAATTCAAACCCATTAAACTCCGCTTTAAAATTGACCTTGTGTCAAATTTTGCCCGTGTGGAGGGGTAGGTAAATACATACCTGATATCATAAACCATATGTAAAAAAAAAAAAAAAAAAAAATTTAAAATGTAAGTATAAATGTACGCTATTCCCTAACTCCCAAGACTGCTTCACATGCTGTTAGAATCAATCAATCTAAATTCAAAACTAGTAGGCATGGGGTTAGCAACTCCTAATTGCTATGGAAACTTCATTGCCTTCGCTAATGTGGTCCGGTTGGCCCTACATTTCACAAAAAAAGCATACAGGATCTTAAACCATGCACAACCTTTTTCGAGAAATGGGCTGCATAAAACATGGCTGATCATCAATCAGGCTGAACTACTAAAAGAAAATTTCATGGTAATTTTTCGTTGAAGTTACCTCAACTGTTTTTACTACAGAAGATCAATGGGGGAAAACAAGGGTTTGTTGGGTATTTGTTTCGTTGGTCGTCGTCATTGTTGGTCGTCAATTTCGTTGATTTTGAGATTAAGTATCTGACTCGTTTGTTCTTCTTACCCCATTAACTTATTGGCTTCTTTGTCTGTGGAAAACTGCAAGAGAATTTAAGGAAGGAAGGAAGGAAGGAAAGAGATGAAGATACCTTTCTTTATTTTAGTGTTTTAATTTTTATTCTGTGCCGTAGAAAGTTTTCCTGAACCAGTAGAAAGAGTCACGTTTCCCCCCAAACAAGGCGTTGAAATATATTAGTAATTTTTGATGGATGATAAGTTTAAAGTCCGTGGTTATGTTCCGTAGGTGTTTTTAACGAGTTATGTTAGTAGAGCAGTCTACTAACTAGAGTCATTTCAGTGAGTTGTGAGTTAGAAGATCTGTCCTTTCGTGTAGATATGTTCAGAAAAGGCTGCTACTGGTGAGAGAGTAAGCATGCCCCTGAGCAGACATATGGTTTCTCATCAGCAGCAGTGGAGGAGTTGGTCCTTCTACTCGGAGTTGTCACTGCTTAACTGGGAGAATTTCTCTTCAGCGCCCGAAAGCCACTTTCTTTAAGCATGCGCCGTTCTTGCTTCCTGTTAGAGGGCTTTCAGGAACTGTTTCATTTTTTAAATATATTTCATTTTATTTATTTCTTTTCTTACCCCACATATCATTTCTATGAAAATATTGAAAACCTGGTATTATATTGTCACTAATATCAATGTGATTGGCATACACTGGTACTGTGATATATTATGGAATAACTGAAAGAAAAAAAAATCCCGAATTTTTAAAGAATTAAAATATTCAATATGAATATGATCTGTGTATTGAAGAAAAAAATTGACTATTTTCATAAACTTTCAATCAAAATTTTATTAAAACTATTTTCTTTTAAATTGCATATTAAAACTTTGATATCTACTAATGTTTTTAAACATTATTTTATCCATGAAGTTAGATGGGCCATACAGAAATCTTTGGAAGCTGCAGTTTGTCCTTGATTGATCTAAAACATGTAACTTGTGATATCGCACGTGAAATGCTTACAATAAGACTTAGATCCATTCATATGATTAACAGACAATAGATGTTATGGTTCTCTCTAAATCAGAAGTTTGTGTAGCAGACTAGGCAAATCAGAGATGTATATTTTCTTTTCTTTATCTTGTGTAATGAATGTACCACTTCCGTTTCAAACGAACTGTAGTGAATTAGGTAAAGTCCAAATGATATAAAGCTTGAGGTCCCGTGACGTCGTGTCTAATGTGCTGGACAGAGATATTGTAATAAACCAGTTTGTATTCCAGAATCTCTGTTACATTCACTTTCACACTAATAACCTTGGGAAAGGTATTAGCTCCCTAATCACTCTCAGATAATACTACTAATGTTCTTTTACAATGATGGCTTTGGCATTAACTAGTCCACAAAGTCTGAGATGCCACGAAGCAAAGAAAACAAACCGGATCTTTCGTAGCCGATCCCCACCACCAATGGAAAAATGAGTTTTAAAAAACAGCCCCACCAGTCGGTAATTGGGTCAACGACATCTTTACCCTTCATTAGATTTATTTCGGGCGTTTTTTGTTAGGGATGAATCTTCTTACACTTTCAAGTCCTGTTCATGACATGGAGTCAGCAATTCGCTTTTTACAAACCCATGGAATTATTCACAATCAACGCCTTTGTCATAACGGTCATGAAATGCACCTCTCAACATTTTCGAATAGATGGAAATGTAATTATTTTCCCTAAGGTAAGTCGAGCCGCGTGTCATCGATTTCTTAGGGTTAGGGAGAGAATGGATTACACTCACCAAACTGTTAACCATACGACCAATTTTGTTGAATCGGTATACGGAGCCCACATTTACACCTTTGAATATTTCTGGCATCTTTACAAAATGCAGAATAAACACCTCTGTGGAGCACATCACGGAATTGGTGGATAGCTATCTCTGCAAGTTCATGTGGAGGCAGAAATATAAGGAAAACGACCTTTTTATGTAAATACTCAATGACATAAATGAATTTCATCTAAAACTTTTTTTTTTGCTAAAACCACATTTTGTCTGATTTCTTTGGGTGGCGGGGATTTTTTTTTTTTTTTTTTTTTTTTTTTGTTGGGTGGGGGTCTTCTCCAAAAGATTCCACAAACCAACTGCAGTAATGAAAAATAAAATTGTAAAAAGAAAGAAAAATCAAATAAGATATTTAATCTCCCAGAATGCTTTGCAATAACCTCAGATTCACGCCAAAGAAATAGAATTATCAGCTGTTACAGATGAATCTTGGAAATGAATAGACGTGTTTAAAATCGATTGTAAATCCTTTCCATGTTAGCACGAACTGTAAGTAAAAAATATAAACTAACTTTTGTATTCAACATTAAACTGATTAATTCTAAAAAGAAAAAAAATTAAACTTCAGAACACTTCCTTTTGAAACTTATTCATGTTTGAAATAGATATCATTAGTTTATAAATTGAATTACCATGACCAGAAAATCCAGCAAACATTGCACACGACATACGACACCACTGGACAGCTGTTTCGAACTTATTAGGTCTCATCACCTGTGTATATCATGATCTCTCTCAGTGGAGATCAAACCAGCAATCAGAGAATGCAGAACCGAAACAGCTATCCAGTGGTTCCGAATGTCACGTGTAGTGTTTGCTGGATTTTCTGGTCATGGTAATTCAATTGATAACATAATTCCTCTATTTAAAAAAGAAAATGTATAACATCAGTTGAATATTATTGCGTATCTTTCTCTCTCTCTCTTTTCATGTAACATCTTATAACTACAGTGATCCTAATTTGATATTGTTTAGTCACTATAAAACTATCTTACTAACATCAATATTATTGAAAGGTTGATATGCCATGAAACCCACCAAACCAAACCATCAATATTATTGACTGAGAGAGAGAGAAGAGATTAATACTATTGACATTAACAGAAAGTTGAATCATCCTATTTACCCAACCCCCTCCGCTCGGGCAGGATATGACACAAGGTCAATTTTTAAGCGGAGTTTAACAGGTTTGAATTAAGAATTTTTCCTTCTCCTAGACTAGTTGCCTCACCAAGGCTGAAGAACCTAGTCTGTCCTACTATTTACCCATAGCTGGAGGGAGAATAATTGGATTCATACCTTTCCCAAGGGTATTAGTGCTATGTGAAATGCAATCAGTCAGGTCCAGGATTTGAACTCATGTCGCCGTGTCTATATCCTGCGACGATAATCATTACACCACGGGCACCTCCGAAAGTTGAATCATGATTTTATTGTGTTCTCTCTTTTTTATTTTCAGGTGACTTCCCTCGAGCATGGTCTTTGTTACTTGAACACATTGAATATTCTGCCCTTTGTCCTAATGCAGAAGTATCATTGGCTGCTCTGAAAAGTTTCCAGGAAATTATGCAGATCAACAAAGATTCCAAAGAAAAAGGGGACGATTTAAGAATTAGAGGTGGTAGTGTGACACCGCCTGGTGAGGAAGTGATGAACCGTTCCAGTGAAGATGGGCACGATGCTCCAAACAAGGCAGTCCAAAATGATAGCGGCAAGGTAGAATACAACCTAACCCTTTGGTCAACGGCCTGGCGTGTTTGGCTAAACATTGGCATGCTTTCAACTAAACCCCCTGAAGGTAAAAGCCAGAAGCCCTACATTCCATCTCAGGCATTCGTCACTGCTCTTATCCAAACTTTCCCACCTTTATTTCATCACATCAAGTCTCGGTTTGTTGCTGCTGATCTTCAGAAACTCTCTACGGTCTTGAGGAGTGCCCTCTCAGTACCAGTCCATGGAGACATGTCCCCTTTCATTATACCCACGTACCCTGACCTTACCATCACTCCACTTCAGGAATCTACGCTTAATGCTGTTCAAGTGCTTGTCAAGGTAAGAACTTTGTGTTTTTTGGGTTTTTTTTAATATTTACAAGCATTTAAGAGTATTTTTCTTTTCTTTGGAAATCAACCATCTTAAATAATTTTAAAAAAATCTGAACCTGTTTTTTTATCATCCAGGGTTTTCGGATTATTGTCTTCATCTTTATTGTTATATTCACAACGTTTCAGCCAATATATCCTCCGACCTTTTTCAGGTGTTTCTTGTTGAACTCAGAAGCCTACATGGAACTTCGAACCACTTCGTTTATCTAATCCACAGGGCTCGCTTGCTCTGATTCCATTTACCATAACTGGGTACAAGTGTTGAGTATTCCCGTATTGTTACTCACCTGCAATCAGGATTGAATCTGTAATCTCCCTATGATTGTTATTTAGAAGCTTGGGGAACCAATGTGCTATGTCCTTGGATAAGGGCATAAAATAAGCCAGACAACAAATATTAAGAGAGAAGAATAAAAGTTTTATATCACAGTAAAACAAGTAATATTATGTTGTGAGTATAGCTCTTGCTACCTACTCTCTGAGTGGACTACAGTCAAATATATCCTTATTGGAAGAGTCCATTGGGTAACAAAAATAGGGATGATACCACAATATAAGCATTACATCATATGTCATCCTGAAACATTGTGAATATAACAATAAAGATGAAGACAATAGTCCAAAAGGCCTCAATGATAAAAATCATCAAGCTTCATCGTCTCAGAAATTTGGACTACTAATAACAGTTGTATTTATCCTTACTGTAAATTTATAAAAGTAACTTATACCATAATTTGTTCATAGTGTGAATTTTAAAGACCTATTTTTATGGCAATAAAATTGACATTGGCCTATACTGGAGGCACTTTGCACAGGATAAGTGTTTAGTATCTGTGCAACACTCTCTAGAATTACTATTATATCTGTACACCCGCCTAAGATTAGAGTATTGTATATATACACTTCTCCCTCAGATTAGAGTGTGGTAACTGTGCACTTCTGCCTAAGATCAGAATTCAGTATCTGTGCACTTTTTCCTTGGAGTAGAATGTATCAACTATGCATTTCTACCTAGGATAATAGCATAGTATTTGTCCATTTCTGCCATGATTAAGAGTTCACTATTTGTGAACCTCTGCATTTGATGAGAGTATGGTATCTGTTTACTTCTGCTTATGATCAAAGTGAAAGCAAAACGCTACAGAATCTCAGTTGAAATATTGGACTATACTTAAATTGTCTTTGGATCTTTTAACAAGTTGTAAGCATATAAAAGCCAGTACGACTGAAGTGTTACTTTTATGATTTAATCTTTGGAGAAAAATCTCAATGTGTTTCAAAATACTAACCTCTTATAAGAGAATCACCAGTCAGTCAAAGTTTTATTAAAGAAGTAGTTTACTAATTTCTATTTAAATGATAATGAAGTAATAGTTGTCTAATTTGATAAGTGGCTGTTTTATTGTCTGGAGCCTGAATTTAAATTAGAACTAATTTAATAGCTTTTTCCAGTCATTTAATGAGATTTGTAGCAAGAAAGCTTACGGGTTTTAAATGGTACCAACAACTAGTAACTTGAGTCAAACACCCTGTTGACAGAGCTTTGAATACACTGATTGTATCCCCTGCAGTGAGGGTAACACTCCCACCAAAAAAAGTGTGTCCTGAGAATGACACATAATTGAATCTGATGGTGAGGCTTCAATTCTGGAGCTCTGGGAAATGTAGAGTACCCCTTCATTGCTATTACTCCTTGATCCACTCTGATCCGGAGTGCAAGTATCTGTTAAGGTACCATCTATGGGTCAAATAGATCTTTTTTAAGAAGTATTCATATTTGACGGGACCATGGTGGGGGGGTGTCCAGTCAGCTGGGGCTGTAGAATACACCGACTGCACCTCTGCAGAGGGGTATGACACCCCCCTATGAGTGTCCTGGATATGACACTAAATAATCTGATGGTGAGGTTCCAGTGATGCTGGAGCTTTGGGGAATGCGGAGCACCCCTTTATTACCATTGCTGCCAGGTCCACTCTGGCTCAGAATGGTAGCACATGATAGGGCCCTATTTATGGGTTAAATAGAACTAACTGCATACTTATACTTAACTGAATTGTTTGAAATAGAACTGTTTGACTAAACTGAATTTCTTAAAATAGAATGTTTTTGAGAATTAAACTGTACTTATATTTAAACTGCTTACTTATGCTAAACTGAATTGTTTAAAATGGAACTGTTTTTGATATTGAAACTGTACTTACTCTACACTGAATTGTTTAATATAGATCTGTTTTGATATTTAACTGTGTATAAACAAAATCTGCACTTATATTAAACTGAATTAGAACTGTTTGAATAAACTGAATAGCTTGAAATAGAAATGTTTTTGACAATTAAACAGTGTATTTATGCTAAACTAAATTGATTGAAATGGAACTGTACTTATGCGAAACTGAATTGTTTAATATAGAACTGTTTTGACATTTAACTGTATGTAAACAAAATCTGTACTTATACTAAACAGAATTGTTTGAATTAGAACTGTTTGACTAGACTGGGTTGCTTGAAATAGGAATATTTTTGACAAACAGTGTACTCATGCTAAACTGAATTGTTTGAAATAGAACTATTTGTACAAAAATGGATTTGGCATTAAATAACCTACAAAGGTTGATATGCCATAAAACCCAAAGAACCAACATGGTGGGGAGGAACCTCTTTAAAAAATTATACTAGATATAAATATGAATGTGGTTCCTTAACATCTCGGTGTGAAATTATCCTAGATGAGTTCACATGACTTTAAAATCAATCATTCAGCCTTGTGTAAAAAAATTATTGTGACTCAGTTTTTCTGATTTTGAAATAGAAAGTGTTTATCCTACTATAGAAAAAAAATGTTGGGTTTGAGGGAACACCAGGAACAATTTTTCATCAAAAAAGGGAAGCAACAGAAAAGAAAGAAGTGGGGGAAAAGGATATTATTAAGAGCTGTCACAACTTCGAACCAAAAAAAAGAAAAAATTTGGTTATGTGTTACTTCTGTCACAAACATTTGCCAAAAGAACAAATCTCCAAAAACTCATCAGCCATTATAATGACAACCGAGCGAGTTTAATCAAAAGTAGCCTGCTGACAGCTATTTTTCTTTCATTTTTACTAACCGTAGAATGGGGTTGGTGGTGAGCCCAGATGTCACAGATTTACCAAAAAGCCTATATCTGATGATGCCTTCGCTTTTTCTACAAAAGCTAAGGTATCTTCAGCTTTCTAGGAACTCAAATCTGACCTTTGGCAAATACATGTGCAGGTTACTTGGGGCCTCTTTTGCATTTACACTGGTACGTTTTCACCACACTCACAGACCTGTTAATGAGATCTGAAGAAAAAATAAAAAAGACTCTGTACCACTCGGAAGTTACTGCCTTGACTATCTCTGTTAAATGCATCATCCATTTGTTTATGCCAATTTTATATCTTCAGATCCAGCACACCATGAGTTGAAAACACCCTCCCTCCAAAAAATATATACTCTATAAAAGTTTCGAATTTGAAAATATTCGATTGCCATGTACTCAGCACAATACCAATGAAATGGTGTGTAGAAATATACTCTGTAACCAACTGCCATTTCGCAGCTATACAATCTTTCTCCACCATTCATTTAAATGTTGTTTAGTTCATATCTTATTCAATCCCTAATTGTATTATATATGCCTTCTAATTTTTTTCTTTCCTAATTTGGAATAGAAACTTTGGAAAAAATTTAATTCTTTATTAAATGAATCAAAAAGAAAATTCATTAAAATTCAATGAATTATTTGAATTTTGGTGATTTTTTTTTTTTTAAATAAGAGTATTTTTTTTCTTAAACAATTATCACATCCTATTTTTTTTTTTGTTTACAAGAAAACAAAAATAGCTCATCTACCAAAAGCGATGTCAACATACACATAAGACATGAACTGTTATTGACAGCTGAATTGACCTTAGGTAAATCAGAACTCAAATAAAACAGGAATTCTTCCAAGCTATAGCCATATCAGTACTATTGTATGGTTGCACTACTTAGATTTTTAGCCTAGTCAGCTGTGGCCGTAGAATACACTGACTGCGTCTCTGAGGAGGAGTAAGATCCCCACAATAAGTGTCCTGGATATGAAGTTAAACAATCTGATGATGAGTGTCCAGAAATGCTTGAGCTTTGAGACATTGTACCTAATAGGATCCAATCTATGGGTCAAATAGGACTGTTTGACATTTAAACTGAGTGCAAAAAAATAACTTATGCAAAATTAAATTGTTAGAAATAAAACTGTTTGATCATTTTACTGTAAATTTGTAAACAAGTAACTGATGTTTAATTGAATTGTTAGTAATAGATAGAAATACTTGGAACCATTTAACTGTGTGCTAACAAAGGAGTAATATTGAATTATTAGCGTTAAATAGCAATGATTGAAACCGTTTAACTGAAGAAATAATAGCAATACTAGTATGCAAACAAATGCGTTCTAACTCATTTAAAAATCAAATTACCGGCAAACTAATCTGTGACATATATATATTTAAATGTGTGCAAATAAATGACTGATGCTGATTTATTACTATTACATAGCAATGCTTGAAACCATTTAATTGTGTACAAACAAACAAGCTCTGGTTTATTTCAAAATGTTTTTGACAAAATATGTATATAAATCATTTTTAAGATATATATATATATATATATATATATATATATACATGGATAAAGAAGATTTGGCGTTAAATAACCTATAATGGTTGTCATGTGATGAAACCCAACCTACTATTTGGACTTTAAGAAAACAGTCAGAAAAAAAAAGTTGACAGGAATTACGCAAGGTCGCTGCTGTTTTCAACCAACCCCTGAAGCAGTATTCTACAAAACAGCTGCTTGTACAGCCACTAAACTCCCATCTCACAAACCATCCAATTAAAGACAAACATTTCTCCTATGGACTACTATACATGGATAAACCAGTGTTGGCTGACCAGTAAAAACTTACATTCTTCATGTCTGGGCAGACACTAGATGCCGTCTAGAGGACTTACCAAAAGCAATGGCCAATAGGTAGGGATGGTGAAAACAAAGTTATATTGTTGGTATGACCTGATAATGATGACTTTTAACACAATTTCAGTTTCAATTGAGTGTACACAAATATTTTTTATGAGAATTTTCTTCAATTTTTTTCAATTCTTATTAATGGCAGAAAGATTTTACCAATGAATTTTATGCCTCTTTGACAGCCGAAATATTTTGGTTATACTTTAATTATTTATGCTGCATATATATATATATATATATATATATATATATATATATATTATTATTTTAAAAAAAAATTTTTTTTTTTTTGCCACATTGGTCTAGTGGTCAGAGTGTTTGCCAATGGCCCAGGAGACTGGGGTTCAATCCCAGGTTGAGTCCTACCAAAGTCTCAAAAAATAGTATTTGATACCACCTTGCTTAACACTCAGCATTAAAAGATAAGGGTTAAGGGTAAAGTGAAGCCATCCAGGAAAAGGAATAGCACCCTCCCCTACTCCTCTGTATAGTAGCTATTGAAAAAGGAGCCTTCGGGTTACTCTCAACTATGGTCACCAACTTTACTTACTTATATAGTGGTTTATATACTTATTTACTTATATATGATATATATATATATATATATATATATATATATTATACTTACTTATATATTGGTTTCAGACTGGCTCATTGGCCTAGTGGGTAGAGTGTTCGCCCATGGTCCGGGAGCCCGGGGTTCAATCCCAGATCGATTCATACCAAAAAAATTATACTTGATACCTCCTTGCTTAATATTCAGCATCAAGGGTAAAGTGGAGCAATCCAGGGAAAGGAGTAGCGCCCTCCCCTACACCTCGATGTAGTAGCTACTGAAAAGGGAGCCTTTGGGTCGCCCTTGACTACAGTCGCCAACTTTACTTTATATATTGGTTTTAGTATTATAAGAAATCTTGAGATCAGTTAGACTAAGAGTATGTCATATGAATATTGAGGGCCAATCATATGAAGTACAAGGTGTGATAATGATGTATCAAGAGTGAAGATTTTAAAATCTAAATGAAGATGTGTGCACACCTTAACAATTTAAAGGGATGATATCTAGATGTCTAAACAGTTGAGCCGCATATCATAAACGAATGATGTCTAGATTACTTTTTTTGATATGTGCACATAAGAGCAACTTATGTAATCAAGTGATGATGTCTGGATATCTGGATAGCCAAGCAACCTATATAATAAAGTGATGATGGCGAGACGTCTAGATAACTGTTTAGGTATGTGCATGGCTGAGCAACTTATATTAGTCAACACCCGTGGAATTTCCATGAATCCAGCTAATATGGACAGGCAATGCAGATGGAAAGGGATAAAGGAGAGAATGATTAGCTAAAGACAAAGGGTGCAGAAGAGTAGAGACATGAGATAATGGATAATTTCAGTTATCAATACCCATGGAATTTCCATGAGTTCAGCTTGATATTATTATTATGACTGTGATCTTTGTGTTAAAAAATACTCATAAGTTCTTTGTCTATTTATGCTTGACTTGGGAAAATATCCAGTATTGCTTTTTCTGTCATTAATGTCAAGGTAGCTGTATATATTGCAGTAATATATTGTATAGAAATAAATAAAAGCTCAATCTATATAAAATGCATATATATATTTATGAACTTTGCATGCAACTTTAGAAAGTGTTTTTGGTACACAGAAGATGAAACTTTGATAAGATCTTAAAGAATGAGAGAGATTGTTCTGCTGGAGACCATCTATTGAATGTTTCATGTGTGGTGGGACAGAAATGAGTGGGACATCTGAAGATGGCACCGTGATGTCTTGCCAAGGGGTCCAACTAGGTAGAATCTTTTATGACAGCATTCTTAGAGTGTCTGCTAAAGAATGAAGGAATAAACAAGTGAGTCTGTATTTTAAAGAATTGCTGTGGTAGACAGAACACATGCAATAAGATGATTCAAAGTGTATCTAGTTTGCTTTTGAAATTGGTACTTGCTGTTCAGTCAAAATGTTGGCTATTTGAATATTCCATTCACTTCCTTTTTTGAGTAGCAAACAAAAGACCATGCATGATTTATTTTTTTTTTTTTACAGTGGAGGTGGGAAGAATTCTTCTGGGTAAAATGTGTCTCTTGCAGAAAGGTTCATTATGAATACATTTGATACAGATGTGTATGTGTGTGAATAAATATATATATATATATATATATATATATAACATATTTACAAAGAATATTTTTTATCTGCATATATATGTGTCTGTAGCATGTCAGTGTACTTTATATTTTATCTTTCACTCTGCAGTGACTGTTTACTTTTGATATTTACACATGCCTAATTCTATCAAAATTTGCATATGTAGAAGTGTTTATGTATGTATATATATATATATATATATATATATATATATATATATATATATATATATATGCAAATGAGAAAAGTTTGCAAGAAAAAAGTGCCCAGTGCCACTGCAACAGAGCTGGTATGCAGTCCAGAAAAACAGGAAATCATTAACACAAATTCTGTTACTCTAAATTTCGCATGATGTGCTCAATCATCAGGCACATGTGTGAAAAATGGCCAATCAGTCATAACTATATAGTGGTGTAAAGTCACATGATACTCTCATGTGGGAAAAAAAGACAATAAAAACCCCTGACATATATATATATATATATATATATACACACACACACATATATAGGACTGGCCAAATAAAAAAAAATGGAATTAGTCAGGTGGTAAATGATGTATGAGGAGTTTATTAATATGTCTACATTTTGATGTTAATTCACTTTTGTTCAGCACTTTGTTTTCAGCATGTTCTTAATTTTTCCTCAAGACAAAATCTGTAGCTATTATCACATTCTTTGTAAGTATGTGCTTTTTCACAATATCTGATTTTATTACAGGAGATTTTCCTCATTTCATCTTTTATTTATTAACCATTCATATTTTGACAATATTGCACCAGTGGCATATTTTCTGTTGTTGAAGCTAAGTTTATGGTTATACCATCTCTCTTTTTTTTTTTTTTTCTAAATTTTTTTAAAATTTCAGTTCAGTGGCTTTAACTTATTGTTATCATGTTCTGTTTTAATGGTGGCTTTATATATCACATTACCAATTAAACAATTACCTTTCAAAAGGCATCTAATTCTCTCCCTGTAGTTGCATCTATCATTTTTAGTTATTAACATTTTTATTTAATATTTTAAAATTATGCCTGCTTATAATTTTTTTTGAGATTGTTCATATAACAATATCTCTACTTCAGTTTCTTTCCCTCGTATGGATAGTGCAACTTTTAATATATATATATTTTTAATCACAATCGTGTGTGTGTGTGTGCATGCACACACACATACACAATTGTGATTTAAAAAATTCTAATTAAAGAGAATAGATTTGTTCAGTTGAAACGAACTAAAAATTCACATGAAAAACAACAACATGAAACTCTTAGTCATGAGTGTATATCCTATTTTATTACTATATTTTTTATACTTGCAATATTTACTATATATATATATATATATATATATATATAATTAAATCGCGAGTTGGAAATCTCCGACTCGCGATTTAAGTTAATTTTATAATTGGCTCCACTCGTGTTGAGCACTCTTGTAATTTGTAGCATTACAGTGTTGACGGAGGGTTTTAGTTTTCTTTTGACCAACTGACTGCATATCTCTTGATTTTTTTTCCAGTGGTGTGACGAAGTTGGCCTTTTCTTTCTTTTTGTCCTATAATATTTTTTCTTTTTTCCCCCGGGCGGTGATTCGAGATATTTAATCTCTTGTTCCTGGCGTTTTTTTTTTTTCTTTTTTTTCTGGTAACCGTGAATGCTGATAGATATTAGATTAGGAAAAAAAAAATATATATATATATAATGCTCCCTACCCAATGAAGTAAATGTGTTGCCATTAGCATATATGCAAGGCTCTTCATATGAATCGAGCTCTCGGTAGCCGTTAGGCGGATATATGTAAACAATAACAATTGGGATTCATAACCGTTTAAATTTCCTTCGCTTGCACTGGTTTCCTTGTGGCTGAGTGGTAGAATCTTGGATTGGCGTTTCAATCCCAGCTTCAGGAATCTAGCCTTTCTAGCCACACTGATTAGTTCTGATAGAACGAAACAGATCTGTCTGTGGATGACTATATATATATATATATATATATATATGTGCGCGCGCACGCGTGTGTTAAATCAAAACGTGCTCAAAGTGATGGCAAGCAGAGCACAATAAAAACTAAATGTACTTGGTTCCAACTTTCTTACTATAATTTTATTACAAGTTTGGAATATTTTCGAAAGAATAGAAGATGCTATTTTCAGATGAAATGTACATTGAAAGTTTCTGCTGATTCTAATTTTTTGAGATTGTTTTTAGTTGAACAATTAGCACTTTCTTAGCAGGAAAAATTTTCTTCCCACATATATTTTAGCAATTTTCTTATGGATTAGAAGGTTAAACCATTTTGTTTTTCTGGTTTTTGTGATCACCGTTGTTGCATATCATATATATGTAAAAAATTATTTTGTTTCTTGTTGGTCCAAAGAGAAAAAACAGTAAATATTTCAAAATGAATGGGTCCACTTAGAGATTTATATTTTTTAAGAATTATTTATTTTGTTCTTACATATGTGCATGTTTCCAGCTTGTTTCTTTCATCAGAGAACAAGACACACTCTGAGAAAGAGAGGAGTAAGGAAAGAAGATCTGATATAAAACAGTGACCTCTATATAAACTGATAAAAAATCTGGAAAAACAAATGATGAACAAACCTACATGAGTGAGTTCAAGTGTCATTAGTTACCCCTTTCATATGGCCCTGTGCTACATCCAAGCAAAAAAACCTAGTAAATTACTAGATGTTCTCTGACATAATAAATAAACTGGAAACATACATGTATGTCAGAACAAAGTAAATAATTCTTCAAAAAAAAAAAACAAATCTCTTTGTGAACCTATTTATTTTAAGAGGTATATACACACACACACACACACACACACACACTAGTGTGGGTTCAAATGTCTTGAAATATTTTGGAAATGTGAAGCTCAATTCAGTTATTCTATATGCTTTTACTGACGGTGTGAAGGTGATATCACTGGACAGTGAGATACCAAGCTTGTCTGACAAGAAGAAATTTTCTTTGACCAAGAATTGTACATTCCATCCTTGGTAATTGTAGCAGGGAATATAAACAAGGCACCAGATTTTTCCGAAAATCGAAGCAAGAGGAATGTTCCGATGGTGAAAATCCTAGTAGGGATGATCAAATCAACTAAGGGATAATTTTGCACGGAAAGAAAGAGGCTAGGTGTGAGCAATCTCTGTAGATTGAATTAAGAATAGCAAACACAAAACAACACTGGAAGACAAGATAATTGAAGGAATCAGTACACATGTAAAATTCTATTAAGCAGCTCAGTAGGCCAAGCATAGAAATGAAAACAATATGGGAATCTTTGATTAAGGAAGAAAGGACACAGGGCTTAAAACTCACAAATTTCACAACCTGATTACCATACAGGTAGTGCAAAATTATATATACTCTTGTTTAATTGAAATGAAGGACATATGACATTAGGTTTAAGGCTCCAAATTATTAGGATTGCATTGTTGTCTGGTATATAATAATAAATATACTAAAGAAAAAAAACATACACACATACACACACATATATATATATATATATATATATATATATATATATATATATTGTCTTTCTTTAAAGAAAAAACCAAAGGCCGGTTATTTTAGGATTATAAATTTATTTCCATCCTGTTTTGCATTTCTGATATATATATATTGTATAATTTGGCAGCGAATTATTACAGAGGCATGATTTGTTGAACTTGACAGAACACTTATTTATGGTTTTTGATTGTAAAAAGTGTTCTATCATCTTCAACAAAACATGCCTTTGTAAAATATATATATATATATGCCTGTGGTGTAATGGTTACTGTCATAAGAAATGGACACAGTGACACGAGTTCAAATCCCGGACGAGACTGATTGCATTTCACATTGTACTAATACCCTTGGGAATGGTATGAATCCAATTATTCTCCCTCCAGCTATGGGTAAATAGTAGGACAGACTAGGTTCTTCAGCCTTGGTGAGGCAACTAGTCTAGGAGAAGGAAAACTCTTATTTCAAACCTGTTAAACCCCGCTTAAAAATTGACCTTGTGTCATATCCTGCCCGAGTGGAGGGGTTGATAAATATATTAGGGTGAGTCAAAAGTTTTGCAATATTTCAATATGTGCTAGTTTGTGGCATGTAGATAATATGATTGAAGCAGTTGAAGGCACTCACTATAGTTGGTAGTATTGTGCTAGTTGGTGCACTGATATGTTGTACATTGCTTCACTCCATGTGCTGAATGTACAACATAATTTAAGACTTTAAATGCTTAATGAGTTCAAACCGAGTCCTAATCATATGGAAGAACAAACAAAAAAAAACAAACACTTGTAGTACCAAAGGTGAAGTATAGTACAGTAACTAGATGATTCAAGAAATTTGACTTGAATTGCAAGAACCACAAATTCTAAAGCTGTGCTCCATGACATAGGGCCAAAATAGTAAAAGCTTATCTGACACTTTCATTTAACTGTGTGTAAATAAATAACATAATAAATTGAATTATTAGTTTTACATTGTTGTACTTGGAACCATTTAACTGTGTGCAAACAAATGAATGATATAAGATGGAAGTATTAGTGTTAAATATAAATATTTGAAATCATTTATTTGTGTACAATTGCAATACTGGAAACTGTGCACAAACAAATAAGTTCTGGCTTGTTTAAAAATAATGTTACCTACAAACTATTCATTTACAAATCATATATATTAGATATCTATGTATCTATCTGTTGTCATCCACATTATATATATATATATATATATATATATATAAAAACTGGATTTGGTATTAAATAAGCTGCAAGGGTTGATATGCTATAAAGCCCAACCAACCATGTGGCCAGCAAACTACTTTTCTACGGCATACGGCAAAACAATTTTCCGAACTGATATTTTCCTAAATCTTGGTAATTTGTTCCTCACCCTTGACCATGTTTCTTCAAAGAAAAGAGTAGAATATACTTTAATATTCCAGTCTCTTTTACTTCAAGATCAGAAGCTGAAAACTTAAAATAATCCAATTTTACACACATTTAAAAGATATTCTTAATGAGAATGTTTGTGAAATCTATATCGGTTTGTAACAAAGATCTTTGTGGTGGAGGGCTGACTAAGATTATAGAAAATTAACTCCCACAGCAGAACGAAAAAAAAAAAATAGCAGCTTATCAGCTGTATTGCAAAATAAACCCATCAGCTGACAACAAACCGTCTGTTCACAAATCACATATCTATATATGTATAAACAGAACCAGGCTTTAAATAACCTACAGAAGTTGATATGCCATAAAACCCAATCAACCAACCAACTTTTATTGCAAGTAAGCATTATGTGGACATCATGCTTTTACCCCACTTCAGTTTTGACCCATTGTGCCTCTTCCCTAGGATGTAATGGCTGTTTTGGATCTTTGAGCTAGGAACCCCTGGTATCCCTTTAAGTACTTGAAACTTCTTTTAATTTCAAAATTCAAGATTTGAATGAGGATGTCTGTATTTGTGCCAATTCCTAATACGTTTTGGTACAACATTGGATTTTACAAGTGAAGCTCCTTCCATACTCTTCAGAACCCCCCCCCACACACACACACCAACCTGCATGCAACTTTTTCTTGTTTCCTAAACTGAAAATATATCTCACGAGTAATGTTTAACAATTTGGGGAACAGGAAAAGAAATACATTTACACAGCTTCACACTTGATCAAAAGAAAAGTTTTTTGCTTTAATCCATGTAAAACTCACTCGAATAAGTGTATTTAAAATGCTAAAGGGAACTTGAAGAAAATTAATGTTTCATTCATTGTTCATTTCTGCCTTGGTAAACACCACTTTAGTCTCAACACTCTTTGAAAACACCTTGTATATAATAAATCAGTTTTAACACATATACACGCCTATATACTTTGTGTGTATTTTGGCAATCCTTTTTACTTTTAGTATTTTTGCACACAATGGACAAGGAAGGCTTTATCAATTTTTTTTTGTTTTTTCTTACAAGGAAATGTATTCATGGTTCATCTGAGAGAGAGAGAGAGTGTGTGTGTGTATATATATATATATATATATATATATATATATATATATATATATTCAACAAAGTTTTCTTTTCTGGGCATACAAGTTTCATATTTTCTGTGACTTCTTAAGAACAGTTCTTCCTTTCTCATGAAATATTCACCTGTCTTCATCATTTAATCATCTTTTTTCAGTCCTCAGTAAGAATGTAGAAATTAATTCAACTTTGAAGAATCATTAACTTTCTTAACCCTTAGAATTCAAGTGGTTGGTATTTGTGCTTCTACTTAAAAGTACATATACCCAAGTAGTCTGAATTTTAGCTTGGAAATTCCCATTTTTACATCACTGTTGCCCTGCAGTGATACAGCCAATCAGGCTGTTAAATAACAGATTACAACATTTTACATCTGCAATTTTTCAGCTAACAGTTAAGGTTGGTGAGGTTCATGCCTGTGAGGATATGATGCAGGGTCAATTTTTAAGAAGAGTACAAATAGTTTGAATTCAGAGTTTACTTTTTCCTCAACTGGTTGCTATACCAAGGTTAACAAGCACACTGTACCCTACTATTAACCATGGTTAGTTGGATGAGAAGAGATAGATTAATTCCTTTCCTAAGGGCATTAGCATAAACGGAAATGCGTGTACCTTCGTCCAGAATTTGAACTCTGTTCACTGTGTCCATTTCCTCTATATTTGTATTTGTCCCATAGATGGGACCCTATTAAATATTGCCATTCCAGGTCAGAGTGGACCTGGTATGAATGACAATGAAAGGCTACTCTCCATGTTATGCTACATACTGCTTGGTTTCTAAGGGTTAAGATCTGTTCTTTACTTTGCTTAGCACAGCTGTGGTTTTTCATCTTTTCTCCTCCTGCTGCTTTCCTCTGGTCTCTTCCTCTTGCTGCTGCTTTCCTTTCTCTTCTTGTGTTCTTTCTCTTCTCTCTGTTTTCCTTTGTCACTCACCAATGCCTCTTGCAGAATGACAAGCTGGTGTCTTTTTATCTCCACCCACTTACCCACAATGGTTTGTTCTCTCTCTCTCTTTCCTATATGAAGCCACCTCTCCATGCTTCTGGCTTTTTCATTAGTTACAGCATTCCAGCAAACACTGCTTGATCACAAGCCCAGTTCCAACACTTCAGTAAGTACTTTTCTTCGACCACAACAGCATTTCCGCCAATCTATTCTATTGCATTTTCATAGTGTACTATCTATAAAGAAAAAGAGCAAAAGTCTCTTTCTCTCTTATTGGATAAGATAGCAAACAGAAAATCAGGCCTTATACATAATGGTAATAATTGGTTTGGTTTCTTTGGTTAACGGCATATCAACTTTAATTTAATGCAAAAGTCATCCTTGTAGAAGAACAGCAGTGATACTATTAAAGCCATTGCCAGGGAGAAAAATCCTGTATTCACTTTTGTGGAGCGCTGAGTAGTCGCCACACTATGTCAGTGATGCTGTGGTTTTGTTACCAAATAGATTTCTATAGGTGAATTTGCTCACTCTATGCCCTCAGATTTTGAATTTTGAGTTTGTCCTTCTCCTAGACTAGTTTGCTCAGTTATTTAATCATAATTTTTGGCAGTACTGACAGGTTTATCATATTTACCAACCCCTCCGTTCGGGCAGGATATGACACAAGGTCAATTTTTAAGTGGAGTTTAACAGGTTTGAATTCAGAGTTTTCCTTCCAAGGCTGAAGAACCCAGTCTGCCCTGCTATTTACCCATAGCTGGAGGGAGAATAATTGGATTCATAACTTTCCCAAGGGTATTAGTGCGATGTGAACTGCAATCAGTCTCGTCCAAGATTTGAACTTGTGTCACCGTGTCCATTTTAGACTTGAAGTTTTGCCTATCCATTTTCTGTCTGTGAATGTTGAATATTGGATATTGACTTGGGACATTGACCAACCATCTGTGAGTTTACAAAATGTATCCTCTATATTGGCAACCCTATTCACGGGCTCTGTATTCCTCAAGGAGTCAATTAGATTAAGCTATTAACTAGATTGTTGAACATAACACCATGGTAGATGCCCCGTTTATGCGTGTGTGTGTATATAATATTTATCATTGTACATACTTGCATTTACACTTGTGATTCCTTACTTTTGAAGAGTAGGGGATAATTTTTTTCCTTTTTAGGTATTTTGGGGGTCTCTCTCAGAAGTAAAATATGAAAGTAGATTGTGCTTTCTATCCTTGTCAAGCCATTAGTTAAAGAGTAGACCAATTTGGAATTCAAAAACAGCTATTACAGTCCCTTAGATAGCCTAACATTGTCTTCAATCTCATTCTGAAAACTCATGATAATAATATCAAATGTCTCAGCTTTGTCCCTTGCCTTGAGGAACATTGGGAGATATGCTACATTGGTAACTGTTAATCATCCATAATAACATTGCCCAGGTTTGAATCTAGACATATCCATGCAACCATATGAAAAAATTCATTAACCATCTCATTGTTGAATAATTGATTGGTGGAATCTATTATTTAGGTATTTAGTTATGAACCATGAATGTGTGAAAAAAAACAGTGGGTCAATCTGTATGATTGAAAGCTTTAACCCAAGGTCAATCTATAACCACAGCTCTCATTGGATGGTCTTAATCCAGTGACTAAAATGGTTCTTGAAATATGGAATAAGTTAAGGAGAAACACTCAGCTTGAGTGGTTGAATTTTCCGTCTGTACTCACTAATTCCCATGGGCCACTATATGTGATAAAAGGAAAATGCCATCAAAGTAATGAATTATGTACACATGAAAGTGTAGTCACCTTGTTACTCATCATCCCAGCAGAGAAGAACAAGGACAAAGATGGTGATACAAAAGAGACACAGAGAAATACAAGGTGACAGACATGATGACCGAAGAACGAAATGAAGATATGAGTGCTGGGTAGTGTAAGGGCTGTATATACCCTGAATGGGTATATAACAACACAGTTACTGGTACTCTATATATGTGTGTCATATTTATTAGTGTGTGTGTCTTAACTTATGATTCCTTATTTTTAAGTACAAGGATTATCTTTTTTTATTTGTATTGTATTTTTCAAATATCAATTTATAAGAATTACCTCTGTACATAATACCAAGTGCCTGAAACGTAATGCATTTGGTAATGTAAAAGAAAAGAATAGATGGTGAACCGTTTTTTCAAATTTGATTTTTAGAGATTCACCAGAAAAGCAATATCATTTGTAATGAAAAAATACTCGAAAAATCATTTTTACTGTTCTATAAAACCTTACAACAAAAAGGAATTTTGTTTACTTGATAAAATATTTTGTTGCATTGATATAAAAAGTGTGATGAACATAAAAAAAGAAGCTTTTTTTTCATCTCGATTATTTGATTTTTTGGCTGAGCTTTCAAAGTGAATTTTTTATTAAATAATGTACAACATATTCTTTTCTGCATACCAAAATGTCTTCATTGTTATTTCTGAGACTCTATTGTTCTTATGCATAATGCAATTCCTCTGCTTTGACTTCACACTATTGGTAGGGTTTTCAATATCCTGACTGCATCCTTTTGCAAAAGGGCTAAGACCCCCTCCCCTTACAAAGAGGATGTCCTAGGTATGATACTAAACTGCATCTGACAGTGAGACACCAGTTCTGGAGCTCTGGGCAGTGTGCAGTAGCTCTCCATTGCCATTACTTCCAGGTCCCCTTTGATCCAATGTGGTAGTACCTGTTAGGATTCTATCTATGAGTCAAATAGATCTATTTTTAGATTATTGATATTGGAGAGGAATACTTAATACAATATAACTGTATGCAAATTATTTTTATTAAGAAAAATTACTTGAAGCTATAACTGTTTCCTTAGATTATTGTTATTTCTGGTTGTAGTTACATGAAAGCATATTTATATTGGCAAATTATTCGTACTTGGAATTTATAAAACCATCTATGAGCAAAGAAATTAATTATTAAATAGAAATAGTTACATGAAACCATATAATTGTGTATAAATTATAAGTATTGAATACAAATACTTGATACCATCTGTGTGCAAAAAATTATTAATTAGGAACAGTTGCATTAAACCATATAATTATTTAAATTAATAGTATTAGATAAGAATACTTGATACCATCTGTGTGCAAAAAATTATTAATTAGGAACAGTTGCATTAAACCATATGATTATTTAAATTAATAGTATTAGATAAGAATACTTGAAACCATCTGTGTGCAAAAAATTATTAATTAGGAACAGTTGCATTAAACCATATAATTATTTAAATTAATAGTATTAGATAAGAGTACTTGATACCATATGTGTGCAAAAAATTATTAATTAGGAACAGTTGCATTAAACCATATAATTATTTAAATTAATAGTATTAGATAAGAATACTTGAAACCATATGTGTGCATAAAATTGTTAATTAGGAACAGTTGCATTAAACCATATAATTATTTAAATTAATAGTATTTGATAAGAATACTTGAAACCATCTGTACACAAAGAAATTATTAGATAAGAATAGTTACTTGAAGCCATATAACTATGTGCAGATTATTAGTATTAGGTAGGAATATTTTGATATTTTTGTTTTTATTATGATTTTGTGTATTGAGCATTTTTACTTATTAACTCCTCAAATTTTCTATTCTTATTATTTTAAAAGTAATAATGAGTATAAGACTAAACATGACTGGATGACGAAAGTGATCTACTGGGGATCGTCCAAGAAATTGAAATTTGACCATACTACCATATGTTACTTGTACAAACCAGAAAACATCCTGGAGACTCCAAATATTTTGTGAGATTTAAAGAACAAGCAAATCATCTGATCCCTGTAAGATGACCAGAACTAGCAATAATGAATAAAAAAAAAAAATGAAAATAGGAGAGAAGTTGATGTGTTGTGGACTTTGCCATCCCACAAAGTGAAAATCAAAGCAAAAAGAGACAAGTATTTGAACCTTGCTAGAAAATTAAGAAAGTTGTGGGACATGAAGGTAATAGTGATACCAATTTTAATTGGTATGTTTGGAATGGTAGTCAAAGACTTGGAAAGGGAATTGGAAGAGTGGGAAATTGGAGGAGAAATCCAGACCATCCAAACTTTTACATTGTTGAGATCTGACAGAGTATTGAGAAGAGTCCTGGAGACCTGAGGAGACTTTTTGTCATTTACCTTCCAGTGAAAAACCATTGGCTAATTCTGGTGTGAAAAACTCCCAAGGCATAAAATGATAATTATCATATATATATAAACTAAAATAAATGAATATTTATTCACCCTTCTGTGGCAGTTTCATTTACTGCCTGTTAATAAAAACAAATGCATAAAACCAGCAGTATTTACACTGCTATAGAAGGGTGAGTAAACATTCATTTATTTTAGATTTCTTACTCTACTGGCCAATATTGAGTACTGTCTTTGTTTATGAAAATTTGTTTTTAAATGATTTGTTTATTCTACATATGTTGTAGGTCCAAAGAGAATAAAATATTTTAAAATAGGTAGGTCTACAAAGAGATTTGTATTTTTTTAATTTATTTATTTTTTATTTTGTTCTTACATATGTGTTTCCAGCTTGTTGCTTTCATCAGAGAATATATATGGCACAAGCCCTTGTTAATGGGGTACTCAATGAGACTTGAACTTAAATAAATTCAAAAAATACAAATCTCTTCGTGGACCTACCTATTTTAATATATATATATATATATATAAGTAAAAGTAAAGGCTCCCTATTCAGTAGCTACTACACCGTTGATGTAAGAGAAGGTACTGCTCCATTCCCTGGATTGCTCCACTACCCTTAATACATACCTTATAATGTTGAGTGTTAAGCAAGGAGGTATCAAGTACCATTTTTTTGAGTCATTGGTATGACTTGACCTGGGATTAAACTGCTGTCTCCCAGGCTATTGGCAAACACTTTAACCTCTAAGTGATATATATGTATATATAATTTTTTCCTATTTAAAAAAAGTATTTTATCGAATGTAGATTTTAGGGTACTCAGCATGAAATAAATCTTATATTGTATAATGAGAGGACTATAAAATAGTATATGTTATATGAAGGGTTGTTCAATAAGCCTCAGCCAGAAAGGTGAGCTGAAGGTGAACATTCTTGTTGTTGCAGCACAATACCACTTCTTAGAAAGCTAAGAAAACTAATGCAGGTTTCTATTTTATTTTCCGTGCAATTGAGGCCTCTATGAAAGTGAGATGTATGTGATAATTCTAAAATCTGATTAAGGCTTAGAACTTTTTGAACAACCCTTTTACAGATATTGTGTGCATGTGTGAGAGGGACACACTTACCCAGCAAAAATAGTGTATCATAGTAGGATTTTTGTTTGGGTTGTATACTTAAATATCCAGATTAAAGAATAAAGAAATTTCCAGTTCAGTATGCAATTTTCTGATTATTTTGTCTTGTCTGCATCCAAGCTGATAATCGTTTTTTTTTCTTGACATTTCAAATTGCTATGAAATGTTAATTAGAATCCTTTGCATCTATATAATGATGGACTGTTGATATGATAGGAATATAACAGGTTGGTTAGTCAGTCATGCAGTAAAACTTGGAAGCAGTTGAGGTGTCTCAAATTTAAATTCATATTATAAAGTTGTTTTTTCAAGAGTGTTATTGAGACTTTTAGTATTAGAGTTATTCCTGTTTTTTTGTTGTTTTTTTTTTGCTGAAGACAAAATTCTTTTTCTACATAAACACTTAACCCGATTCATATATATATTTACCAACCCCTCCACTCAGGCAGGATATGACACAAGGTCAATTTTTAAGTGGAGTTTAACAGGTTTGAATTCAGAGTTTTCCTTCTCCTAGTCTAGTTGCCTCACTAAGGCTGAAGAACCTAGTCTGTCCTACTATTTACCCATAGCTGGAGGGAGAATAATTGGATTCATACCTTTCCCAAGGGTATTAGTGCTATGTGAAATGCAATCAGTCTTGTCCAGGATTAGAACTCGTGTCGCCGTGTCCATTTCCTATGACGATAACCATTACACCACAGACACCAGATTCATATATATAATCATCAAATCTCACTAACAACATGGATTTTCCTAACTCTCTCTCTTTCTCTGTTCATTTTGATAGCCCATGTTGGGTTTGAAATGGATCAGTAAATCAGAAGATATTTTTGTATATAACACTTCTTTCTTGTCCAATGCACTTAAATCAGCCATAACTATTCACAGCATTAGTCAAATATCATAGAAAATTTCAGTTCAATGACCATGATCAAACTGAAGGCTTATTGATACAACTTTGTCTAGAGTTATAACAAAATCCAAGATGCATGTACAGGATGTCAGTAGATACAAAAATATTCCTACTGCATTTAGGGCATTTTAAAATGCTTCATCTAAAAATGAAAATAAATGATTTATATTTTTGAAAAAAATCTTTAAAATCTAACAAAAACCAACTTAAAAAAAACTCGTGAAGATTTAGCATTGAGCCATTTTAAAATAAATACCAGAAGTAGAACGTTGCTCTCTCTCAACATTCATATATGATTAGAGTGTTCACCAATATATACATATATATGTATATATAAATAAATGGTGTGTTCACCAAAATATAAATATGTATATATATATATGGTTAGAGTGTTCACCCAAATATATATATATATATATATATATATATATATATATATATATATAAATGGTTAGAGTGTTCACTCATATATATAATATACATATGAATGGTTAGAGTATTCACCAATATATGCAAAAAATAAATTTAAAAAAGAAATCATATACAAGAACTGCTGCAAAAAAAAAAAAAGAAAAAAAGTGGCTTTGCTTCCAATAAAGTCTTCATCATACGATGACCCTGGGTTCAGGCATGGTTTCGGGGCCAAAGCATCATTACCACTAACCCAGGGCACTACAGGAGTATCTTGCAATACTACCAGCCTTTATTGGATGGTGTTTGATCTATACAAATGCCATATCCAGTCAGATGCTGTAGTAGCCTTGTTTCGGATCTTTTTTATATATTCCCTCTTCTTTGCTGGAGAAAGTCCGAGTTTGGTTAAAAATGTAGAGGTTGAGTTCAAAATAAAACCTCGACATCCAATCTTAAGAGGAAATATGTCTGTTGACCAGCCATTCTTACTACACTTTTCACATAGGTCTTCGTACCAAATTCTGCTGATGTGCCCAGTCGATGTTGGCCTTGAAAGGGATTGTTAATTCAGCAATGATAACTTTCTCTGAATTAACTGACCAAATGACGAGATCTGGATGCTGGCTAGTTGATGTTATTTCCTTTGGTAAAGCAAGTTGCTAGTCTACATCAGCAATAACACACTAGTCCGTGCAACCATCAAGCAATGATTGTTTGTGCCTATTTCTATGTGGAGTTTTCGAAACGTTTCCTTCTTTAACAAATTGTATACTTGTTTTTACACATGAAATTTTATTGGCAGTTTCACAACACATTTTTGCAATCTCAGCAATAATCCCATATATATATATATATATATATATATATATATATATATATATATATATATATAAATGGTTAAAGTGTTCACCAATATATATACATACATACATATATATATATATATATATATATATATATATATATGGTTAGAGTTTTTGCCAATATATATATATATATATATATATATATAACATCAGTCCATTGGTATAATGGTTAGAGTGTTCACCAGTGGCCTGGGAGACTGATGTTCAATCCCAGGTCAAGTCATACCAAAAACTCAAAAAATGGTTCTTGATCCTTCCTTGCTTAACACTGAGCATTATAAAGTATAGATTCAAGGGTAAAGTGAAGTAATCCAGGGAAAGGAGTAGTACCCTCCCCTACCCTGAGATGTAGTAAATTGAAAAGAGAACCTTCAGGTCACTCTTGACAATGGTTGGCCAACCGAGATATAGATGAATAAAAATCACCAAAGGAACATTAGTGCTTAACGCGGAAAGCTGATTAATTAACAGAATTTTTTTGTACCTAAAATTTGTTTCAGCAAGTACAGGTGCTGTCTATGTATTTCAAATATTCAGAGAAAACAAAACAAACAAAAAAATAATTAGGGTAGGATTATTATATGGTGTGTCAAACTGTCAAGGTTATTTTATGCCTAGAGGTTCATTGCACATTTATATTTACTTTTTTTTGTTAAATAGGAATAATTACTTGAAACCATATAATTATTAGTATTAGATAGGAATACTTTAAACTATACATCTGTTTGCAAATTATTTGTATTCGGAATACTTGATATAAAAGCTCTTGAAAAATATCTGCAAATGTAAATATAAATGTATTCTAACTTTTAAGCATAAAAAACCCCTAAATGGGTTGACATGCCATTTAAATCAATGAATCTTCTTATTGCATTCTGTTAGTATATTGCTATTTCATCCTTGTTTTGTAAATATATATTATGATTTAACAGTAACCTTTATCTTTTTTTCCTGATCAATTCCATATATCCATGCTAATGTGTGTATATATATATATATATATATATATATATATCCTAAGTATATATATATATATATATATAGCCTAAGTATACATATATGTATATATATATATATATATATATATATATATATATATATATATATATATATCCTAAGTATATATATATATATATATCTTAAGTATATATATATATATATATATATACACATATTCTAAGTGTATGTATATATATATATATATATATATATATATATATATATATTCTAAGTGTATGTATATATATATATATATTCTAAGTGTATATATATATATATATATATATATATATATATTCTAAGTGTATGTATATATATATATATATATTCTAAGTGTATGTGTATATATATATATATATATATATATATATATATATATATTATGTATTTCTATATATATATATATATATATATTATATGTAAGTGTATATATATATATATATATATATATATATATATTAGTATATATATATATATATATATATATATCTAAGTGTATGTATATATATATATGTATATATATATATATATATTCTAAGTGTATATATATATATATTCTAAGTGTGTATATATATATATATATATATATATATATATTCTAAGTGTATATATATATATATATATTCTAAATGTATATATATATATATATATATTATATATATATATATATATATTCTAAGTGTATGTATATATATATATATATATATATATATTCTAAGTGTATATATATATATATATATATATATATATATATATATATATATATATATCCTAAGTATATATATATATATATATATATCCTAAGTATATATATATATATATATATATATATATCCTAAGTATATATATATATATATATATATATATATCCTAAGTATATATATATATATATATATATATATATATATATCCTAAGTATATATAGATATATATATATATATATCCTAAGTATATATATATATATATATATATATATATATATATCCTAAGTATATATATATATATATATATATATATATCCTAAGTATATATATATATATATATATATATATATATCCTAAGTATATATATATATATATATATATATATATCCTAAGTATATATATATGTATATATATATATATATCCTAAGTATATATATATATATCCTAAGTATATATATATATATATATATATATATATCCTAAGTATATATATATATATATATATATATATATATATATATATATATATATATATCCTAAGTATATATATATATATATATATATATATATCCTAAGTATATATATATATATATATATATATATCCTAAGTATATATATATATATATCCTAAGTATATATATATATATATATATCCTAAGTATATATATATATATATATATATCCTACGTATATATATATATATATATATATATATATCCTACGTATATATATATATATATATATATATATATATATATATATATCCTAAGTATATATATATATCCCCTAAGTATATATATATATATATATATATATATATATATATATATCCTAAGTATATATAGATATATATATATATATCCTAAGTATATATAGATATATATATATATATCCTAAGTATATATATATATATATATATATATATATATATATATATATATATATCCTAAGTATATATATATATATATATATATATATATATATCCTAAGTATATATATATATATATATTTAGGATAAAAAATACAAAGAGATTTTATCAAAGTAATATGAGTTTTTGTATAAAGAGATTGTTGAGCAAGGAACCTTTTAGTTGCTTTAATGAAAATAGCATAAACCTTTTAGAAATGTTGTTCACCATGAGATATATTTGCAAAGATTTTGCACTTTACCTGTATTTATCAGATGTGACCTCTGTTGGGGCTGAGGTCAGGTTTGAAAGTATGCAAGATTATATTAATATAGATAGATATGGACTGATCAAAATAGATATGGCCAGACTGAGAAAGATAGAGAGTTGGTAATGAACAGCCTAAGAGACTGAGTTGGACAGTCTGGACTAGACAGAGAGAGAGAGAGAGACAGAGAGATGTGAATTATTGGAAATGGATAGACATAAATAGCTTCATGTAAATGTGTATGATCTGAGATTGATACAAACAGACTGATGTGTATGTATGTGTGTGTGTGTGTGTGTATATATATATATATATATATATATATATATATACACACACACACACACACATAGACTGAGATAGATAGATAGATGGATAGATAGATTGGTTAGTGCTGTAAAGTTATCTGATTTCTGTAATAATAGCTCAGACTGAAAGAGTATGAATAACATGATTGAATTTCACAAATAATTCTTCAGTTATTCGGACAGGTCAGTACATTACCCCTTAAACAAATATAAATACCAAATTCCTATTGTCAAGTTATTCCTGAATCTTCATATTTGTCATAATTCTTGGAAATATTGAAAATCTTCATAATCTTTGGACAATTAATTGCATTTGGAAATGTTTGACTGAACTAAAAATTTAAAAGATGTGAAAGAGTTTATTGTGGATTAAGTTTACAAAAGTTTAATCAAACCATTTGAGTTATCATTATAATATGCTGACTATATTCCATGGAGATGGTTAAGGTACACCCCACCAAAAAATATAAAATGCTGTGTCCTGGGTATGACACTAAACTGCATCCAATAGTGAGGCATCAGTTTTGGAGTCTGTGGAGTGTGCCATAGCCCTTCATTGCTGTTACTTCCAGGTCCACTCTGACATAGTGTGGCAGTATCTGTTAAGATTCTATCTATGAGTCAAATAGATTGGTTTTCATATAGTGTTGTGGCCCTGAAAAGGGTCACTAATGAAAACACAAACACGGATATTAGATAACAGATTATATTACACAAGGAAGATAGAGTTACATAGAAAAGGTAAGAAGTCTCGTACTGTTCGGATAACGCCAATATTGATCTGCCCTTTTGGCAGTGAAATCTCTAGTCATATAGTTAGTTTTAGAGAGGAATACTTAATGCCATATAACTGTATGTAAATTATTTGTATTAAGAATAATTACTTGAAGCTATAATTAGTTACAAAAGATTATTATTATCATTAGTTGTAACTATACTTGAAACCATATGATTGTATACAAATTATTGATTAAATGTCTTTAGCTACTGGCACTAATTATAGAATTCCATTTAAAAGCAAACGCCATAATCTTTAACAGCAAAGACGCCCTTACACAGTAGTAATATGCTAAAACAAAAGTTACATCACTTTTGTAATAGATCCTCCCCTGATGATGGCCCAAAGTCGGGCAGAAAGTACTAGGGATACATACAACTATGGACAATACATAAATCAATTCCCCCCGAATATGATAAAAGTAATATGGGAATTCGAACGAATCCAGAAGAAAATATGTAGACATAAAATGTCTATTATGTTTAATGAAATTAGCATTAAATTATTAATTATAGAGAGGTATTCTTGAAACCATATAAATGTGTGCAAAGAAATGATTATTATTATTATTAAATAGAAATTGTTACTTGAAAACATATTGACGACCAACCAGTCAACCTTATTAGACAGGTGGCCAAAATATTTGGGTTTATTTGTGTATTGATATCATTGCTTTCCACTTAAAAAAAAGATCTATTTTTCATTGGTTTATGTTCTGTTTACCAAAACTCTATTTGCCAAAGCAAAACACATTCGTCTTCATATGTATATGTTATTTTTGGTAATGAGAAACAACTTACAAAAGATACGTTGTGCAAGTAATCATTTTTCTATGTGTACAGTGTATGTAAATGTTTTAGTGTTCTTTTTAAATGCTTACTTGCATGTTAGGCATGAAAATCCAAGAAAATAAAACTTATCTATTGTCATGAAATTTGGGGGCTGATATTATTTTTTTGGATTGCTACTGACCAGTGGTGGGGATTTTGTTTCATTTATACACACTGACTTTTTGGTGATAAGACAGGGAGAAAAGTTCTTTCTAGAAACAGTAGCATATGGATCTTTTTCTTTTTTGATTTGGTGACACATGGGTTAAGGCACCTCATAGAGTATAATGGTTAACAAGCTAGAATTGTTTAGGAGTCTGATTCTCACTGAATGCCCTATACTTTAGGCTTTGTACCACAACTGGGCTAAACTTAGGAAATAATTAATAAATAATCTTATTTACATTTATGTCCAGGGTATGACACTAAACTCTATCTGATGGTGAGGTACTATTTCTCAAGCTCTTGGGAGAGTTGAGTATCTCATTTTTCATCTTACTCCCATGTTCACTCTGACTTGAATTGGTAGCATGTATTAGCGCTCCTTCTATGTGTCAAATAGATTTATTAAAGAATTATCTGTATTTGATAAAACTATGTGCAAAAAAAGACAGGGCAGACTGGGCTCTTTAACCTTGCTATGGCAACCAATCTCAGAGAAGTAAAACTCTGAACTCAAACTTAAGCTCTGCTTACAACTTCTGTCACATCCTGCTCAAACGAAGGGGTTGGGTAAATATATAGACAGGTTGACATACTATTAAAATCATTCAATCAGTAACCACGTGGGTTATAGACCTTTACACACTCTTTGTGATTAAACAGTTCATCTTATGTATAAAGCCTGTATATTTGATTGTCAGTATTTTCTATTGACATTTTTATTGTAAAATTGAAATGAATACTGATCAGATCATAAATTAATATAATTGAAAAGTGCATTCTACTAAAGTGAGTCAAAAATTTTGCAGATGTCCAGAAGGGGGACAAACCACACTGAACTGTGAGATGCCAAACTTGCCTGATACTCTCTGAATGTTACTCCTTATATTTGCCTCTATAGCTTGGAGCACAACTTTTCAACCTTCACTTTTAGGCCTACCTAACCTTGCTTGATCATTTAGACTGTTCCAATTCAAGTGAAATTTCTTGAACCATCTAGTTAGTTTTGCAGGCATATTTTAGTTAACTTTGATGACTCGGTTTGAACTTGCAAAGCATAGGTTCTTGAATTGGACTATGCTGTAGATTATGCATAGCTTTCAAATCACACACACACCTCAATGTGTGAGCACAAAAACTACTAAGATACGACCAACGATAGGGCATACCTTTAACACCTTCAACTGCTTTGTCATGAGATGTAATCACAACAGACTGGCATGTACGGAAATATTGCAAAACTTTTGATCCAGCCTTGTATTTATTAGGATTTAAAATTTTTCCACTCTATGTTGTTGTTGCTATTTCTTTTCTAGAGGTATTTAAGCCTCTTTCCTTATGCAACTTAGTTTTGGATAAATAACTTCTATATTGAAACTTCTTAGTAGTTTTAGTTTGTTCAAATAAGTGTGTAACTTTTGATCTGCATTAATCTCTTATGCATAATTTGTATATGAGAGAAAATGCTGATTATCCATATTGCATAGCATGCCATTGGCAAGCTCCTGTTGTGACTGAAAATACATATAGCAGCCTTTTGTAGTTATAGGAGTTGTTTGAATAGATGTAGAACTTTTGATCAGCTCTAATCTTACTGCATTGTATGTATGAAACAACAAAAAAATGTTATCTATATTGCATATCTCTGCATTGGTAAGCTCTTGTCATGACTGGAAATGCATACAGCAGCCCTTTTTTCTTTCCAGCTGAGTGTTCAGACAAGACTTCATTAAAATGTTGATTACTTGTGAATTAACAGAGGTTGGGACCTATGTATGGGCAGGCAAAACCAAAAATTGTTTGGTTCTTAAAACTAGTGTCACAAAACTATATGTCTGTTCCAACATTTTGTTTTTTGGTTTTAGTGAGGAGGTACTCTGGCCTAGTTTGCAATTCACAAACCCAAACTCACTTTATTTTATTTTGAATGTATAATGTTATACTATCTTTTGGTTTAGTAGACACATACCATATATTTTTACATATGCAACTTTCTGATACCTAAATTTTAGCCTCATAATTGGTAGTTGCATCATTTAGGAAATACAAACTTTGTATGTGTAAAAACTTGGCCAAGGCCAACTGGTATACCTACAATTTCTAACTGCAGAAAGTTGGATGATATATGACTATATATGGTAACTTTTTATTAAAAAAGGAATTCACATTATAACTCTTTTTTTTATGGGTAATATATCAAATATATTTTGTAAGTTAATAGATTTCAAATAAAAAATTATCTATTATCTTGAAGCATTAAGGAGAAGAAAAGAGAAAAGGTTACTTGTTATAATTAGATTAAGAATCTTAATGCTGTGAAAAATCCTCTATTTGATATTTCTTCACAGCTTGTGATTAGATTGCTGCCTTTGTACTCTCATTAACTCAGTGCATATCTTATTTCCTTCTATCAAGTCTGCAAAAGACAAAGTTCAGCTTATTTTCAATCTCCCCAGGGAATTAAACAATTGTACTATGTCCATTGTTTTCTTTTTTTTTTCTGAAAGACTTCAGCATTTGAGATTAATGGCAGAATTATGAGTTAACCTTTTAGGTATAAAATTGGTTTCATTTATTCTAGGAAGTCAAAGTGAGAGTAATGGCAAACTGGAAACATATTGAAATTTTGAGCCAACCAGTCTCCAAGACTATGTATTCTAGCTGATTTTATTAATGCTGTAGTTGGCATTGTTTTAGCTCACTTGGCTGTGGCTGTAGAATAGATTGAATGTACCTCTTCAGATAAGCAAAACACCGCCCCCATGAATGTCCTAGACATGACACCCAACCATCTGATGGTGTCCTGGTGCTTTGGGGAATATGGAATACTCTTTTACTATCATTACTCCCTGGTTCACTCTGACTGAGGGTGGTAGTACCCGTCAGGGTTCTATCTATGAGTCAGATAGAACTATTAACTCATATACTATACTTGAAACCATTTAAGAATGAGTTTTGGTCATTCAAAAATGTTACCTACAAACTATTCATTCACAATCATATACTTGATATAATCTATAAACAGAATTTAGCTTTAAACAACTTGCAATGGTTGATATGCCATAAAGCACAACCAATCAATTATATGGTTGTCATTCCTTCACTAATCTTCAGTTCTTCCAGTCTCTTTTCCTAGGCTTTGCGGACCCTTCCAAGAGCAAAAACTAAGGAGTGGATAATTCCCTAGAAAACTCTAGGAATGGGTATGTTTTAAGCGCGAAGAAGTAGATTATTAAGACAAGATACAGAAATGACTGTACTAAAAGACAAAGTTTAAGACCTGATGAAGTATTTCCCTTTTGTATTCTATTACTAAACTTTGTTGAAGTTTGTTTTCCTTCTCTTTTTTTTCTTTTGTTTTTTTGTCTCACATTTCCTTTGGAACTTTTTACTTATGCATCTCTGGGGTTCCTGTGTTTGTCAGCAGTTTTTTGACTGTCCAACAGAAGTTACCCACTAATTGAATAAAGACAGGGAAATTTCTTTACTTACTTTTATCAAGCTTTATTTTTCTGATCTCTGTAGTGTTGTTGTTATTGCTTATTGTTACTCTTAATTTTGCCTGCCCAGTTTTTAGTCTCAAAATTCTGCCACTGCTATAGTCAATGTCTGAATAGGAAAGTCAGTAAGCAGTGTAGTTTTGAATGGGGGTTTAATGGCCAGATCCTTCTTATAACAATTTATTTCTTGAAATTCCCTTACAGCCAGACCCAACAACAAACAACTGATGGACAGCTCTACAAAAGGGCCATACAATGACTCCAGCAAATCATAGATTCCATACTGTATTGTGCAGCTGCCATTATTTAATAAAAGGGAAGAGCTACATGTTATGAGGTAGCTGTTTCTAATTTTTTGCACTTGATTTTATTCCTTATTTCAATGTGTTATCCAATTTACACATAAAGAAATAAAAACCTTGAATATTTTCTATTTTGTCAAAACCTAATACCTACATTTTCTTTTCAAACACTTTTCTTTTTTCCAGCAATTTGATGTTTCTCATCTCATATAAAAACAGCATCAATTTGATCAAATGCAAAGTTTGTTTGTTTTTTTTGTTAATATTGGCCAATATTTTTTTTTCTTTACCATTTTGTTGCAGGTAGTTTGTTTTTTTTGCTATTTCCTGTAGTTTTATTAAATTTCACTTTCACCAAAATGGTGCCTTTGCTACAGACACCTTTTGCAGCTAATAATGCATATTGTTGATGGTTCCAAGGAACAATTTGTTATCTTGTCTGGCAGTACAAGATGGTTGGTTATCACCTGTCTACAACAGTGTTATCCCCATTTTAACTAAATGGCATTACAAGAAAAGAAAAAATAATAATAGGAAAACTAGATATTTTAAAGCATTCTCTTTAATTGTATTAGATAAATCTTTGTGTTGGGAAATGTTTTGCAAATGTTTAGTCAGCAAAGTGTAAAGTTTATAGTCCTAAAAGTCTATTACCTGCTTGAACCTGCAAACTTCAATTTTACTGTACACTTTAAGCTGAATATTTTAGGCTGAGTGCTATTTTGCTATACACTGTAAACTGACTAATTTACACTGGGTGCTATTCTGCTATACACTGTAAGCTGAATATTTTAGGCTGAGTGCTGTTTTGCTATACACTGTAAGCTGAATATTTTAGGCTGAGTTCTGTTTTGCTATACACTGTAAACTGACTAATTTACACTAGGTGCTATTTTGCTATACACTGTAAACTGACTAATTTACACTGGTTGCTATTCTGCTATACACTGTAAGCTGAATATTTTAGGTTGAGTGCTGTTTTGCTATACACTGTAAGCTGAATATTTTAGGCTGAGTGCTGTTTTGCTATACACTGTAAGCTGAATATTTTAGGCTGAGTGCTGTTTTGCTATACACTGTAAGCTGAATATTTTAGGCTGAGTGCTGTTTTGCTATACACTGTAAGCTGAATATTTTAGGCTGAGTGCTGTTTTGCTATACACTGTAAGCTGAATATTTTAGGCTGAGTGCTGTTTTGCTATACACTGTAAGCTGAATATTTTAGGTTGAGTGCTGTTTTGCTATACACTGTAAGCTGAATATTTTAGGCTGAGTGCTGTTTTGCTATACACTGTAAGCTGAATATTTTAGGCTGAGTGCTGTTTTGCTATACACTGTAAGCTGAATATTTTAGGCTGAGTGCTGTTTTGCTATACACTGTAAGCTGAATATTTTAGGCTGAGTGCTGTTTTGCTATACACTGTAAGCTGAATATTTTAGGTTGAGTGCTGTTTTGCTATACACTGTAAGCTGAATATTTTAGGCTGAGTGCTGTTTTGCTATACACTGTAAGCTGAATATTTTAGGCTGAGTGCTGTTTTGCTATACACTGTAAGCTGAATATTTTAGGCTGAGTGCTGTTTTGCTATACACTGTAAGCTGAATATTTTAGGCTGAGTGCTGTTTTGCTATACACTGTAAGCTGAATATTTTAGGCTGGGTGCTATTTTGCTATACACTGTAAGCTGAATATTTTAGGCTGAGTGCTGTTTTGCTATACACTGTAAGCTGAATATTTTAGGCTGGGTGCTATTTTGCTATACACTGTAAGCTGAATATTTTAGGCTGAGTGCTGTTTTGCTATACACTGTAAGCTGAATATTTTAGGCTGGGTGCTGTTTTGCTATACACTGTAAGTTGAATATTTTAGGCTGGGTGCTATTTTGCTATACACTGTAAGCTGAATATTTTAGGCTGGGTGCTATTTTGCTATACACTGTAAGCTGAATATTTTAGGCTGAGTGCTGTTTTGCTATACACTGTAAGCTGAATATTTTAGGCTGAGTGCTGTTTTGCTATACACTGTAAGCTGAATATTTTAGGCTGAGTGCTGTTTTGCTATACACTGCAAGCTGAATATTTTAGGCTGAGTGCTGTTTTGCTATACACTGTAAACTGACTAATTTACACTAGGTGCTATTTTGCTATACACTGTAAATTGACTAATTTACACTGGTTGCTATTCTGCTATACACTGTAAGCTGAATATTTTAGGCTGAGTGCTGTTTTGCTATACACTGTAAGTTGAATATTTTAGGCTGAGTGCTGTTTTGCTATACACTGTAAGCTGAATATTTTAGGCTGAGTGCTGTTTTGCTATACACTGTAAGCTGAATATTTTAGGCTGAGTGCTGTTTTGCTATACACTGTAAGCTGAATATTTTAGGCTGAGTGCTGTTTTGCTATACACTGTGAGCTGACTAATTTACACTGGATGCTATTCTGCTATACACTGTAAACTGACTAATTTAGGCTGGGTGCTATTTTGCTATACACTGTAAACTGATTAATTTAGGCTCGGTACTATTTTGCTATACACTGTAAACTGACTAATTTAGGCTGAGTGCTGTTTTGCTATGCACTGTAAGCCCAATATTTTAGGATGAGTACTGTACTACCTTACTCACATATCTATGTATTAGTATATATCGTCATTTTCTAATGAAATCTTTTCAGAAATATCAAAAAATAGCGAATTCTTTAGAATTTTATCATCCTCGATTTAATATCCTAATTTATGATTAGTTCTTTGCTATCACTTTTTGCTACAACTAAGTGAATTTTAACAACAATAATCAAGGAACATAATGACTTCATATGTGTATCTCATCAACTGAAATTTCATTAGAATTTGTGGCATTAAAAAAAGATTGTTCAGTTTTTTCACTCCAATTCTGTAAATTCTAATGAAAAAAGGTGTACAGAGAGAGGAAAGTTTATAGTGTCACAGTAGATAGAGAGATGATTTGATAGACTGGTATTGCTTGAAAACAGTAGAAAGGAAGATATGATCCATGAATATATAGAGAGACATAAAAAAAAAGAACGAAACCAAGTTACTAGATACACTTCCTTTAGCATCAGTTGAGGATTGGGATTTTCATTGCAAAATATCTTATTTACTTTGTGGATTTGGATTTTTAATGATTTTGATAAGGAATATTAGAGCCAATATTTTGCCGAGTGAGTTTTATAATGACATAGATTTCACCAAAATTCTTGATATTTAAGTGATGCTAATCCTCATCATTATGTCGTGCCGCTAGCACGGATATCCCTGATCCTCTCTCGCCACTTCTCCCTATCATTCATCGCCTCTGGCAGGTCTTCAGGGCTACATCTCGTATCCTCACATTGCTGTATGTATGTTCGAGCTGGTCGTCCTGCTTTTGCTTGGCCATATGTGGGGGTCCATAGGAGTACATCACTTATGAGCTCGTCCCTGCTTCTCCAGCAGTGTCCTGCATGTCTGGTTCGTCTAACTTGGATAGTTTTCGTGATGGGAGGCAGGTGGCCGTATAGTTGATGCCTTGCGGGGTGTTGCCGCTAGGATGCTAATAAATGATGTTTATCAGCAATGATGACACCAAGTTTGGCATGTTGGTAAAATTTTACTAACTTGGGACATTTTAAACAAATCAGAGATTTTATTGACGGAAACTTGTGAGTAGGTAGGGGTTCACAGAGTAGCAGTTGTGTGAACTAATAAACAAAATAGGATTTTTTAAAACCATCCTTTTCTTACAGTCTGAAAATTGAATTGATGAAGAAAAGAAGGAATAGATCAATAGCTTTTTTTTTTAACATTATTGTTATCATCACAAGATGATAAAACATCTGTTAGAAATATTTGAAAGATCAATTTTCTTTTTATTTTTGTTAATGTAAAAATGTCTGGATAAGAAATGACATATTCAGTGCTAGAAAAAAAAACATGAAATAAAATGATATGAAAAAATTTCTGTTTTTTATTTTAAAGAAAGTGTCTAAAAGATTTTTTTTATCTTATTTAAATTGATTGTCCATTCATTATTTGAAATACGGGCAACTTGTATAGAAAATGATGAGGCACTGAACCCAGAAGAAAATTATTTTGTCTTTGGGGAGTGTATTACATGTAAAATGTCAATAGGGTTCTCAGTTGATGTCAGATGAAATAAAATTGCTCAATGGTCAAGTTATTTTCTTTGGGGAAATTTTTTGAAATTTTTCAAGACCATAACTTGGCTGAGTCAAAAGAATTGCACCAATTAGCAGTGCATATATCGCATGACTAAAGCAGTTCAAAATTTGAAAGGTACCCACTGGAGTTGGTAGTTATGTGGTGACACATTGTGCATTGCTTCACTGTGTGTACTTTGAAAGCTGGACAGATGACCATGCAATGTTGTCTAATTTGGGAACTTTAAGCTCTCAGTGAATACAGGATGTAGGTTGGAGGATCTGCTGGAAGTGATGAATGATAGGGACAGATGGAGAGAGAGATTCAGAGAAATCCATACTGACAATGTGACTTGATAATGTTTTATGAGTTGAAACTGGACCATAACACTTCAGAAACAATTAAAAGCATTTGTTGTGTAAAATATGAATGTGCATTTGATTGTAGTACAATAACCAGACCGTTCCAGAATTTTTGCTCAGATTGGAAGAGTCTGAATAATCAGGTAAGGTCAGTTAGGCTAAAAAGTGTGAGTTCTGAGGTCATGCTCTTAACTTTAAAGACAAAATAGGCAAAGATATGATTACTGCTATGTAGAGAGTTCAATTTTCACCTAGTGCTCCACTGTCCTTTTGCCAAACTATACTAGACTTAGTAAATAGCCATTAGTAGTAATTTCTATGAAACATTTAACTATCTAAGTTTGAAGCGACATTTTTGATAGAAAATCCCAATCAGGTTTTAGCTATTATTTTTTTTACCCTTCTCCCCAGAAATTAAATATTAATTTTGTTTTCTCGTTTCCCTATTAAGATATTATCTTTGTTCAGGTTAATTTTCACCTCTTATCTTAATCTTTGCTTGTGAGTCTCTGTGAAGTTGTCTTGCTATACAATTAAATTTTGTGTTCCATTATCTTTTAGAAAATTTTTGTCAACAACAACATACGAGCTAAGGTTAAAAACAACCTTGATGTCTTTAGTTTCTATTTATTTTCGAATTTCCTCTGGTACCTTTTCCTAACCACCCAGCTTGCAAGGCCATGAATACACTGACTGCATCCTCTGTGGAGGAGTAAGATCTCCTCCCCACCAAATAATAAAAAATAGCCCATTTGGCTGGGGCTGTAGAATACACCAATGTTACACTTTTATTGAGGGGTAGGACCTCCACCCAACAAGTGTCCTGGATGTGACACAAAATTGCATTTGATGGTGAGGCTCCAGTACTGGAGCTTTGGGATATGTAGAGTTCCCCTGCATTGCCATTGCTCCAAGGTCCACTTTGACCCAGAGTGAGAGCACCTGATAGGGTCTCATTTATGGGCCAAATACATCTGTTTGACATTTAAACTGAGTAAAAACAAAGGATTTATGCTAAATCAAATTGTTAGAAATTAACCATTTAACTATGTGTAAACAAATGATTGATGTTTAATTGAATTGTTTGTAATACATAGAAATACTTAAAACCATTTGACTGTGTGCAAATGAATGAGTATGTTGAATAGAATTATTAGTGTTGAATAGCAATACTTGAAACTCTTTGTGTGTTTGGTTTGGTTTCTTTGTTTAATGGCATATCAACCTTTGTAGGTTATTTAATGCCAAAGACATTCTCCAAGAAGAACAGCAGTGATACTATTTAGCCCATAGCTGAGAGGATAAGGGGGTGTATACCTTTCCCAAGGATATTTGCCCGAAAGTGAACGTAATAGCGCAACTGGAGTACAAACTCGCTTACTTACTACAATTCCACAGTCCATCACTTTAACCATTACGCCACTAGGATACCCACCTCTTTGTGTGTATCACATACCAAAACTTGTAACTACCTCACTGTGTGCAAACAAATAATTGATATTAAAGAGAATTATTAGTGTTTGATAAGAATAATTTAATTGTGTTGAAACAATAGCAATACTTAATTGTGTGTAAACAAATTAATTCTAACTCATTTTAGAATAAAATTGCTTACAAACTATCCACTTAAAAATCATATTTAACTGAGTGTAAACAAATGATTGATGTTAAATTGTTACTGTGATATAAGAATACTTGAAACTATTTAACTGTGTGCAAAAAATGACCTCAGGCTCATTTAAAAATGTTATTTACAAAATGTGTTTACAAATTATATATATTCAGTTTATTTGTATAAATAGAATTTTGCATTAGAATAACCTACAAGGTTTGATTTGCCATTAAAACCCAAACAAATAAATAAATCAAATATAAAAAGGTGGAGTCCCCATGGTATAATGGCTTAAGTGTTACACTGCAACCTTGAAATAAGCAAATCCACAACTCCAGTTGTGCTATTATGTTCACTTTTGGATATATACCATTTGGAAACGTATGAACTACATTATCCCCTCCTGCTATTGTTTAAATAGTCCCACTACCATTCTTCTATCGGCTCATTGGTCTAGTGGGTAGAGTGTTCGCCAATGGTCCAGAAGACCTGGGTTTAATCCCAGGTCGGGTCATACTAAAGACTTTAAAAATCGCACTTGATACCTCCTTACTTAACACTCAGCAATATAAGGTATGTATCAAGGGTAAAATGGAGCAATCCAGGGAAAGGAGTAGCCTCCCCCTACATCTCGGTGTAGTTGCTATTGAAAAGGCAGCCTTCTAGTCACCCTCGACTATGGTCACCAACAACTTTACTGTTCTTCTAGAAAGATTGCTTTGGCATTAAATAACCCATGAAGATTGATATGTCATTAAAATCAAACCAAATAAAAAGGGGTCTCTTAAGTATAACACTAAACTGTATTCAGTGGTGAGGCTAGAGTTATGTGCTTTGAGGAGTCTGGAGTCACCCTTATTGCCATTACTCCCAGGTTCACTCTGATCCAGTGTTGTGGTATTTGTTAGCATCTCATCTATGGGTAAAATAAATTTTTGTGATATGTTGAAAATGCTTTTTTATTAATACATTGGCTCTTGAAACATTGATATTGTGACTGAATATGAAGTGTTTACCTGTTCAAAATTATCATCAAGATAGATTTTTGTACCATATATGAGATGGTAATTGTTTAAAATGACTTTGGCATAAAATAACCTAAAAGGGTTGGCATGCCATAAAATGAAATTACTGACAATTTTGTGAGTTTACCTTCTAGATTTTGTATTAGAAAATGTGTCTCTGTACATTTTGCAGATTGTATAAGAAACCACAAGATAAGTGTTGAACTTTTAAACTCAGTGTTTCCCAACCTGTGTGCTGTGCCACACTAGTGCACTTTGAAATGTATCTATGTGTTCTTTGAAAAGTTTACACAAAAGCATAATAAAAGGAATAAATTCCTTTACATTAGAGAATTTGTCAACTTTGGAACATACTAACTTATTTGGGTGCCTCACGTTGTGTAATGGTTAACAAGCTAGACTGGCAGAATATTTCTCATTGGGTGCTCGTGCCACTACTAAGCAAAGCTTAGTAAATAACTACTGACTTATTTTCCATCTTCAAACAAAAGATTATGATCGGTTTCAAAAGTATTTTCATAAAAGTTTCCTTCATGAGATTAGGTGATGATGAATTAGCTTTTATATCTCATAACATAAAACATTGATACATTTTGGATTCCTTTGAGAGAAGAGTATCATTTAGTTGCTAAAAAAGAATTTAGCTATTTTGATCCAGGTTTCTACTTCATGTTTGTATGAGTATTGGAGATTTTCTTCTCTTACTAATGTTAAATGCTGAAAGAAAAAGCTGCAAAAGATTTTGTGCATCAAAAAAAAAAAAAGAGTCTGTTTGTTTTATGTACATTCTGCCAAAGGAAATGTCACGAAAAGACATTAAAATCTATATGTCTACTACTATTTTGGTATGTAAAATAACAAAAATAATATGACACTAATAAACAAGACTTGTCAGTAATATTGTCCAGTTGACTGGGGCTGTAGAATACACCGACTGCCTCTCTGCAGAGGAATAAGACCCCGCCCCCAACCAACAAGTATTCTGTGATTATATGGCACTTAATATTCTGATGGTGTTGTTCCAGTGATGCTGGAGCTTTGGGGAACCTGGAGTACCCCTTCATTACCATCACTCCCAGGTCCACTCTGGCCCGTAGTGGTAGCACCCGATATGGCCCTATCTATGGGTCAAAAAAATCTTAACTGCATACTTATACTAAACTGAATTACTTGAAATAAAACTGTTTTGACATTCAAATTGTGTACTTGTACTAAACTGAATTGCTTGAAATAGAACTGTTTTGACATTTAAACTACGTACTTATGTTAAACTGTATTGTTTGAAATGAAACTGTTTTTGTATGCTAAACTGAATTGTTTGAAATAGAACTGTTTTTGACATTGGAACTGTACTTACACTAAGCTGAATTGTTTGAATTAGAACTGTTTGACTAAACTGAATAACTTGAAAAAGAAATGTTTTTGACAATTAAACTGTATTTATGCTAAACTGAATTGTTTGAAATAAAACTGTTTATTTGTATGAACATGGATTTGGCATTAAATAACCTACAAAGGTTGATATGCCATAAAACCCAAACAAACAAACAAAACTCCCCTCTAGTAAGAAATATATTTGACCTGGTAAATCAACTTATAAATGAAACAGTTTTGATAAAAACATTTCAGTAGTTAATGAATGAAACATTTTTTATTTATTATTAATTTCAACTTTATACTTCAGCATCTGAGGACTCAGACTTTGATGTAGTTCAGGGTATTTACATTTTTTCATGTAGACTTGTGTCTCTATCTCATGTCTGTCTATGTATCTATATAGTGAAATGAACAAATCATGCTTCTTTCATGAATTGGAAAAGTACTCAAAACCTGGCCTGTAGAGCAGGATAAAACCTAAAATAAATGTATTTTGTAATTTCTACCACCTCATTAAAACACATAAAACTGACACTACACTCCAGATCAGACCTATTATTTCCAGCTTAAAATATCATGGCTTCTCATACAAATTTTGAAATCTTTGCTTCCCACCTTTTCAGGACATGTTAAAAATTCTAATGAAGTCATCCACAGACTAACACAACTAAATACAGGACAACTTAAGCGAAATAATTATGCATTCAGCTTGGATGTAATCTCCTCCTATACCACAATACCTGCACACTCAGCAATCGATCTCATATCAGAACATATAATCTCCAAGAACTTATATTGTCACAAACTAACAACAACAGATATACACCAACTATTATCCATTATAGTTGACAATATTAACTTCACTTACAACAGAAATACCCACAAACAAACATCAGGACTACACATGGGATCCAGCATATCAGGCATACTAGCTACTTCAAATATGGACCAACTAGGACATCGAACACTATCCATCTGCCCATTGTGTATATTCTTCACAAGATATATAGACGATATACTTATGTTAACATCATCCAGCGAAGAAGCTACCACCATATATGAGAAGTTCCAAAACATAGGTAGACATATTCAGTTTTAGATAGAACATCCAGATAACAGTAGCTCCCTACCACTCTTAGATTTTAAAATGCAAATATCACCAACTGGTAAAATTTACACTAGTTTCTATAGAAAACTCACCACTAAAAACCTCTTTGTGCATTTCAAATCAGCACTTCCACTCAGTGCCAAAATAAATTGCATTAGAAATGAAAGTAGACAAATTCACAATCGATGCTGTGAAGTAAAAGACAAAATTACACACACCACACACTCTATAAACACAGAAGCAATGATCATCCAACATCAATTACATGACATTTAAATGATAAGAAATCACAAAAACTACATAGACCCTATAACACTTGTTTCCTGAAACTACTACATTTCAATGAAATCATCACCAAAGAAATATGCAGGGTTATTTACAAGGAAGGGCTAGATATACAACTGACCCACTCCAGACCCTCACTACACCAATACCCAATAAAGAAAATCTAACTGCCCAATAAGAGATCCAAATATATGCCAAAAAACTTACACTATTTATCATTTAATTTGCTTAAAATGCCATCATTTTTATATCAGAAGTCTCATTCCATAAACATTTAATTAAATGCAAAAATAATGATAATAATTTTTGCATTAAAATAGAAGCAATGGAACACAATGTTGGTAATCTCAGAATTTTAGGCAGCTTCATTGATAGCCAAGTTAGAACCTTAGATTAACAGTATGTTAGGATTAAATCCTGAATAAATTATTAATTAACATGCCCATTTTAGATACATATTTAAATCTAAAAAAATTAAAATAAGATAAAATTGATTAGGACAACTAGAGTCACATCTATTCCACATGGCATTTAAACACCCCATGTGGCACCATGGTCACAACACCCAACATGACACCATGTTTACAATGTAAAAAAAAAATTGGAATCTCCAACATTGTGTTCATTTATAAAAAAAAAGATGTATCTGACAATGAAGTTTTTACTTTGAAATTAATTAGACTTAAATAATTATTATTTCACATTGCAATAGCCCTCTAAATTAATTCAATACTATAAATTAAATAAAAGTTTTCTCACCACCTTAAGTTATGAGACTGACAGAAAGAGGTGTGAAGAAAATATTTATTTATCCCCCTGTCAACTGGAGCAATAGAATACAATGATTGCATCTCTGCAGAGAGGTAAAAACCTATCCACCTAACAAGGATAGCTGTTAGAAGGTGGCAACGAGAAACGCTTGAGGACATATTTTATATATGAGTAGATTTCTACTGGGGGAAAACCCCATGACATAATGACTAAACTGCTAGACTCTGACCTCAAGGTAAGGGAGTTCCAACTTCAATTCTGCTATTATGTTCATTTTTAGACTATTGCCTCTTGGGAAAGGTATGAACTGTCATATCCTCCCGGCTATAGGTTAAATAGTCTTGCTGCTTTTCTTCTACAAGGATGGCTTTGGCATTAAATAACCTACAAAGGTTGATATGCCATTAAACAAAGAAGCCAAACCAAAGATTTATACTGTTTTCAGTGTATAAGATTAATTATTTGTCACTGCCTCCCACCAGACAGGACTTGACACAAGGTCAAAAGCCCGAAGGTCAATTAAAGTTGGGATAAAGGAGAGGGGAAGGTCGGGAATGAGCCGAGACTCAAACCCTGCTAGCCTGTGGTGCTCATCGACCCACTAAGTGCAATGTGGGTCTAATGAGCCAAGCAGTTTCACGAATCTATATCTGGATCTGGGCACGTATGCCGGATTATGGCTTGAACTAGACAGCAAGGTCTAGTGCCATACATTAGGGACAAAGTTTGCAGCTCGCCCACCTGAAGGTGGCCCAACCAAAGCTGGGGGCCTTTCAGCCTTGAATCTGCCATTGATCGATACCCCATCCGGTACAAATGCCAGACGGCCCAGCAAAAGCCGGGGAACTATAAGATTAATTTTAGTTTCTGTATTGTAAGAGTGTTGTAAGCCAGAAGAAATTTAGCAAATTCTGTTTTGGCAAAATATAGAGTTAGATAAAGAACATAAAAACATTAGATAAAATTGATACTTCTCTGATTTTTGTCTTTCTTAGTTGTCTACCTGAAATATCTTCTCTTGAAAAAAAAGAAAAAAAGAAATTCATGGGGAAAATGCAAATAAATAAAAATGTATTGGGAAAATATTCCAGAACATGATGTATCTATAGATTGTGTACTTTCCTTGCTAACTGAAATATTTGTTTGTTTGTTTTTTTTGTACCTCTACAAAGATTTTCTTTTTTTCTTATTCAAAGATTGAAATAGAAAATTTCTTTTATCATATTCTACACTTTGCAGACTGCCATGCTTACCTTGGTTGCTATACTTGCTGCATTTTTAATGTTGTACTTTCCAGCCTTCTTCTGGTGCTTTTTGTAGGACTTGCTAACATTCCAGGAATTCTGAACTAAACCCTTTATTTGAACCTCAAGGGTAGACTGTTCTTATTCCACTATTCATTCCTTTGGGAGGGGGTCTCGTGTCGGCCACTTTTGTCTTCTTAACAAAAATTGAACGATACAATAATACGAAGTACATACAATAAGTTTCCAGACTTTTTTCGTATGGGGATTTAAGATTTTTGTAGATTCTTGAAAATTAAGTACATTATTGCTATATATCTTAGGAGATGACTGACCAATTTTTATGATTTCATGTTCAAATGAACAGCTACAGCAGCAATTGGAATGCACCCTACTAAAGCCCGATTGTCACAGTTGGTGAATTTCAAAAATGCAATCTGGACATGAGGACACTTTAGAAGAACAATATGCAATAAAATTGTGTTTTAAACTTGGAAAAAATGCCACAGAAACATATGGAATGCTTCAGACTGCTTTTGGAGCATCTTGCATGAATCGAGCATCAGTTTTTGAGTGGCATAAGAGATTTAAGGAAGGCAGGGAGTCTGTGAGGGATGATGAGAGGTGTGGGAGGAGTAAGGAAGTCAATAGACCAGAGTTGATTGGCCAAAGGATTAAGGTTAGGGTTACTATGTTGAGGTTTTAAAGGAGTTCAGAAAGAGATTCCTTGGGAAGAGGCCAGCACTCTTGAAATCGGGTCAGTGGCATTTCCAGCAGGACACTACACCAGTCCACAACTCTATCCTTGTCACAGACTATTTGACTAAGATGGGCATCAAGACAGTTCCTCAGTCTCCCTACAGTCCAGATCTTGCTCCTTGTGACTTTTGGTTATTCCCTAAGCTGAGAGGCTGTCATTATGAGACAATTGAGGAGATGAAAGAGGCTGTGATGAAGGTCATTGATACGCTCACAGAAGAGGACTTCCATGGAGCCTTCCAGAAGTTGTTGGAACAGTACAACAAGTGCATTGCAGCTGGAGGAGATTACTTGGAAGGGGACTAGAGTTTCATGTGTGTACTATCTATAAAAGTGCCCATACGAAAAAAGTCTAGAAACTTATCATATGCATCTTGTACAAACACTCCCTCTCTGGAGATTTTTATTTTCAATTTTTTAACCCTTTTCTAGAAGACAGAATTTGTCCAAATTTCAAACTTTTTATTGATTTTGTCTCTTTTCCTTTATTCTATTGTTTTTCATTTTACGAGTACTCTGATAGCATCAGGGGGTGTCTTCGTGGTATAATGGTTAAAGCGATGGACTGCAGGATCGTAGTAAGTGAGTTCGTACTCCAGTCGCGCTATTACATTCACTTTTGGGCAAATACCCTGGGGAAAGGTATGAACCCCTTATCCTCCCAGCTATGGGTTAAATAGTACCAATACTGTTCTTCTAGGAGAATAGCTTTGGCATTAAATAACCTACAAAGGTTGATATGCCATTAAACAAAGAAATCAATCAATCTGATAGGATCTCATTAATGTATCATTTTTTTTGTCGATTTCTCTTTAAAAGTCTTTACAAAATCTGAAGCCTGTGAGTAGGACTTAAAATATGCAGACTGTATCCTCTGTGGAAGGATAAGACTCCCCTCACAAAAAGTTGTTTTGGACATGACACTAAACTGCATCTGATTGTGAGAAGCTCCAGTCTTGGAGATCTGGGGAATGTGGAGTACTCCTTCATTGCAATTACTCCCAGGCCCATCCTGGCATGAAGTGGCAGTACCTGTTAGGGTTTAAAAATTATTTGTATTCAATATGACTGTGTAAAAAAACCCTCTAAAGAAACCACTACTCAAAAAATGTAAATAGGAAATACAATGAATGTGATTCCCTCACCTCAAGGCATAAAATAACCCTAAAGGATTTGACTTGCCATAAAAGTGAATCAATTCATAAAATGCTAATTTATTTTGAATTATGGTGTATATATGGATTTGTCTCATTTTCTTGTCAACTTAGACATTACTTTGATTTATTTTTTTAAATTTTTACTTGTTTTATACTATACAAGGTTCAGTTGTATTATTCTGTTCCCTTTTGAACTAATGCCCTTAAGAAAAGAGGTGAACCCCTATATTCTTCTACTGTTCTCCTATAAGGATGTCTTTTGTATTAAATAACCCACAAAGGTTGATATGCCATTAAACAAAGAAACCAATTTATCCATGAAACCAATCAAATATACAAGCATTTTCCTTTTCTTTTTCAAAGATTGGAATAGAAGATTTCTACTTCCAATTTTTTTTATCTCTTTTCTGGGCATCCATAAAAGAAAGAATTAGTCCAAATTTCAAACCTTCTTTTAATTTTGTCTTGTTTCTCTCTCTCTCTCTCTCTCTCTCTTTTATTGCACTAGTGTTAAGATCCGAATTAAATTAGATTCCTATTATGATATTTATCTGCTAATAGTGTTAAGATCCGAGTTAAATTAGATTCCTATTATGATATTTATCTGCTAAGAGTGTTAAGATCCGAATTAAATTAGATTCCTATTATGATATTTATCTGCTAATAGTGTTAAGATCCTAGTTAAATTAGATTCCTATTATGATATTTATCTGCTAATAGTGTTAAGATCCTAGTTAAATTAGATTCCTATTATGATATTTATCTGCTAATAGTGTTAAGATCCTAGTTAAATTAGATTCCTATTATGATATTTATCTGCTAATAGTGTTAAGATCCGAGTTAAATTAGATTCCTATTATGATATTTATCTGCTAAGAGTGTTAAGATCCGAATTAAATTAGATTCCTATTATGATATTTATCTGCTAATAGTGTTAAGATCCTAGTTAAATTAGATTCCTATTATGATATTTATCTGCTAATAGTGTTAAGATCCTAGTTAAATTAGATTCCTATTATGATATTTATCTGCTAATAGTGTTAAGATCCTAGTTAAATTAGATTCCTATTATGATATTTATCTGCTAATAGTGTTAAGATCCTAGTTAAATTAGATTCCTATTATGATATTTATCTGCTAATAGTGTTAAGATCCTAGTTAAATTAGATTCCTATTATGATATTTATCTGCTAATAGTGTTAAGATCCTAGTTAAATTAGATTCCTATTATGATATTTATCTGCTAATAGTGTTAAGATCCGAGTTAAATTAGATTCCTATTATGATATTTATCTGCTAAGAGTGTTAAGATCCGAATTAAATTAGATTCCTATTATGATATTTATCTGCTAATAGTGTTAAGATCCTAGTTAAATTAGATTCCTATTATGATATTTATCTGCTAATAGTGTTAAGATCCTAGTTAAATTAGATTCCTATTATGATATTTATCTGCTAATAGTGTTAAGATCCGAGTTAAATTAGATTCCTATTATGATATTTATCTGCTAATAGTGTTAAGATCCTAGTTAAATTAGATTCCTATTATGATATTTATCTGCTAATAGTGTTAAGATCCTAGTTAAATTAGATTCCTATTATGATATTTATCTGCTAATAGTGTTAAGATCCTAGTTAAATTAGATTCCTATTATGATATTTATCTGCTAATAGTGTTAAGATCCTAGTTAAATTAGATTCCTATTATGATATTTATCTGCTAATAGTGTTAAGATCCGAGTTAAATTAGATTCCTATTATGATATTTATCTGCTAAGAGTGTTAAGATCCGAATTAAATTAGATTCCTATTATGATATTTATCTGCTAATAGTGTTAAGATCCTAGTTAAATTAGATTCCTATTATGATATTTATCTGCTAATAGTGTTAAGATCCTAGTTAAATTAGATTCCTATTATGATATTTATCTGCTAATAGTGTTAAGATCCGAGTTAAATTAGATTCCTATTATGATATTTATCTGCTAATAGTGTTAAGATCCTAGTTAAATTAGATTCCTATTATGATATTTATCTGCTAATAGTGTTAAGATCCGAGTTAAATTAGATTCCTATTATGATATTTATCTGCTAAGAGTGTTAAGATCCTAGTTAAATTAGATTCCTATTCTGATATTTATCTGCTAATAGTGTTAAGATCCTAGTTAAATTAGATTCCTATTATGATATTTATCTGCTAATAGTGTTAAGATCCTAGTTAAATTAGATTCCTATTATGATATTTATCTGCTAATAGTGTTAAGATCCTAGTTAAATTAGATTCCTATTATGATATTTATCTGCTAATAGTGTTAAGATCCTAGTTAAATTAGATTCCTATTATGATATTTATCTGCTAATAGTGTTAAGATCCTAGTTAAATTAGATTCCTATTATGATATTTATCTGCTAATAGTGTTAAGATCCGAGTTAAATTAGATTCCTATTATGATATTTATCTGCTAAGAGTGTTAAGATCCGAATTAAATTAGATTCCTATTATGATATTTATCTGCTAATAGTGTTAAGATCCTAGTTAAATTAGATTCCTATTATGATATTTATCTGCTAATAGTGTTAAGATCCTAGTTAAATTAGATTCCTATTATGATATTTATCTGCTAATAGTGTTAAGATCCGAGTTAAATTAGATTCCTATTATGATATTTATCTGCTAATAGTGTTAAGATCCTAGTTAAATTAGATTCCTATTATGATATTTATCTGCTAATAGTGTTAAGATCCTAGTTAAATTAGATTCCTATTATGATGTTTATCTGCTAATAGTGTTAAGATCCTAGTTAAATTAGATTCCTATTATGATATTTATCTGCTAATAGTGTTAAGATCCTAGTTAAATTAGATTCCTATTATGATATTTATCTGCTAATAGTGTTAAGATCCGAGTTAAATTAGATTCCTATTATGATATTTATCTGCTAAGAGTGTTAAGATCCGAATTAAATTAGATTCCTATTATGATATTTATCTGCTAATAGTGTTAAGATCCTAGTTAAATTAGATTCCTATTATGATATTTATCTGCTAATAGTGTTAAGATCCTAGTTAAATTAGATTCCTATTATGATATTTATCTGCTAATAGTGTTAAGATCCGAGTTAAATTAGATTCCTATTATGATATTTATCTGCTAATAGTGTTAAGATCCTAGTTAAATTAGATTCCTATTATGATATTTATCTGCTAATAGTGTTAAGATCCGAGTTAAATTAGATTCCTATTATGATATTTATCTGCTAAGAGTGTTAAGATCCTAGTTAAATTAGATTCCTATTCTGATATTTATCTGCTAATAAAAGAAACATAATTGCAATGCTTGATGCAAAGAACATTTAAAAACAGAAAAATAATATTCTATTTTTGCTCATTTATGATTCCAAAACTAGGTTGCCTAAACATTCTATTTAAATATATAAATATGTATGTGACATATTTAAAGATATATAAGACTCTAATAAGACCGAGAATATTGCACTCAGGTCTGGGCTCCACTATCTACATATGGAAATTGTAGTGTACTATCAAAATTCGAGAGCATACAAAGAAGAGTGACAAAAATAATAAAAAAGAATAAAAGATTACAGTTACAGATAGAGATTGGTAGAATTTGGCCTCGTGGGCAGAGTGTTTGCCAATGGTCCAAGAGACCTGGGTTCAATCCCATGTCGCGTCATACCAAAGACTTTAAAAATGGTACTTGATATCTCCTTGCTTAACACTCAGCATAGAAAGGTACATATCAAGGGTAAAGTGGAGCAATCCAGGGAAAGGAGTAGCGCTCTCCCCTACACCTTGGTGTGGTAGCTATTGAAAAGGGAGCCTTCTGGTCGCCCTTGGCTACAGTCGCCAACTTCACTTACTTTTTTTTACTTTAATTGAAAGAAGAATGAGAGGTGATCTAATTGAAACTTTTGACATGATAAAATTTCTAATAATGGTAGATATTTTTTCAGTATTTTCTGTTGAACTGGAAATTTACTGTTAGGGCAGATTTCAAAAACTAAATCTATTAACCTGTTGGACTTTTTTGCTAATAGATTAATATAATTTTGGAACAAATTGCCTCATTAGATCAAAAATAGCAGTAGTGTAAAAAAAAAAATTAAGATTAAATTGGATGGTTTCAGAAAAAAAATGGTAAGAAATAGAAAGGAATAGGGCATTTTTTTGGAACTATCAGAAGAATTACTTAAGAGAATTAGATTTGTATGTAGATATTGTATTAATAATGCATATATTCTATGCAAAGGAGGTGCCCGTGGTGTAATGGTTATCGTTATAGGAAATGGACATGGCGACACGAGTTCAAATCCTGGACGTGACTGGTTGCATTTCACATAGCACTAATAACCTTGCGAAAGGTATGAATCTAAATATTCTCCCTCCAGCTATGGGTAAATTGTAGGGCAGACTAGGTTCTTCAGCCTTGGTTAGGCAACTAGTCTAGGAGAAGGAAAACTCTGAATTCAAACCTGTTAAACTCCACTTAAAAATTGACCTTATGTCATATCCTGCCCGTGTGGAGGGGTTGGTAAATATGATATGTTCTGTGCAAAGACTCTTCTGTTTTTTCAAGTTGATGTCAGAAGATAGTAAAGGGGGCGGGGAATGCCCAAGAAAACATATCAAACAAGCAAACAAATTATAATAATAATAACTGGGTGGGCAAGGTAATTCACTGGGAATTATGCAAGAAGTTTAGATTTGACCATACAAACAAATGAGTCAAGAGTTTTACACTATTTTCATAGTATGCGCTAGTTTGTGGTGTGTATATATTGTATGACAGTAGCAGTTCAAACTGGAGAAAGTAGCTGCTATACTAGGTAATATAGTGGTAGGTGGTGCACTAATGTTTGATTTGGAAGCCACACAGATGAACAGGTAACATAATTCAATTTGGGAACTTATTCTTCACGTGTTTGAACTGACGTATTATGCCATGAAAGCTACTAAAACATGTTGTGTGTAAAGTGAAAGCACAGTTGATTATAGTACAGTAACCAGATGATTGAAGAAATTTTGCATGGCTTGTGAGAACCGCTACAATCATTAAAGGTCAGATAGGCCTAAAAGTGTGGATTCTAAGACCATTCTCCAAGCCATAGAAACAAATTTGGTGGGTAGCACTAAGTGTATCAGTCGAACTTGGTATTTCACTGTCCTGTATGGTTTGTAACCTTCACAACCTCAGCTGAAGTATCCAGAGCTTCCAAATTGTGCCTCTTTGATTCACCCTAGCTATAAAATGTTCTTTAGACAGTAGCAAATTTCTGAAAACACTTGAAGCATCTTAAAGTGTACTTTTTTTTTTGTTTTATTTTGGCTATTTATGTATGGTTACTTGTATTTTTTACTTTTTAAGGAATTTTTTTTCCCTTTAAATCTAAACATTTATTCTGTAATTTGCTTATCCCAAACTCTAAGTTCTTTAGAAAAGTCTTGGACTAAAACCTGAGTTGAATAAAAAGACACTTAAACAAAAAACAACCAAAAATGCCTCTTCTCTAAAATACTTTTACCAAACTTTGGTATTCATCGCCATAACAGTTAGTTTGCTCAGTTCTTTGAGTTTGTTGGTGTTTTTTTTTGACAGACACAATAATTGAGTACAGACCCCAAAAGGCTTCATTTTATTTATATATATATATATATATATATATATATATATACAAATTAAAAATATAACAAAATTTATATATATATATATATATATATATATATATATATATATATATATATATATATATATATATAGCAAAACAAATTAAAAACAGCACAAAATTTATATATATATATATATATATATAAACAAATTAAAAATATAACAAAATTTATATATATATATATATATATATATATATATAGTAAAACAAATTAAAAAAGAAAAAAATACTAAGAGATGCATCACTAGTTACACTTTCATACTTGTGCAATCATCATGTGACTGAGTAAATATATTCACACACACACACACACACACACACACACACACACACACACACAGATGTTTGCTGAAAAGTTCATAGGCTAATATTACATCTACTGTTGATGACTTTTTTGATGAATGGGATCCAAGTATTGCAACATTAATGCAAGAAGTGTATGGACTAGAGGAGAACAATGTTTAAAATTAAACCTCATTTGGTCACATTCCATGAGAGTATCTTGGTCAGCCTAAGAACTTTTCAGTTGACTCTCATATATATCTCATTAAAAAGAAAAAATTAATAAAATCCCTCCCAACTTTCACAATTTCTTGTTCAGCAGTAATACTTGAAATTCTTCAAAATGCAATATTGATTTTTACCTTTTTTAATAAAAAAAGGTAAAAATTAGTTGCAATATATATATATGATTTTCATTTTTTTAATATACTGTTTGTATAAATGTAGGTACTTATGATCTGTAGTTGACAATATATATATATATATATATATACACAAAAATTAATTCGTGAGTCAGGACTATCCTACTACAGTTTTGCCTAAAGCGGCTCCTCAAGGTATTTAATTTCGACTCGGAGGAGCCTTTTAGGTGAAACTGTAGTAGGATAGTCCCGACTCATGAATTAATTTTTGTAATTTTGCTCTACCTAGTATTGAGCTCTCTTTGTAATTGTAGCATCGCAGCATTTTGCGGTGGGTTTTTGTTCTTTTGATCAACTGATTGCGTATCTCTTGATTTTTTTCAATTGGTGGGACAAGGTTGGCCTTTTCTTTTTTTTTTTTCCCTGATAATCTTTTTCTTTTTTCCATGGGCAGTGATTCAGGATATATTGTTATCACTGAATTCTGGCAGTTTTTTTTTTCTTTTTCTTTTTCACCGTAAATGCTGTTAGTAAGTTAGTATGTGTGTATATATATATATATATATATATCTTCTCATCAGCCTTTTTATCAGTTTGCTGTAGATCTCTGATCTTCCTAAAATAGACACCATGAATAAACTCCCCATTTCTTTTTATTTGTGGCCATCTTGCAATTGGTGAAATTTCTTTGTGTATAAATCCTAAACCTGTTCCTTGGGGCTGTTTCAAATGTCTAAACTTCCTATTTTTGTCTCACTTTACTAAACACTGAATACATATTCATTTTGTTGAGTTATAGTGTGCTATAGAATTTATGGATACACATAGTTTATAAAGAAGGATTTTCATTTCTACATCTTTTATTCATTTACTAAATCAAGATTACTTCAATTGAATTGATTTAAATGTTTTTCATATTAATTTTGACTGCTGATTACCTATCTTATTTTAGTAAAATCCTGTGTCATTGCTTGTAATGACTACTACTATACTACTAAAACCTACTATGACTAACCACCTTGTTAATAAACCTTAGAATACACTGACAGTATCCCTACCAGAAAGGTAAGAATGGAAGTGTCCTGGGTATTGACTGCATCAAGTGGTGAAGCTCCAATTCTGCAGATCTGGGAAATGTTGATTCTCCCATAGATACAATTACTCCCAGATCCGCTCTGAGCTGCAGCATAGTACCTGTTAGGGTGTTATCCATGTTTTAAATTGATCTGTTGAAATTTTTTTTTAAATTAAATGTATTCAGGGTGTGAGAAAATTTATCATGTGGTAAGATGTTTATGAGTTATGTATATGAAAAATTATTTTTATTTTATTAATTTTTTTCCTAACTGACATCAACAGACGTCTTTCCATATGACAAATTTCTGACATCATAAATACTGTTGATTAGCCACTTTTTCTCATATTTCCATCCAATGATTGTATGGTCTTTACAAAACCTTAAATAATGGACTCTGAAAGCACATAATTTGGACATTTATATATATATATATATATATATATATATATATATATATTGACAACATGGTAATCCAAGTAGAAAGAGAGATTTATTGAGAAACAAAGTCGACACTATAGCGTTTCGGTTCTAATGAACCATAATCAGGTCTATGAAGGATTATATTAGT